>JAQPPZ010002502.1:8990000-9024738 GCA_028583015.1 Wollemia nobilis
AAAAGAGATAAACATTGCTTGTGTGTGTATGCTATTTTTTGTTTAGACAAAAAAATCAAAAAAAAAAAAAAAATCATAAACAAAGATAAAAAAACTACGCATTTTGTCACTCGCTACAAAAAGCTCCAAGGATTCCCGCAATCGCTTGGTCACTCCAAAATGCCCCAAAGGTGTCCATGAACCCTTTGGTCAACCCAAAAGCACCCCAAAGGTGCCCATAAATGATGTAGGACCATCCAACAAAATATGGAAAATTTTATATTTTTCTCTAAATTTTAGTGCATCTTGCCGGGGCCATAACTTCTCAACCGTAGCTCCGATTGACTTGAAATTTTACAGGGAGTTAGGTGGGATAATTTTAAACAAATAGAATTCCCTAGAATTCTATTTGCCTAGAAAAGTCAATTTTCGGGGCCAAATTCCATCATCTAGTGCCCCAAAATTAGGTTTTAAAATTGGGCACGCATTTTTTTACACTTTTTGAGTTGTTCGGATGTCAATATCTCCTAATGTATTTAGATATAGGACTTGAAACTTCATTTTTGTCTTATATACTATACGAGGGATGCACACGCCAATTTTGGGCCCCATCTGACTCATTTCAATTTTTAGGGTTTTTAGAGAGACATCGTCATGGTGCTCACCCGTAGTCAAGCCCACTCATGGGCAGATGCTGTGGAGAATGTCCAAGGAGGCACGAGTCACCTCCGTTACAGTCCCAAGGATTTGGTCATACCACCTTGGTGACCTAACACACAAGGCAATCCCCTCCACACCTCAACGGATAGGGACTATAGGGGCACCTCTTCTAAGGGCACTCCTGTTCAGCATAGCACCCAAAACACACCCTCCCATGAGAGGTATATCCATAGGAGAGCTCCCTTAGATGCTCACTATGAGTGGTCGTCGCGTGATGAAGCACTAGGTCAACATAGGGTTCGACGGGAGGAACCACATGATTACACTATCCCTCCTTCACCCCCTCTAGTTGTTAGGACTATAAGGACAAATTCAGAGCACAAGGCTCCTCAGGCGGGGCAAGCCAACTCTGCCCGTTCCTCTTTCACTTACAAAAGAGAGCACGAGGAAAACCTTTACCTTCCTCAAGAACAATATACATCGCAGGAGCAACACGCCTCGCAATTGCTAGCTTTCAGGATTACCTATTAAGGCCAAAGCCTCAAGGGAATGCCGCTACCCCCAATAGAGGGAGGCGACCTATAGAGATCTTGGATCACCATGACCGAGATAGATATCTAGGAGAGGCATCTAGGCCTTCTAGACATGAGACGACAGGACCAACTATCTTAGAATCTTCCAAGCATATTGCACGTCGGATGCAACTCACGATACTTGAGCTGGAACAACAACAGTTAGAGCAACAATATCTTTTAAATCAAGAGTGCATTCAGAGCCAGGAGGATGAGTTGTTCCAACACACTATGCAGGCGAAGACTCCAACCCCTCGCATGCATAAGACAAAACATTATGAGAAACACAACTGGGTGCAAGACAGGTCTCTACGACCTTATCAAACGTTGCCCTCGACGAAATCACCCAAAGACAGGTGATTTTGGAGTGACCAAGTCAAAAATCTACGCATTTTGTCATTTTCTCCAAAAAGCTCCAAGGATTCCCGTAATCACTTGGTCACTACAAAATGCCCCAAAGGTGTCCATGAACCCTTTGGTCAACCCAAAAGCACCCCAAATGTGCCCATAAGTGATGCAGGACCATCCAACAAAGTATGGGAAATCTTATATTTTTCCCTAAATTTTAGTGCATCTTTTCGGGGCCATAACTTTTCAACCGTAGCTCCGATTGACTTGAAATTTTATAGGGAGTTAGGTGGGATAATTTTAAACAAATAAAATTCCCTAGAATTATATTTGCCTAGAAAAGTCAGTTTTCGGGGCCAAATTCCATCATCTAGTGCCCCAAAATTAGGTTTTAAAATTGGGCACGCATTTTTTTGCACTTTTTGAGCTGTTTGGATGTCAATATCTCCTAATGTATTTAGAGCTAGGACTTGAAACTTCATTTTTGTCTTATCTACTATAAGAGGGATGCACACGCCAATTTTGGGCCCCATCTAACTCATTTCAATTTTTAAGGTTTTTAGAGAGACATCGTCATGGTGCTAACCCGTAGCCAAGCCCAATCATGGGCGAAGGCTATGGGGGATGTCCCAGAAGGCACGAGTCACCTCCGTTACAATCCCAAGGATTTGGTCATACCACCTTGGCGACCTAACACACAATGCAGTCCCCTCCACACCTTAAAGGAAAGGGACTACAGGGACACCTCTTTGAGGAGCACTCCTATTCAGCATAGCATTCAACACACACCCTTCCATGAGGGGTATAGTCGTAATAGAGCTCCCTTAGATGCTCGCTATGAGTGGTAATCGCACGATGAAGTGCTAGGTCAACATAGGGTTCGATGGGAGGAACCACATGATTACATTACCCCTCCACCCCCACTAGTTGTCAGGACTACAAAGACAAATCTAGAGCACAAGGCTCTTCGGGCAGGGCGAGATAGCTCCGTCCACCCCATTTTCACTTATGAAAGAGAGCACGAGGAAGACATCTACCTTCCTTGAGAGCAATATACCGTGCGGGAGCAATACGCCTTCGCACCTGCTATCTATCAGGACCACTCACTGAGGCCAAAGCCCCGAGAGAATGCTGCTACCCCTAACAGAGGGATGTGTCCTATAGAGATCTTGGATCACTACGACCGAGATTTTTATCTAAGAGAGGCATCTAGGCCTTCTAGACATGAGGCGATGGGACCAACTATCGTAGAATCTACCAAATATATCACACATCTCAAGCAACTCACGCAACTTGAGCTCGAACGACTACCGTTAGAGGAACCGTACCATATTAACGAAGAGCACCTTCAGTGCCAGAAGGATGAGTTGTTCCAACACACTATGCAAGAAAAGACTCCAAACCCTCACATGCATAAGACAAAATATTTTAAGTGGCACAACCCATGGGGGGAAGATGGGTCATCGCGACCTCATCAAAAGCTACCCCCAAAACCTCCTAGACAGGAGCGGGAAGCTACTCTCTCGATTCCTGAAGCACCACCCTCGACGCCTCCTAGACATGAATGGGAGGCCGCTCCTATAACCAATGACGGGTGCCTTCCTCAGAGATCCACCCAGGCTTATGAGCCACCCTTAGAAATTCATCAAGAAGCCTCTAAGGAATCAGAGCGCGAAGAAGAGCGGGATGAACTGCCCTACCAAGGCATGGGGGGTGCCATCCGGCCACCCCTCCATAAGCCCCAAGTTCCTCAACAAGAACCAACCAAAGAGTAGTTCAAATCTCCCAATACATGCAAAGCACTAGAGCACTTAGAGTTGGTAGAGGCCAAGATTTTGGAGCTCCCAAGGCCCAACTTACATAAGGCTCCTTTCGAAGAGGATCAACCTTTAACCATAGGGCTACCTGATGATGCAGTCCTCCATGTCTCAGAATCTCCAGATTCTGATGACCTATACACATTGTCCGAAGGTGAGGATGAAACAGACATAGCCCATAGCAATCACATGCAACAGCATCGACATCCCATAAACATCGATGAAGCATGTCAACAAATAAACATAATACTAGGGCATGAGTGGCGTGTTAACCCACCACAGTGGGACCAAGCGTTACATCCACAACTTTGGGTACATAAAGATCAACTTCCGCCCAGAGATCCCATAACAACATCAGTGCCGCGGGCGGACCCTGTCCTCATCTCCGTGCATAGGGCCGATCCATTCATGCCCATACCTCTAGAGCCAGATCCGAAGTGCAAAGACCATCAAGCTGGGGGTACCTCTATCCCATGAAGAGCCATAGTCCAAACCAAAAATCTCCAAGGATTATCGTAATCTATTGGTCAATCCAAAAAGCTCCAAGGATTATCGCAATCTCTTGGTCAATCCAAAAAGCTCCAAGGATTATCGCAATCTCTTGGTCAAATCCAAAAAGCTCCAAGGATTATCGCAATCTCTTGGTCAAATCCAAAAATCTCCAAGGATTATCACAATCTCTTGGTCACCCAAAAAGCTCCAAGGATTATCACAATCTCTTGGTCACCCAAAAAGCTCCAAGGATTATCGCAATCTCTTGGTCAAATTCAAAAAGCTCCAAGGATTATCGCAATCTCTTGGTCAATCCAAAAAATCAAAAAAATACAAAAATCAAAAACAATAAAATACATCAAAAACAACAAAAATTTGCATCTCATTTCTACGCATTCTCAAATTCATCAATTGAGAGTTTTCTCACATCTCATCTTCATACTCGCCAAACTCGATTCATCGAAAATACAAAAATATGTAGCTGCATTAAGCATTGCATTCATACATGCATATTTGTGGTCGTGTAGGTCAAAGGCACCATAGGTTGTAGTAGCTCTGACAGTCCATCTTGTTCCCCACTGTTCCATTTCATAAAAACAATAGACACACCATGCATTGTTTCCACCACACTAGAGTCAGTGGTCTTTTAATGTATCACGAGTTTTTCGTAGTTCAGCCAAAATTTTCCTCTTTAGCCATGTAATGTATCAAGTCAAACAGATTTTACGAAGGTAGAGTCATACTTGAAATACACCTTGATACGTAACATCCCAACACAAACTAAACACATTAACAATTCCAGAGTTATGTGAAAGAAAGATGAAACCTGCACAGTAATCTAGGTCACCATAAGCGAAACGGTTATCTTGCTCATCCCCCTGTGCGGATGACCCAAAGAATGCTGAGAGTTGGCAAAAGGACAAGCATCACCCCTACCCAATTCCCAAAAATCCCTAATCTCAATAGTTGCAAAAAAAAAAAAAAAATATATATATATATATCTGCAAAACGTCAAAACATCAAGATTTGACATCATACAGTGCACACATCAAAATGCACTAAGAAACAGTGATTTTTATCACTCCAATCCCTTGCTCGAAAGAAAAACAAATCAAAATAAACAGTGATCTTATCACTACAAACGAGCAAGTATCCTATTACAATTGAAGAAAAGAAGGGAGTCGAACTTGAATCCCTGGAACTCTCAGCATTCTAAAGGTCTTCTCGCATGACGATATATCTGTCACATTAACTTGCATACAGATCAATGTTTGCATGTGGATAAGCTAGCTTATGACATCCTAGAAAACATCGCGGATTAATCTAACTAAACATAACAAAGGAGTTAGTGGAGCTAGTTAGGTGATCCTCAGTATAGGTTCGGTTGAAAGCCCATCTGGCACTGGCGGTATCCTGATAAATACCACATAAATGAACTCAATAGCACACACAGGGATGTGAAATAGCTTGGTCAAAAATAGGTCTGATTCATACCTTGTTCACAAATCATGTAAGATAAAGTACAGTCATGGCTAGAGAGCTAGAACTGTCTGAGTTTCAGAAAAACTTAGCTACATTTCTAAACCAACTGCGCTACTTTTCGTCTTTGCAATACCACCAGAAAATACAAAAAAAAAAAAAAATAAGGGAAAACCACATGTATACATACAAATTCATGCATCACAACAATCGCCTAAAAGCAAAATAACAGAGTTCTAAACAATCTATGGTGCCATAGCCAAACCTCACAAAACCCATTCATCCATTTCATCTCTGCATATAACATATAAATCAAAAACATTTGCAGTCATCATAGCATATGCATCCATCAAAATAAATCAACATAATACATCCATATTCACCAACCATCATGCACAAGATCAAAGAAAATCAAAACAACAAAAACAACAAAAATGCAACACAAAAACAAAAAGCAATAAACATTGCCAGACACAAGTGCTCTTGCACTTAACCTCTTCGCATAGCAAAACTGATATCGAGGTCCAAACGGATATCACAAAAACATTCACTATCCTACTCCCTAAGAAGGCTACCATAGCCGGACCACTCCACGGGAAAATGGATTTCAGACAATTAAATCCCCAAATGGTGTCACAAAACAACAAAAACATCACAAAAAAGCAACACAAAAACAAAAAGCAATAAACATTGCCAGACACAAGTGCTCTTGCACTTAACCTCTTCACATAACAAAACTGATATCGAGGTCCAAACGGATATCACAAAAACATTCACTATCCTACTCCCTAAGAAGGCTACCATAGCCGGACCGCTCCACGGGAAAATGGATTTCAGACAATTAAATCCCCAAATGGTGTCACAAAACAACAAAAACATCACAAAAAGGCAACACAAAAACAAAAAGCAATAAACATTGCCAGACACAAGTGCTCTTGCACTTAACCTCTTGGCATAACAAAACTGATATCGAGGTCCAAACGGATATCACAAAAACATTCACTATCCTACTCCCTAAGAAGGCTACCATAGCCGGACCGCTCCACGGGAAAACGGATTTCAGACAATTAAATCCCCAAATGGTGTCACAAAACAACAAAAACATCACAAAAAGGCAACACAAAAACATAGCAATAAAAATTGCCAGACACAAGTGCTTTTGCACTTAACCTCTTGGCATAGAAAAATCGATGTCGAGGTCCAAATTATCGCTCTCCTAATTCCCCAAGAAGGCTATCATAGCCGGACCGCTCCACAGAAATAGGTTTTCGACGATTTCACCTCATTATGACATCACCAAAAGGGTTAACACCCACCAAAAACAGGTCCATATGTTGGAAAAATTGCACACGCTTAACGGTAAACCCTCTAAAGGCACCCTTGCACAAGTCATCTTGGGTCAAGCGACTCGTCGCTTCTCTCACAAAGGTCATTCCCTCATCGATTTGTCACTTGAGGGGGTAGTCACACTTAGTCACCAACCAACAATCACACACCCAATTAAGGAAAACGGCATGCATTCAAAGAATCATTGACAAAGACAATCACGCTCCTGCTTGGGGCAACAAACAAGCAATAATCACAAAATTGATCAAACACTTGGCATTCCCGAAGCATGAACACAAGGTTCCCCCATGGATAAAAGGTTGCGCCCTTTGCCTATTCATGACTGATCAATGTCCAAGCTTAAGTCACACCTCACCAAAATAGGTTAATACTTGAAATCAAATTCCTTAGCTCATCAGAAGCAAGGATTCAAGAATGCATGCCCTTTTCATACTTGGGGCACCAAGAGTTGGTTAGGTTACTAAGAAACCCTAATCATTAGTGCTTTGGTTATCTATTTTTGCTCGACGCTGTGCCATGCACAACGCTTCCCAAAAAGGGGCATTTGTAGACACAAAAACAGCACCAATCCGATTATGTGACTACAAACACTGATCACATTAACACACACAGCCCCCAGGGTAGCCCCCAGAGGTTAAACAGTGGTTCTAACCACTTACACAGCAGTTTTACAAGTCAAAAATTAGTTTGGCACCTTTTAGACACTTTATTTCTTATTCGTCCCACCCAGGGACGAGTGCGAATTTGTACTCGTCCTACCCAAGGACGAGTATGGATTTGTACTCGTTTCACCCAGGGACGATTATTAGCACTCGCTCCGAGGTGGGACGAATGCCAGGTTTGACCATCAAAAAGTCAGACCTCAGCGCATGACAACTCAGAACTACCACTCAGCTTTTCATGCATGGCATAGGAGTGCGAGTGAGTTCTTTTAAGACAACTCAGATTTGCCACTTAGCTATCCCTTCATTGCATGGGAGTGCAAATGAGTTTTTATAAAACATGCAAAGACATGCACAGAGGCAGTTAAGAAGCCCTTGATCAAGAAGAAGTCTTCTCTTCACAAACAAAAGCATTCATGCAAAGAAACACTTTTGCATGTTAATTCAAAAAGACCCCTTGGGTCTATAAAAACGGTGAGTTTTCTCACCCAAAAGAGATATACAGAGAAGGAGCATTTTGAGCGACGAAGTGCTGCTAGTTCACTTACTGGCGATTTGTGCTTTCATAATCGTGAGTTGCAGCATTAGAGGAGCGGCGAGGAGTCTACCTTACCAACGCAAGTGGCGGCAACATTTGGCCCGCCCATTCCAAACGTGGGCATGCGGAAGGAGGAAGACTAAAATCATAAATTGTAACAAAGACCAATTTAACGCTCCTAGCCCCTAAAATGGGAGGAGACGTATATGTAACCGAGGATAAGAAATTTGAATAAAGAGGGCTGTGATTTCCTTACATCTGTGCTTTCATTTCCAATTTATCTCTTTTCCTTGTTTTTGTGCATAGGATTAAAGTGTTACATTTCGTCTTATATTGCATAGTTATAGTTTTCCTTTTACTTTCGGAATCTCGTGCTTTCATATACATACTAGGTTGTGTTTCATAGGATGTTTCTAGTCTCAATTTCTATCCATTGGGTCATTTGTCCTTGCTTGGTTCTTTGACATCATTTTGGATTTAGGCCTAGGCCTTTGAAGATATAGTATTTGGGTGGTTCAGGGAGGTTGATCATTAGGTTAAGATTTTTTTTTGGTCATCCTACTTTTTATTTTATATCCACCAAGTAATTTTTAATGCATTTGCCACTACTTTTGGTAAGGAATAGGAGATGAATGTAGGATCATTTACGTAGTTTTGTACCAACCTACCCACATACATCAAGGTTAGGTAGAAAGAATCTACTTTGATTTGTATGGAAGAATCTACCTTGTTATTTCCTTGCTTTGGCCTAGTCTAATTTAGTTCCTCTTTCAATAGGGATTTTGATTGTGGTCAAAGCCTATATTTCTCCACAACTAACTTGGAAACTTTTAGGGGTAACCACATGTAAACTTTGGTGTCTACTAGAATATTTCATGACTAAAATCCCAAAATATTGATGGGTGAGGATACCCCTTTTATTCTAATTAGCATGTTTCCCTAGAAACTTATGATAGATCACGATTAAATTTCCCTTTTGGAGTTTAGTGGGATATTGTATATATTGAGAAACACCACATTGGTATGGTTTTTTGTTGCATGCATTTTTCTTTCTTCCCATATGAAAAAGATTTTCTCCAAGGGAATTATTTTTAGGGAGTAATTGGCCTGGTAGTAGGATGGATGGCATTGGCCATGTGTCACAAATATTCCTCTCATTTACACTTGTATCAAATACCAAAATCCTTACAAGGGTCGATTATGGAGATACGTTCCAATAATAGATTGATAGCATAACTGAATATCCTTGAATGGGATGGCTCCATGATTGGGAATAGAGGAAATCTGGATTGTCCCACTACCTTCTTAGGATGAGCAATTAATTAAAGAGAGCATGTACCCTCCTTCTAATTTTATCTTTTTTGGTTTTAGGTAGTGAAGTTGGGGTAGAACAAAATGAGGGAGGAGAGAAGACAAGATTCATAGGAGATTTAGGGTGGGAAATGATGAGTTGCTTAGTTGTTGGTAATGAGCACATGAGAGGGAAATAAAAGGCATTGGGGGTCTTTGGGGTAGCCTACCTATCTAAATAAGGTTTTTTTCTAATTGGATGGTTTTTTGGTAGGTTGATGGTAAGGAATTCCCTCCCTAGATCTTAACCATCATGGCAACCTATAAATTGAAAATTTCAAGATACAAAATGAGATCCATACCTAGGGGGTGTGATATCATTAGATATTTAATACAAGGTTTTTTGGAACCAAGTATTAACATCCTCAATTACCTCCATGGGAACTCCCTTGATATTCATTAGATATGCTAGTAGTGAATATTCATCTGCCTTCTCTCCAAATATATCTCCTCTATGGGTGGTTTGTTGAACCCAATATCTTATTGAATGTGAGAGAAGGAACATTTACCATTCATGCGCTTTACCTTTGAAAAAAGTGATTAGAAGCCTTAATAATATATTTTGGGTGACCATATTATACACCATATAAAGAGTTACCATGTGATGTAGGTGCTCTAATGTGGTGATTTCCTCTTCTCTAATGACTTTGAGCAAGGACTTCAAAGTTACATAAGGAAGGGGATCCTATATATTAGGTGGAATTGGGGAGACCAAGGGTCCTTGATCTAGCATAGGGTTACTAAATGAGGGGTGGTGCTTAAGTGCTATTTTTACAAGTTCATAAATACATATTTCCACCATGATCTCTATTTAGAAATTCTTATATAAAATATTCTAGGGTCTTTTCCTAATGGGGATGCTATATTTGAATGATTTGTTCACTAGGGTAGTCACCAAGTGAATGATTGTGGTGCTTCAATAAGTAGATGATTGAGGCCTTCACTAAAATATTAGCTCACTATTTTGAGTTGGTCCCACCAAGCATGTCATGTTGAATTGTTGTTGGCCAAAAATAATCATTGTGCCCTAGGTGTTGTGACCACTTACAAATGCAATTTTCTTCGAGCTCATTTGGTGCCTGCATGTCATTTGGGGTGACAGTCCTAGGAAGTCTAGGGAGCATGGGATATGGCTCTTTTGAATGACCTATGAGATATTTTACCAAGGCTGACTCCTTGTTTGGGTGTGATATTTAGCTCTTCGTTAATTTTTTAAACTAGTTTCATCTAATGGGTCCTTGTTAGGGAAAAGGGTTAGGAGGAAAGTAGTAAAGGGTTAGGCTTAGATTTTTTCCATGGGGCTACTTGTTGTGTTGCCACTTTGAATGTAATAGTTGTTGCTTGGGGAACTATATCTTGTTGTGATGAGTTACCAAGACTAGAACTAGGTCATCATACCTTCCCTCATGTCTAGTTGTTATGGGTTGGTTGTTTTGATGGTAACCAACACTTGGTCTCATTTACATCATTGGTAGTTTCCTTTAGTGAAGACTGTGTTGTGTGTCATCTTTGGAGTCATGGTTGTCGCCTTTTGTGCTCTTATTCTTCTGCTCCTTGATACTCTTCTTCCACCATAAATTACAGGAATGCCTTTGAGGAGTTAGCAACCCTAGAAGTTTATGGAAGATGTTACAGTTGAAGAACTTTCAAGCTAATCTATTCATCCTTTCCTTTAGGTATTAAGCTCCTCTTGGGGAAGGGAAGGGGCTTACATTGCCACCTCCATACTCAACCATATAGGATCTCCCTTCTTGTCATATGAGAATTAAATCTTAGTCCTCAAGATTCACTAGTTGTGTAAACTTACAATTCCACCAGGAATTGCAGAACACCCTTAGACATGGAAAGGGACTGGACCCACAACCTTAGTCTTTCAAGAAAAAGAAGAGGTCATAGGAGCTAGGTGAAGCAAGGTTTTTTTAAGAATGAGTCCCTTTAGCCATCACCAAAATGGCTTGGGGATTCCAAGTATTATCAAAAATTTGCTTTAGTCACCATCAGAAAGGCTTTTAGATCTTTGCCCGGCTCTGGTCTAGTGGGTCAACTGGATTGCATGGCGTGGGGAGTTTTAGGTTGAACATTAATCAGTGGCGTAGATTTTTTTGGTTGCACTTTAGACGATCTCTGGCTCCTACTACTTTGTAAGTAGTAGGAACCCCTTCATTTAGGCTTTAGTCGACACTCTTAAATTAATCTAACACCATCAACCAAAATAATTAGTCGATTTTTTAAATTAATCTAACACCATCAACCAAAATAGTTATATTTCATTTAACATTCATTAAAAAAAATTATAATCAAAGGTCTGAATCTCTTCCGCAATTGACAGTATCTCATGACCTTCAATACCATATATGCACGCCTAAAAAAAATAAAAATGAAAAGCTGTATCAAGACTCCAGAGAAATTGAAAGTGCTATTTCAATCGGAAAGTTCTTAACTCGTCTAATATTCCAAACAGTATCCTACGCGTGGATGGACCAAGTCTTACAGCGGCACTGACTAGGACCTACTATAAGGCATTTAAAGGCCGGACAACAAATATTAAAAAATACTTCTAAGAATGCAAACAATGAAATGGTTTTGTTTTACATTCATTCGCTCTTGGAACACATATTTCCTACAACGGAATCCTCATACATGTAGTAACATGACAATAACGAAATCCTCTCGGAGCATTGACAGGAGTATATTTACCTAAGTTGTGCGATGCTCATAAAACTCGAATTTACCTAATCCGAGTCTTCCAAGTTACAAGAATGAAAATGTTATTCATATGATAGCTCGTCTTCGTTATTTTGTTGGGAAATAAAATCAGAATATGTAGCTATGATCTTGCTTATTCAGGCCAGCTGTAATGTTTACGATCGTTGAAAGGGACCCGGTTAAAGAGTCATAAGCTTAAATTAAAATGTGTGAAAAACTATTTTATAATATATATACATTTCTATGGCTCTAGATACTTTCTTTGTCGATGGGCTTGGTTTCCATCATATTAGGGGTTGTGTCGTCCTATGTGTTTGTCTTCGTACCCTCACTAAAATCTATGGATAAATTAATTGAATGATTTAATATTTATTGTCACGAAGGGCATTTATTTGCTGAAATTCAATCATTTAAAAAATGTTAGATATTTTTAAAATAAAATAAAATATTCAAATAGAATTTTATAATTTTGAGAGTGTTGAAAGATGTAATGATTGGTTATTATCTTGAATTCACAATTTTAGAAGGACATAAAACAATGAAATGAGTTTGTAGATGTTTTAAAAAACCTTTAAATTTTGATTATACTTGAGATAAGTGTTGATTTGCTCAAAAGGGGTTCATTGATTTAGAAGTGATCTGTTTGTAAAATGACTTGATTGGATCATAAGAATAAAGTACTCAAGGTCAAGTAATGAGTCTCTAGCAAAGTCATTGGCTCATAAGAATAAAGTACTCAAGGTCAAGTAATGAGTCTCTAGCAAAGTCAAGTGATTCACTCGCTTCATAGAACAAATTATTTGTTAACCTATAGAGGGGTAAAATTAAAGGCACAATTTCTTAGAAGAATCTTTGAAAAGTAATATTTTGGCATGTAGTGGTCCTATAACTCATTTTAAAAGGTTTTTAAGCATATTAGAGACATGTAACATTTGGAGGTGCATCATTTTGTTAGATATGCTCCAAAATTTTTACTTTTATTAAGAGTAATAGTTTCTTATCCGAGGTCACTTAGGGTAAACTCTTCTATAAAGAGGATCCATGGGCTTCATTGTAGACATATTTTGATTAGGATAATTCAAAGCTATACTCTATGAAACCCATATTGTGCTTTCTATCTCATGAAATTGATGGGAAATAGATGTATCTTTTGCTTTCTATTTGTCACTACTTTCTTGGATTGCAAAATGCATGATAATAGAGGCACAAAACTTTTACCCATATTTTCATTTGCTGCACAATTTTATATTTGTTGAATGGGAAAAATTATTTTTATTTGAATTCTCATGTATTGGTTGATCTCACACTTCCTTGCTAAGGTTATTGCCATATTTTATTTTCTATCCCTTTCATCCTTAAACTTCAAAACTTACTCTTTATGCATCTTAATTTGTGTACTTTAATTCCATGCAAGGAGAGTAGATTACAATAGGAATTACTAAGGATAACAGGGAGTTGGTTTAAATCTATAGGTTGGAAGGAGCTATAAGTCGTTCAATCCAATGAATTTTTGAAAGCCTAGAATTGGGGTGCATTATTAGTCAAAGTGGAAGTTAAATTATTCCTCAACTCAACATAGTTCTTTCTAGCATACCCAATGGGAAGAATATAAATTTGAACACATGTAAGTTGTTATTCCAAATTTGAACATAGGTAGCACTTTGATCTATATTTGAAGCCATTTGCTCTAGTTGAGTTAATTACATAGAAATCCTTCTAAGTATATTATAGAGACTAATTTACTCCAAAATTTTGGTGATTCACATTAAATATATCAAAATTACATAAATTAAATCTAATGTAATTTGTTGAGGTAAGAAAGTTGATTCATATAAGCCAAGACTCAAGTGGACCTTAAATGTTACATATTTTTATTATTTGTAATATGTTTTTATAGGTGCTTTGAGAATTATATCTTTAGTACATTCTTCACAACCTTAAAATCTTTGCAAAGCATGTGATTAATACAACATAAAAATTATAAGAGAACTTAGACTTGATTCCAATTTTACATTTTCCATAGGTTAGAGGTATTCAAATTAATTTATCAAAAATATTTTAAAGATATCAAATCAGTTAGAAATTTGCTTCACTCAACAAGTGATTCACTCTAGAATGATGAATTTTTTCCCAAGTTGAATTTGAAGAGAAATTCGCTCAAATTTTACAAAGTGATTTGCTCTAAAGACAAGATTTCCCCAACTCCTCTTTGGATAGTGACTCACTTAAATTTTGATGTGATTCTCTTGGTTCGTTTCTTTTTAGTTTTTTCAAACTTTAATTTTTGTTACCAGATTGCTTAAGCCTACTAATGATATGCTCTAGTTTTGACACTAGTTCTACCTTGAATGAGATGGGTCCTCTTTATAGGATATCATTTGATTCAAATAATCGTATGAACAAACCTTATTTTATGACCCATCATAATGTGATTAATGGAAACCAACCTCCTATTGCTAGTGCCTAGATTACACCTCCTACTACTACAAATTCGTCTAAAAGTCCCCTTGGATCTATCATGTCTAATACATTCAATATTATTCCTAAATAATTCATACCTCCAAATGTAGAATCTTTAGTATAGTTATTTTCTAACTAAAGCTAGGATTTTGCTCAAAACCTACAACTATTGATAGGACAAGTGGTGATTTAAGGGACACAAGGAAAACCCAAGGACCAACACCACCTCTAACTAGTTAAATACAATAAAATATATAGTAATTACCACCTCATATAAATGAGCAGACTCCTCCACAAGTCTTCTAGTACCCTCCTCCATTCTTAAACATGTAGTCTCCTCCAAATCAACAATGAGATTATTAGAAACCACCATCAATTCCTTTCTATATATCAAATCCTCCTTATCCTTTGCCTTATGAAGGTCCACACTAGTATTCCCATATACCTCTATATATTTTTAGACCTTCATGGGATATTTGTATCCATTGCTACAACACAATATGGTCAACCTTCTTCTCCATATAAGAATCTAGTTCATCAATCTCCTATATCTCAAAATTAGCTTATCAATCGGACCTATCAAGAACCATTAAAATTTGCAACCTATTTCCATATCCTACTTGCTTGAATGAAATATTTTCCTACCTTTTATAGGAGTGACAACAAGACAAAAATTTATCACTTCGACAAATTTTCAATGCTTAGATCAATTCACTATATTTAGCAGGAGGATATTATGGTATGCTTACTACTTCATTTTGTATGTGAAGAAGTTACAATATGGTATATAGGTTTACCTAATCATTATTCTAACAATTAGGTATCAATCATAGAACCATTTATGCATAGATTAGATAGTATGGGTGATGGGTACTCTATCATTTTTTAATTGAACACAGTGTAAATTCATCCTAAAAAATATATACTTGATTATAATACTAGATTATTTTGGACCTTATATTTTACTATGCAAAATGTTAGGCCAAATAAAGAACAAGAATTACCATATTATATGAAAGGTTTAGAATATGACATGGAATTAATAGTTTATGATGCTAACCACAACACTATAGCTACAACATTTGAATAAGTAGCCCACATAAAAAATATTTTAATGAGAATAGGAAAATTACAACCTACCCCACCTATAGCCTATGCTAATTGTTGGTCATCAAATTCGCCTAGGTAAGGATTTTGTGTAAGTGTACGCGCCCTAGACCTGGACCAACATTGAAAGGCCGAAGGGAAGAGATGCCCCTCGTGCCAATCTCCGGAGAAAGGCCGGCTCCTATACTAAACTACTTGGGTGTTTTGAAGACAAGAGTGCAAGAAAGAGATAAAAGGATAAGGGTTAGAGAAATAAAATAAAAAAGGGTTAAGGGAAGAGAGATTGGTGATTTATGGTGGGAGAGAACAGGAAGCACGATCGCTAACGGACAACTTGAATAGCAGCAGAGAACACCAAGAGTAAAACGAAAGAAACGTAATATCGACTTTCCTATGTATCCTCCCGAACGAGTTTCAGGACACTGTCCCCGATCGCATACCGGACGCAGAGTTCAGCATCTCGATCTACAAACAGGGAGAGATAGAAGAATCAAGCAAGGCAGGCAGCATAAAAGAAAGTCAATACAACACTTTTCTACTCCTATGTATCCTTCCGAACGAGTTTCAGGACACTGTCCCCAATCGCACACCGGACGCAGAGTTCAGCATCTCGATCTACAAACGAGGAGAGATAGAAGAATCAAGCACAGAAGGCAGCATAAAAGAGAAGAATTGAGCTCAAAGTCTCTTAGTATTAATCGCAGGACATCAAGTTACAATAGCTTTCTAGCAGATAGTTCCCCCCCTTTTTCATTACAATGCCTGGGTTTTTATAGAGGACCCGGCCCTCTGAGTCATTATCACAAAATCGACGAAGTGCATCCTCGAGCTTCGAGAAGTCGGCTCCTCGCGGTTGCTGCGACTGATCTCTCAAATCGGCTACTAAGAATAGCAACTGCAACCGGGTCCATCGAGGAAATAGGCATTCAATGGGCTGCCTGAACTGTCCTTAGTTTTTGGGTGCAATACTCGAGTAGCCACCGTGCTTGACGGGTTCTCCTTCTTGGACTGGTACTTTGGGTCCAATTGCCCAAAATGATCGACGAACTTGCCGGGCAAGGAAAAATGTATTTATGAAGCAACTGACCACCTCGAGAAAATACCCGGCTTGAAATGCGTGCCTTGGAAGTGCTTCGCTGGATCTCTTCTTGCAATTCTGCTTCGCGGTGGGTTTGGGCCGAAGCAGATCCTTCCTCTGAGTTTGGCACTTCGGATAGTTGAGCTTCGCGGCACAACTTCGGGAGGTTTGAGTGCCGAAGTAGATCTCTTTTGGTGGGGCCCTTCATGCTCTACTACTTTGCTAGTTGAATTACTTCGCCTACGCCTCAAAGAAATGCTTCGCCGTGATCTTTCTTTGAAACTATGGTTCGGGAGGCTTGCGGCCGAAGCAGAAATGGTTCGCAGGCGGAGGGCCCGTGGTGGGTATTTCGGTGACTTTCTGGCGAAGCATTTTCAATGTTCGCTTCGAGATCTGCTTCGCAAGTTTTTGGGCCGAAGTAGCCTTTGGAAATGCTTCGGGTCCGAAGTAGTTCTTCTGCCTTAGCGACTTTGGAATTTGAATTTTGGGCCTCCCTTCTTCGGGCAGAGTTGTCATTTGAATATCTCTTCGCTAGGTTCCCAGCCGAAGTAGTTTTGGAAATGCTTCGGGTGCGAAGACTTTCTTGGCACTTTCCTCGTGTTTTCCTTCGGCAAAACTGTTTCGCAAAATTTGGGGCCGAAGCGTTCACTGGGAATGTTTCGGGCCCGAAGTTCTTTTCTTGCCTTAGCCAATTCGCCTTGCGTCTTGGATTTTCTCTTTTCGACAGGAGAGTTACTTCGCAAAACTTTCGCCCGAAACGCTTTTGGGAATGCTTCGGGTGCGAAGCTTTTTCTGGCGCCTTCCTCGTGTTTTTCTTCGACAAAACTGCTTCGCTGATTTTCCACCCGAAGTAACCTTTTGAAACGCCTCGGGCCCGAAGTTCTTTTCATTTTATTCTTCCTCTCCTCAGTGAAGCTATCCTAGCTGCGAAGCTCCTTCTATCTTCTTTGATGTCTAAGGGGAATGGCTAGGAAAACCAAAATTGCTATAACTTACATACATTTTAAAAGGTAGTAATTAATATCATACAAAATTCTTGCTATTTTTCCACCCCTTGTATAATGTGACAAAAAGTGTCAACATTCTTGGCGGCTCGCGGGGTGACGAGCTCGCCTCGACAAAAGAACCCTTTAGCCCTGATCCATTGGGCTGCTGAGTCACTGATCCCCTTCAGACCCTTCTCCTTTTTTTGTCTCCTGGGGCGCTTCTGCGGTTTGCCCTTCCTCTGCCTTTGCTCTTCCTTCTGATTCCTCTTCCTCTTCTTCCTGCGTGGCTTCCTCTGGCGCGGCCTCTCGCTGCGACGATGGTTCAAGGCGATCCCGGATACGTTTCATCGTTCGTCGAACATGAGCCCAGGCACCCTTCTGAAAAGGCTCCTGATCTTGCAATGCCTTTATTAGAACGTGAAACCGATCAATTTTCCCGATGTCAGCATGTTTGGCCCTGATGAATAGATCGTTTAGGCATGCTACCATCTTGCAGTATCTTAAGATGAAGTCGGTTATCTGCCCCTCTGAGATCGGCTCCGCCCACCCGTCTATTTTTGAGACATCGCTCTCGAACTGAAGCCAGACTGGTTTGAGCTCGTCCTTAGTCAGAAGATTTTCGTCATCGTCTGTGAAACTCGGGAAACCCAAGGAAGAAAGGTCCTGAAAATAATTCATTGAGGCGCGTTGCTCATTGTCAAAAATGTCCTGGAGGCTTCTAGCTTTTTGAGCTTTTCGCACCTTGGAGAAGAAGGCGCGGACCGTGGCCTGGGCCGTGGACCAGTCCCTAGCTGTCCGGGTCATTGCGGTGACCTGCAGATCCTGATATCTAGCATTCTGGACGTCAAAGGCCAACTTGAGCCGGCTCCTGGCTTTCTGCGTGACTTCATCAATAATCGGCCCTCCCTCGGCAATAGCACGCTGGGCTTCGGTGACGTAGGTCAATATGGAAAGGGCGCTGGAACACCGAGACCTAAAATTCTTAAGCAGATGCGCGTGAATCTCCTTAATCCTGCTCCTGTCGAACATCGATAGGTCTTCCTTCTCGTACAACTGAGCTTGCATTTGCGCGACCTTGCCTTCAAGCTCTTTGGCCTTTAAATCATTTTTGGCCTATTTCTGCGCTTGATTCTCCTCTGTACACTGGAGCTGTAGAATTTGTTGCCTTAGAGCACGCGCTTCCTTTTTCATTGTTTTGCACTGCTCCTCAGCTTCTGCCAACTTGGAGCGAACCCTTGCCAGATCTTCCTCTAGTTTGACATTGGCGGCCTCGGCTTCAATCCTGTGCTGGTTGGCGATGATTGCATGCGCCCTAAAGGTCTCGATTCGGACATGCATGGATGCCGATTCGTTGTCAACATTTAGATTCACCAGGTCCTTAGGTGTTTCCTGGTAGTCATAGTCTGCTGGAGTCATTTCATCCAGAGGCTTTTGAACCTTAGGGACTTTCTTGATTTTATGCATTTTTCTAGCTTTCAAATCAAATACGGCGCATTTTTCAACCTGAGCCGTCGCTCGCCCCCTTTTCTTTCTTGCCTCCTTCAGGATTCTATCAGTATTCTGTCGGGCTTGGAGCAGCTTCTCGGCAAGGGGGCGCTCCTTGATCAAGGACATTTCAGACTCAAACAAGGCTGGGTCGCCAACCGAAGGAGTGAACAAATACAGGGAGTGGATGGGGGATGTCTCACCAGAAGGTCCGACGGTGGGTCTAGCGGGCATTTCGGCAATGGGGGCCACTTCATGTGAGATGGGGGATCGAAGACTGGGGCCCGACATAGAAGTAGCATCTCCGCCTCTACTAGAGACCAAGAGAGTGGAAGCGTGGGTGGGTGAAGTGATATCAATGGACTTATCCCGATCGGGATCGTGGGATGGACTTGGACTAGCCACGGGTGACGCGTGAGGGGATGAGTGGCCCTGCAAGGGAGACTGATGGGAACCTTCGGCCGTGGCCACAGTGGACATGGGTGAGTCCTGAGCAAAGGGTGGAGAATGCGTACCTGAGTGCCCTCCTGGCAAAGCGGCTGTAGTGACTTCAAGTGCAGTCATCTCCTGTTCTTTCTCTGCCTCGGCATCCTCAACCTCCATGGTTTCTGCCTCAGCGTCCCCTTCGGATTGGAGGAGTTCCTCCACATTGATGACGTTGATGTCCGGGACGGTTTCGACGCTTGGTGGCGCTACGCCTTCAACATTTGTTTCGGATGGACCTGGTGTAGGTCGTCCAGTGGAGGCACTCTGAAAACCTGTACGGGGTCGCTTCGGATAGTTCAGGGGCACTGGGCCTTGTTTTGGCCTCTTTCTTTTTGTTCTCACCAGCGGTTGTTCTGACTCTTCGAAACTCGTGTCTTGGCCTCCCACAGGTACCTGAGGTGATTTACGTGGTGTGGCTTTGGCCTTCTTCTCCTTCTTCGGACCCGAAGTCTTATTTTCTCTTTTTGGGCTTTCGCCCGAACCTGGGATAGCTGGAGGAATGAGGTCGGCGAAGGACAGGGGCTTCCATGTCCCGGCATTGGCCTCATAGGCCACCGCGAAGTCTTTGTCAGATGACAACAAACCGTAAGAATTCATCTTCCGACGATGGACCCTCATTATCCACCACTCTCTTATCTGGGCCACGTCCCAATCTTTCACCGCCTCCTTCAAATCATCTTTTGCCTTCTTCCGGAAGGCGGAGTTGGGGCTCGGGAGAGGGTGCCGAACCGGGTCATATGCGACCTCCATCGGGTAGAACTCATGCCAGGGAGGTAGCATTTCCATTTTCTCCAAGTGCCACTCCAGATCCTTCCCATTAGGATTGTTCCTTTGCTCCACAATTTTTGGATAGGGGCAGGCGTGGAAGTTCTTGAATCGAAGATGGTCCCTCATTACCCCCAAGGGGTCATAGAGCCATTGCTGAGGAAGTTGGATTAGGCCAAAATTGGCGAGCTTCTCCTCCAAGAAAACATTTTGGTTGAGAGCAAACACCTCGATAACTCCCATTTTGAAAGGGAAATCATAGGTGTGAGCCCATTTCCGTCCATGGCCATAAATGGCGTTTGTTGCATCGCTCTGCCGAGCGACTTCCAATGCGAACTGATATTCGGAGGGGTAGACTGGCAGTAGGAAAGGCTTCCCTATGAAGCCGAATATGTGAATTACGAGCCCCTGTGTCAGCTGAAAAATGTCTCCCCTCTTCTCTTGTACCACCTTGTCCCTTAGGAGGAGGGGAACTCGAGGGGAAGACCCTGTTAGCATGTGCATTGCGGGTCCCAAAAATTGTTGGTTAAAAGAATAATAGGACTCCGTCTTCAATAGGAGAGGGGTCCACTGGTATACAGGCAGAGGGTTTCCATCCTCGCCGCTTGCCGTAATAGCAACATAAGGGAAAATTTTATGTACATGAAAGAAAAATAACCAAACAAGAAGAGAACAGGGCGAGAAGTACTTATTTGTCCCAGCATTCTTCATGTTGGTGAGCCGCGTATGTAGGGTCCTGGCTACCCATTCTGCCCAGTCAAAAAATACTGGGTTGGTGCTCGGCCTCGAAGCATCAGGGGCATAAAATTCCCCTCTGGAAATACACTCGGCCAAAGACACCAGCCACGGGTGCACCGAAGCGTCGGTAGATAGGCCTGCCACCCATGCAATGATGGAGAAGATGTCGATATTTTTGAAGGCCTCCAAGGGTAGGGGCATTGAAGGGAGCCCGCTTTTGAGGCTCTACTGCAAGAAATTGATCATGTAGTTGGAGGACGCGAACCTCTCCATTTGTTCGCTAAGAATAACGTTGCGAACCGTGTACCCCTTAGGAGGGCCTCGCTGTGGTGCAAAGGCTGCCTGGACATCTTCCTTCAGAATGGAGAACAACTTGTTGTCGGAGGCGTCTACCACTTGTCTGGAGGTGGGCTGATAGTTCCGTGCGATGGCATCAATCAGCTCAGGGCAGTGATGTGTGGGAGGCGTCAGGTACCAGTATATCTGGGAGTAGTAAGCGGCAACTCTTTTGTTGTCTGTCGAGAGCCTGCTTTTCATGAACTCAATGGTGTTCCTGAGTTCAGCTATGCTCCTTGATAGCTTGGTGTCTCTGACCCTATCCCATGCATCAACTGGCGGTTCTTCAGGTTGCTCATCCCCAGAATCCTCTCTTTCTCCCATGACTTGTTTCTCAAGGCGATGGCTAAAATCAACTTTCTTTGGCCTTTTGTCATGGCCCTTTGCCTTTGGCTGTTCGGGGGCCACCACTTTTGGTTCCTTTCCCTTTTCCTTGGAGTTCTTCTTTCCCATGGTTGATGCTTAGGTCGGCGAAGTCTGCAATGTGCTGGGGCTCGGAGGCTTGAAAGCGTAGGATGGAAGAGCTCGTAAGTTGACAGCGAAGTTTGCATGAATCACTGAGCAAGTAGCTTCTCAACTGCTGGAGTCTACGTTATATAGCCTTAGAAGGCAACCACCAGTATTTATGGCACTTGCCATAATTAACTTCGCGTTGCTTCATTTAATTCGTCGCATGGTGGAGTGGTACACAGGGCTGTGTGTTATGATGATTGCGGCTTGCTTTGGAAGCGTGACCTTCTGCCACTTTGTACCCGAACATGAACTTTTCCCCTAACTGAATCCCTAGAGGACGTACCCGCCACCCTTTTCATTTAACTCGCCCGCTTTGGACGCTTTTGAAGGTGGCTATCAGCACGTTCCCCTAGGCACATTTTAAATGCCCCTACCTTTTCCGTCGTTGGGTTGGTGAAGTCGGGGTCAGGGTTGAAATGCTTCGCAGCGAACCTTTGGTGCGAGCCGGTTTTCTACGCTTCGGGCCCGAAGTAGTTCTCTTCGCAGAAGGTGGTTCACCGGTCCTTCTTCGAAAACTATTTCGCTTGGACTCTTCTCGGTGAAGCACCCTTCGTACCTCGGTCTGAGTCTTGCTCGGCCAACAAAATTTGCTGCGAGCTATTTTCTGTCAGCTAATTCGTACGCCCAGTCCCCGAGCTTCTCTTCTTTTTTTTTTATATATTAGCTGTCGAAGTAAAACTCGACCTGAGTCTTTGAGCAACACCTTATTTACCAGCCGAACTATTTACAGTATTTACACAAATTTTTTGTGACATAATCGGCATGCCGCCACCATAAATTCAACTTCGTGTTGTTATCCGACAAACCTGCAATGTCCAGACCAGATCCGATTGAACTTTAGTTGATTTTTGAGGTTCGGATCACTTCCTCCCGAAGTTGTCCATGCTGCAAACAGAGTGCAGAGTGGCAGGTTGTCACTCTTGCCAGTACCCATACTGGAGATGAATGATGTGACGAAGAAGTTCGCAGCATGAGGGGCCTCTTGGGGCACTAGTTGTGGCGGGGGTGGAACCAATACCAGCATACTGAAGAATTTACTAACTACGGGCTGGGTACAGGTTCTTCCATCCTTCTGATGGGGTAATAGGGCTCCTCCGGCAAAGAGTAATCTTCTAGGGTCTTCTCAAGTTCAGCTTCTTGATGAGGCATGCTTAATGGACTCTGGCTGAATGCCTGTGTGCCATCCACTGGGATACAAAAAGGGTGCAAAAATGTGTCCTCTTTGTTCTCAGGTTCCGCCACTTGAGTCTGCTCTTCTCCTTGGACCATCTCTTGATGGAGACTGCAAGCAACCATGTTGCTCATTGCCGGGGCAAAGCTTGCATATTGCCATGGTTGGGCTTGGATGGAACCCGCCTCTTGAGCTACAAACGACTGCAACTCAGGCATCTGCTCAGTATGAAGGGTCTGCCATGATGAATACTATGCAGGATAGACAGGAGCAACAATTATTGGAGGAAGTGATGGAGTTTCCCCCCACTGCCACTTTCCAGATAGGAGCAGGAGCTGCTCTGCTCGTACTGCTTCCTCAAAAATTTGAGGAAACCTTCGTTCTCCTGATTGCAGTAAGAGGAGGCCCATGTCCGGGTGAAAGGCCCGAACATAGAAGAGGTGGGCTTGGGCGGGCGTCGGTTGGACCCCTCCTGGAATTCTTTTCCAACTTCTACAGAATCGGACATTGAAGTCTGTAACGCTCTCCAGAGGGGCTCGCCTGATGGTGTAGAGGTACGTCAAAAGCTGGAAGGGATCTTGGGAGCCATCAAATGCTTCGAGTAGTGCTCCCGCTAAGTCATCCCATGAGCAGATGCTTCCACGCCTGAGCAGTCTGTACCACTGTAGTGCCTTTCCTTCCAGAGACAGGAACAGGAGTCTGACCATGACATCTTCATGGATTATGTCAAAGATGGACCTTAAATCAATAAGATATTCAAGGTGCTCTAAGGCCATTCCCTTAGTGCCATCGTATTTTGTCACTATCTTCAAGGCACTTTCAAGAATTTCATGGTAACTTGAGAGATTCAGAGGGCCACGATCATCCCAACTGGGATAGCATACCCTCTCCATTATAGCAGTGGCCTGTAGGGATCACGGTCTTTGCCACTAAGTCGGAGTTGCCAGGTGAGCATACTTTCTTCGCTTGTGAGGTCAGGGCTGCTCATCGAACCTTGATTCCTCCGGGATGTCTTCTTTCAGCTTAAAAAGGTGCCTACGATCAAGAAATCTGGATCTTCAGCTCAGTCAGAGTCGCCAGGTGATTTTACCAGATGGAGGCAAGCCAGAGATTCACCAACTCGGGCTACCTTAAGACATGGGGACTTTTGCCATGAAGGCACAGGTTTAGGTACTGGTCTTTACGACTTAGAGATCTTCGGGTTGAACAGAGTCGCCAGATGCTATGAGTCTTTCGGTAATGAGAGCATCAGATCTCACTACCACTAGTCAGGTGAGACTGACCGGGTCACACCGGGAACTGATTAGAACTAGTGGCCCCGATGAAATGGGATTGCGTTAAAATATGGGACCTTGACTGGTTATGGATCTTTCTGAGACAGACACAGTCGGGTCCCACCGGGCGTGCCAAAAACTGTTGGTCATCAAATCCGCCTAGGTAAGGATTTTGTGTAAGTGTACGCGCCCTAGACCTGGACCAACATTGAAAGGCCGAAGGGAAGAGATGCCCCTCGTGCCAATCTCCGGAGAAAGGCCGGCTCCTATACTAAACTACTTGGGTGTTTTAAATACAAGAGTGCAGGAAAGAGATAAAAGGATAAGGGTTAGAGAAATAAAATAAAAAAGGGTTAAGGGAAGAGAGATTGGTGATTTATGGTGGGAGAGAACAGGAAGCACGATCGCTAACAGACAACTTGAATAGCAGCAGAGAACACCAAGAGTAAAACAAAAGAAACGTAATATCGACTTTCCTATGTATCCTCCCGAACGAGTTTCAGGACACTGTCCCCGATCGCATACCGGACGCAGAGTTCAGCATCTCGATCTACAAACAAGGAGAGATAGAAGAATCAAGCAAGGCAGGCAGCATAAAAGAAAGTCAATACAACACTTATCTACTCCTATGTATCCTTTCGAACGAGTTTCAGGACACTGTCCCCAATCGCATACCGGACGCAGAGTTCAGCATCTCGATCTACAAACAGGGAGAGATAGAAGAATCAAGCATAGAAGGCAGCATAAAAGAGAAGAATTGAGCTCAAAGTCTCTTAGTATTAATCGCAGGACATCAAGTTACAACAGCTTTCTAGCAGATAGTTCCCCCCCTTTTTCATTACAATGCCTGGGTTTTTATAGAGGACCCGACCCTCTGAGTCATTATCACAAAATCGACGAAGTGCATCCTCGAGCTTCGAGAAGTCGGCTCCTCGCGGTTGCTCGTGACTAATCTCTCAAATCGGCTACTAAGAATAGCAACTGCAATCGGGTCCATCGGGGAAATAGGCATTCAATGGGCTGCCTGAACTGTCCTTAGTTTTTGGGTGCAATACTCGAGTAGCCACCGTGCTTGACGGGTTCTCCTTCTTGGACTGGTACTTCGGGTCCAATTGCCCAAAATGATCGACGAACTTGTCGGGCAAGGAAAAATGTATTTATGAAGCAACTGACCACCTCGAGAAAATACCCGGCTTGAAATGCGTGCCTTGGAAGTGCTTCGCTGGATCTCTTCTTGCAATTCTGCTTCGCGGTGGGTTTGGGCCGAAGGAGATCCTTCCTCTGAGTTTGGCACTTCGGATGGTTGAGCTTCGTGGCACAACTTCGGGAGGTTTGAGTGCCGAAGTAGATCTCTTTTGGTGGGGCCCTTCATGCTCTACTACTTTGCTGGTTGAATTACTTCGCCTACGCCTCAAAGAAATGCTTCGCCATGATCTTTCTTTGAAACTATGGTTCGGGAGGCTTGCGGCCGAAGCAGAAATGGTTCGCAGGCGGAGGGCCCGTGGTGGGTATTTCGGTGACTTTCTGGCGAAGCATTTTCAATGTTTGCTTCGAGATCTGCTTCGCAAGTTTTTGGGCCGAAGTAGCCTTTGGAAATGCTTCGGGTCCGAAGTAGTTCTTCTGCCTTAGCGACTTTGGAATTTGAATTTTGGGCCTCCCTTCTTTGGGTGGAGTTGTCATTTGAATATCTCTTCGCTAGGTTCCCACCGAAGTAGTTTTGGAAATGCTTCGGGTGCGAAGACTTTCTTGGCACTTTCCTCGTGTTTTTCTTCGACAAAACTGTTTCGCAAAATTTGGGGCCGAAGCGTTCACTGGGAATGTTTCGGGCCCAAAGTTCTTTTCTTGCCTTAGCCAATTCGCCTTGCGTCTTGGATTTTCTCTTTTCGGCAGGAGAGTTACTTCGCAAAACTTTCGCCCGAAACGCTTTTGGGAATGCTTCGGGTGCGAAGCTTTTTCTGGCGCCTTCCTCGTGTTTTTCTTCGGCAAAACTGCTTCGCTGATTTTCCACCCGAAGTAACCTTTTGAAACGCCTCGGGCCCGAAGTTCTTTTCATTTTATTCTTCCTCTCCTCAGCGAAGCTATCCTAGCTGCGAAGCTCCTTCTATCTTCTTTGATGTCTAAGGGGAATGGCTAGGAAAACCAAAATTGCTATAACTTACATACATTTTAAAAGGTAGTAATTAATATCATACAAAATTCTTGCTATTTTTCCACCCCTTGTATAATGTGACAAAAAGTGTCAACACTAACCATGTTATCCAAAATTTATTTATCCCACCTATACCCTACATTGGTCAATTTTTTTTTATTAGTTATTGTCTTTCTACTATAATTTTTAGCCCTTACTACTTTTACAAAATCTAATGATGATTTCTCTACCAATAATGATATGAGGAAAATTTTAGAGGTGTGAAGAAGCATGATAAATAGAAATAACATTGAAATAAGGCAATGAAAATAAATGTAGAATTAATAACCTCAAAATGTCCCTTATCTCACTAAGGACCAAATTCCTCGATAAGGTGTCAGCTAGAGTTCTAACCAAGTTTGGAATAGTATGGTGAATAAATTTAAATATTAATACTCTATGGTGTTTTCCATTTTTTTTTAATTTGTGGAAAACATCCCAAAAGGGATGCCACTTTCGGGTAAGACCCAAGGAGGCAAGGGTATCCATTCCGCCAAAAACGCCCAGGACTCGGACCTGGCCTACCACCTTTGACACACTCAAGGAGCAAACAAACACACAAACCCAATTAAAAATAAGCAAATAACAAAAAAAAAAAAAATAAATAAAAAACATGCTCCTTGAGTGTGTCAAAAACAAAAGCACAACCAAACACGCACAATAAGATAAAATAAACCACAACACAAACCACATAGAAAAACACAAGAAACACATAACAAAACACAGACAAGACAAAAACAACAGAACACTACAAAGACATAACCCAAAAAAAAACAAGAAAAATAAACACAATCAAAACCTTAAAAATTAAAAAATAAAACAAAAATAAAAATAAAAAACTATTGGGACTGAACAAAAGGCACATACTTATTTACAAGTTATCTTACAATATATAAGCATCAAGCTTAGGAGGGAGATATGACAAGTGTCATAAGCTCCACTCCAAGTGTCTTTCAGAAGACACCACTCCAACTCAAACTCGAAGACAGGGACAAGTGGCAGAAGACAAATGTCAACCTCGTCAATTATAGGCATAGTGCACATTATAACAATAATAATATTCTAACATTCCCCCTTAATGTGCACTATCCTAAAAAATAAGTCAACATTAGATAACATTCCCCCTTAATGTTGACTTCTTTTACATAGATATAGCAAATTGCTAAACCGAGAAAACTTGTCTTTCCCAAGTGACTTGGTGAAGATGTCTCGCTACTTGATATTGAGTTGGTACATACTTCATGTGTATAATATCTTCTTGGACCATTTCTCTAATGAAGTGATGATGGATCTCAATGTGCTTTGTTCTAGCATGGAAAACTGGATTCTTGGTCATCTTGATGGTACTTTGATTGTCACAATATATATATGTTGGACCATGTATGAATAGCCCAATATCCTGAATTAATTGCCTCAACCATATTGCCTCCTTAGTTGCCTCAACTAGCTGCTCTATATTCTTGCTTCTGCTGAAGATAGTGAAACTGTGTGCTGCTTCTTTGTGCTCCATGAAATAGAGCCTTGGCCTAATTGAAAGCAATAACCTCGATGTAGATCTTCTGGTTTCAGGACAACTGGCCCAATCTGAATCTGTGTATCCAATCAAAGAAAAATTATCACTTGATTTATACATAAGGCCATGATGAGGTGTGGCCTTTAGGAATCTCACAATCCTCTTAGCTGCTATCCAATGGCTCTTCTTAGGATCCCGCATGAATCTGGAAATAAGGCCAATCCGAATAGCAAATATCCTGGTCTAGTTGAAGTTAAGTAGATCAAACTTCCAACTAGTTGCCTCTAAAGTGTACCATCAACCCTTTCTTCTTCATCATTATTTAGCAATTTCAATCTAGTTTCCATGGGAGTTAGAGAGGGCTTACACTCCATGCGAAACCTCTCCAAAATAGATCGAATGTACTTAGCCTCGTGAGATAAAAATCTTACCAAGGTCGTTGCCATACCTCTATTCCTAAGCAATAGTGGAGGAGGCCTAAATCTGTCATCTCAAAGTTCTTGCATAAGTTCTCCTTGAGCAACCTTATTCCTTCTATATCATCACCTCGTAATGAGAAGATCATCCACATACAATGTAACCAAAATGATGCGGTTCCTCCAATGTTTCACATAGAGAGTAGATTCTCGCTGCAGATCTAGTGAAACCAAGGTTGAGAAAATAGGAGTCAATCTTTGCATACCAAGCTCCGGGGTGCTTGCTTCAACCCATATAGAGCTTTCTTTAATCTGAGGACTTTGTTGTTTTGGCCTTCAACTATGTATCCTGGTGGTTGTTTCACATACACTTCCTCCTTCAAATGACCATTTAGAAATGCACTTTTGACATCCATTTGATATATTGGCCAATGTTTTTGAGCTGCCATAGCAATAACTGTCCCGATTGTAGTCATCTTAGCCACAGGAGCAAAGGTCTCCTCATAATCAATTCCCTCTTGTTGCTTATAGCCTTGAGCTACTAGGCGAGCCTTGTAGCGATCTAGTGAGCCATCTGCTTTATATTTTGCTTTGTATACCCATTTTGTGCCTATGGTATATTTTCCTTTGGGTAAATCAACTAACTCCCAAGTGTGATTCCTTTCAATGGAATCCAATTCTTGATCCATGGCATGAACCCATTTAGGATCACCAAGTGCTTCTTTGACATTAGAAGGTTCAAGGTTGGCTAAGGACTTTGGCCATTAGGGCATAATTCACTTGGTGTCTTAGGGCTGAAGGCCTTTTACCCGTATAGGTGGGCAAATGATTTTGGGCTTCATCTATTGTGGCTTGAACCCACTTGGGTAAAGGATTGGATGATGTTACTTGATCATTAGGAGGAGGAGATGGAGGACATGGATCATTTGTAGGAAGTTCTTCTTGTGGATGAATTTCTTGATTTATGAGTGAAGGGGAAGAACTAGATGATATTGTATGCATGAATGGAGCAACTATTTCATTAGTTATTTCTAAGGTGGGGGTTTTAGGAGGATTAGATGGAGGATACTCATGAAAGGTAACATCCCTAGATAAAATGATTTTCTTGGAAATAGGCTCATATAATTTATATGCATTGGCACTATCACTATAGCCAACAAAGATGCATTTTTGGCTCTTATCATCAAACTTCTTCCTTTTCTTATGAGGAATATGAGCATAGGCATCACATCCAAATATTCTCAAATGGCCCACATAGGGCGTTCTTCCACTCCATGCTTCTTCAGGTGTTCTTTCATGTAAGGCCTTTGTGTATGACCTATTAGTCAAGTATGCAGCAGTAAGAACAACTTCTCCCCAAAATGAGTTAGGTAATATAGCAAGCATGTAACATTGATTTTGCCCTATTTGTGATTGTTTGATTCATCCTCTCAAGCAACTCCATTTTGTTGCGGGGTATAAGGGGTTGTGAATTGCCTCCTTATCCCATGATACTTACAAAAATTAAAGAATTCATTGGAGACATATTCTCCACCATTATCTGATCTTAAGGTGGAGATTTGATAGCCACTTTCTCTTTCAACAAGTGCGATGAATTCTTTGAACTTATCAAGGGCTTGCCACTTATATTGAATTAGGTAGATCCATACCTTTCTGTTGTAATCATCAATGAAAGTGATGTAGTATTTTGCCCCAGTATAAGATTGAACAGACATTGGCCCACAAATGTCTGAATGAATCAATTGCAAAGGTCTATTAGCTCTCCATGCCTTTCCTGTTTCAAATGGTTGCCTATGGTGTTTGGCTATTACACATGGCTCACAAAAACATTTTGACTCCTTAAGATGTGGGAGTCCTTTAACTAATCCTTTTGTAGCCATCATTTGAAGATTATTAAAATTTAAATGTCCCAATCTTTCATGCCACATGTACTCCAAAGAGAAAGTAGTTGTTGTATGCAAAGATGTTTGTGTTACAGATTTTGTAAGGAGGTAGTAAACACCATCCTTTTTCACTCCCATGGCCTTGACATTGCCATTGGGTTCCTTAATGTAGCATTTTTCTTTTTCAAAATAGACATTATAGCCCTTATCTGTAAGTTGTCCAATAGAAAGAAGACTCCTTTTAAGACCAGGCACATACAAAACATCTATTGCAGGAACATTATTACCATCATGCAAAGTAAGTGGTGCCTCCCCAACACCTTCAATGGGTAGAGCACTTTCATCACCAAAAGTAATGAATTGATTTGATGTGGTCTGAACCTTGGTCAACCAATCTTGCCTTCCTGTCATGTGCTTTGCTGCTCCATAATCAATATACCAACATTCTTTATCTTCAACATTAACTTGGTTGGCTGCATACAATGTGTTCATATTATTATTTTGTGGTTCTCCCTGTTCTCTTTGCCTTTGATAGCAATTAGCAATATTATGATTCCATTTTCCACAATATTCACACCCTTGTTGATTGTTGTTTTGACCCCCTTGAGGTCTTGTTTTCCATCTTTGCTACTCGTTGGTAGTGCTGCTATTGTGGCTGCTACTGGTACTATTGTTGACGTGGTTGCTGATGGTACTGTTGATTTGGATGCTGCTGGTACTGTGTGTATCTCTGGTGTTGTCTACCCCTTTGATTCTGATTATGCTGATTTTGACCCTTGTTTTGTTTAGGTCAGTAAAGTTGCCTTGGTGGCAAAAGTTGCCGATGTGGCTTCAATTTCTTCATCTTTGATTAGGGCTTGCTCATGCTTCTTAAGTAGGATCTCAATATCCTCAAGTGTTGAATTCATTGTTTTACCACTCAAGTCTAACATGGTAGCATAGGAGTGAAACTTTGAAGGAAGACCATGCAACATTATTGGAATTAATTCATTATCATCTAGGGTTTTACCAGCAGCTAAGAAATCATTTTTAATAGACTTCACTTCCATAAGATAATCGGTAAGTGAGCCTTTCATACATAGATTGTGCAATTTTTGTTTGAGATACAAAATATTATCTTGACTTGGCCTATCAAACAATCTATTGAGAGCATCCCATGCTTGTTTAGGTGTTTTTGCAGCCCTTACATTTTCTCTGCATTGAATTCCTGTAGCTAGCTTGATTAAACTTAAAGCTATGTTGGAATTCTTCTCAAATTGTGCTTTTTCTTTAGGGTCTGTAGGTGCAGTAAGTGGGTCTTCATTAGTCTGCCTATCTCTCACAAAGTCCCACATGTCATTCATCATCAATATTGACTCCATCTCATACTTCCAATTTGCAAAAGTCTGTGCTCCTTCAAGTTTCTTTGTAAGTCCACTTAATAGATTTGTAGTAGCCATGATTTAGAAAAGGATCAAAAGAAAAGGGAGCTCAACAAAGGATGAAGTAAGTACGACAAATGCCAAATTAGAGCCCTCAAAAAAATCTAGGGTACACCGCTGAAGATCCAGAGGAGGGTTCGCCTAGTTTTTCCACTCTGAATCTTCAAGAGATTCCAACAGTGGGAGGGTTAAGTTGAACATAAGTGCCTTTTTCTATCCAAAGAGAGTAAGAATTAGAAATTTTCCAGACCTTTATACCAAACTTCTCAATATACCCGCCCTTACGTGAGGGAGACTGTAAGTATTTGAGCAGTTGATACGTGGAACATAGGCGATTCCGAAAGGGAATAACCTGCCAGACCTTTATACCAAACTACTCAATATACCCGCCCTTACGTGAGGGAGACTATAAGTATTTTGAGAAGTTGATACGTGGAACATAGGCGGTTATAAAAGTGTGATGCTTGCTTTTTGTAGAATTATTACAATCAATGTGCCAATGTATTATTGCTGAAAATGCCTGTATGTGTTTGCTTGCTTGTATATGGCTTAGTGTCAAGTGTGTATGAATTGGAACTACACTTGATTACAATTATAAAACCCAAAGTCATGCAAGGGTGATAGCAAGCATAAAATGTATACAAAGCCCAAATAGAAGATGCAAGCAACAAACACCTAGTGGCCAAGAGAGTGCCACAAAATGAATCCACTGACAAGGGACAAGGGGTCCTAAATCACCCCTTAAGTTGATGATTTGTATTGAAAACTTGGCTAAGAACAAATTAGCCCCAAATGTGCCTGAAAAATGATACAAGTTCAATGCCTTCAAGGATAAAATTACCCCTAATCTTGCCAAAGTGAATGAATAACTTGGCCTAAAGTCCCCCTATAGACTTAAAATTTGAGCCCCTCACAAGTTTGCAATTTTTCACCCAAGAGTGTCGGATGCTACCGAAAATGCACTCTGTTTTACAATCTCAACTTCAAGTCAAAATTCAGCTGAGTAAATGATCTCAAAACTGAAAACTAATTTCACCAATGGATCCCCCTCAAAATTCTCTTTCCAACGACTATATATAAGCCTATAGTCGGATACAAATTGATGCTTAAAAATGATAAAAAAATGACCTTCTCAAGGTGTGCAGCTCCGGGACATTCCCAAATGGTCACCCATCCGAGTTGTGCTCTAGCACAAAATGCTTAACTTGGGAGTTTTATAATATTTTGCTTCCAGTATGACCGCCTTAAAATATCCCTTTTTCAAATAGGATGCCCCCTCCTTTTCAACTATTCATGATATGCCGAATGTATTTTAGGTTTAATAAAGTCGAACAAATACTTCTTTAAAAATTAAAAATTTCTTTAAAGAAATTTTTAACATGAATTTTTTAAAGAAATACTTCCCTCCTTTTTAAACACAGTGTATATTTCAAATTAAAAATTCTCTCTTACAGTCAAGTAGGACACTTGGCATGGACATGAATTGCGGAAGCCTCCAACACGCATAAGGATTCACACGGACTTTGTATCTTGTCGTAGTCACGCGGGAGGTCAGCTTCAGTTCTGCTCGGCTGGAATGATCGTCGCTCCTCTCACTGAAGCTGAAGCTGACAATGGCGTACAAGATCCGGATGGAGATCTGGAAAAATAGAGGGAGTCTTCTGGTTCACGAACTGTGTTTCACGATGGCGACACAAACAACTTCCACCCCCTCCGTGCAGTAAGATCACAGGGCACTATTGGGTTTGTGGATGCATGCCAAAAAAAATACCAATTTCACCTTGCTCGATTTAGAACAAACAACTATGCAACTTTATTTTATTCGCGTGAATCATATTTAGGGCTTTCACCAGTTTAGTAGATCAGATGCTCGTAGGTCAGCGAAGGAGAGTGAGTGAGTCCACTGTCTGCTCTTGAATATTGATCTGCTATCAGATTTCCTTGATGCTTTACGGCTCAGCAGACTCAATCCTCGATGATGAAGAGCAAACTACGATCAATAGCTCTCCGCACAGTATCGTGATCAAAAAAATCTAAAAAAAATAGTTATAGGGCTGCGATCAAGGTCTTCGCCGCTCGTAACAGTGCAGTCATCTGCGACTATTTTAGCATAGCTATCTACGTACTAGATCTGCTATGCCTCCTTTCTCAGAAATACCAAAGCTTGTATCTGCTGTAAAAATACAGCTGACCACGGGAAGACCAAACCCTACCTGCAAAATTTGTTTCAAAGCTCATAAAAAAATCTATTTCCCCCTTTAACTTAGACTTTTCCTAAAAAAATTGCTCTCACATGGATCACAAGAGGGGAAACTAAACCCAAAAAAAATAGGGAGCTTCTGGTTTCTGATCCACTCAATGAGTGGAGAGCATACTCCCTGACTCCATACTCAAACCCCACAGGCGGATCTCATCGCTCTGATACCAGATGTTGGGACTGAATAATAAGGCCCATATTATTTACAAGTTATCTTACAATATATAAGCATCAAGCTTAGGAGGGAGATATGACAAGTGTCATAAGCTCCACTCCAAGTGTCTTTCAGAAGACACCACTCCAACTCAAACTGAAGACAGGGACAAGTGGCAGAAGACAAATGTCAACCTATCAATTATAGGCATAGTGCACATTATAAAAATAATAATATTCTAACATTCCCCCTTAATGTGCACTATCCTAAAAAATAAATCAACATTAGATAACAAAAACAACCAACAACAGACAATAAAAAAAACAAAAAATATAGAAAACAATCACCCATAAAAACACGAAATAACACAAACAAAGAGAAACCCAAGAACAAGAACGAAAAAAAAAAACACAAGAACAATAACAAAAAACATAAAAAAAAACAAAACAACAAAAACACAAGAACAAAAAAAAACAACACAAAGAACACAAAAACAAAACAAAATAAAAAAACCCACCCACCTTAAAAAACTAAACAAAAAAACAAAAAGGAAAAAA
>JAQPPZ010002503.1:600000-933150 GCA_028583015.1 Wollemia nobilis
ACTTGATAAGGGATCTTCCACATCATATGTGGTATGTCTTATGCAAACTAAGCAAACAGGAACAATGGTTAGACTATTGCTCCAAGTTCAAAAATCTCGTCATCTATACCCATCAATTGAGTCCAACCATGGTGGTCTCTATCTTTAGCTATGGCCTTAAGGATAAAATTCAGAAGGACATGCATGATCCTTATACTCTTGATGATGCACAACGTGTAGTTCTAGCAGTAGAACAAAAGCTCCAAGATTATGGTCCTCGTACCCCCATTCTATTCGTCCTCCCCCTCGTCCTCGTCCCCCTGGTCATTGCCCCATGAACATCTGGTATGATGAGGAATGTAAGTCTGCCCACCGAAGGTTGAAATATGCCATTTGGAATCCTTCCCATCTCTATGACATTTCCCACAAAGACTGCAGGATGCTTCTTCGAAAGAAGAAGCGTCTCTTCCTCTCTCAACATCAACATGATCTTACTCCCTTCAGCAGTCTCCTAAATCCTTCTGGCGCCTTATCCTCCCCCGTGATCGAATTACTCATGGGATCGACCTTTCCTCTTGGACCATTCATGCCTCTTCCCTCTATACCAATCGTAATCAGCCTCCTATACTGTTCCCTCCCCCTCCCCTCTTCGTACCACCTCTTTTCTACTGGTCTTGTCAGGCAGGCTATCAGGAAACTTTGTACGAGCAAAGCAGCAGATTTGGATGGGTTACAGGCGGAATTTCTAAAGCATGGTATTAACCATCTTGTTGGGCCCCTCACTGATCTCTTTAATCTCTCTGTCTGTTCTGGGTTTCTTGATTCTTGGACTGAGCATATCATTCACCCCATTCATAAAGTAGGTGATCCCCATGAACCCAATAATTACAGGACTATCATGATTGGGCATATCTTTGCCAAGCTTTATGCCACAGAATTGGATGTGCTTCTCTCTCAAAGGTTGGAGGAGGAGGGTTTCAGGGCTCTTGGCCAAGCTGGTTTTCGGCAAGATCACCAAACCACAGATCACATTCTAGTCCTCAGAGCTATTATTGAGGAGGCGCGTTGCAAGTCCTCGAAGGTTTATTGTTGCTTTGTTGACTTCAGGAAAGCCTTTGACACGGTGCCTCGGCATTTACTTCTTGAGATACTACGGTCAGTTGGCATCTTTGGGCAACTTTTGACAGCGGTTACACGGTTATATCAGACTGTGAAAGGTCGGTTTCGCTCCCCTCAAGGGCTTTCAGACAGTATTCTTAGCACCATAGGAGTGAAACAGGGGTGCCCCCTTTCCCCGACACTTTTTGGGATCTTTATCGACGAGCTTGAGACTTTTATTAAGGAGAATGCTCACGCAAAGGATGGTTGCCTTCTTCACTATGTGCTGATTTCTATTCTCCTCTTTGCTGATGATGTTGTTCTTTTGGCCTCTTCTCCTAAGGGGCTTCAGCGCCATCTGGACAAGCTTGCCGCTTTTTGTGACTCGAGACAGCTGACGGTGAATCTTTCTAAGACCAAGGTTATGGTATTCAATACTACCAAAGAGGCTTTATCTCATCTCCACTTCTCTTTCCAAGGTCGGAAGGTCAAGATCACCACCTCTTATGTGTACTTGGGGGTTCTTTTCACCGGTCCCACTTTTAGTATGAAACCCGTTGCCCAGGTCCGGGTGTGTAAGGGATATGCAGCTTTGTCTTTGCTAGAGAGGAATTGCTTCAAAGCACATTTTTAGGATATACCTCTGAAGATGAGGATTTTTGATGCCTTGGTCAAGCCAACTATTACTAATGGGTCAGTGATTTGGGGTCCTAGCCTTGGCTCGACTGAGTGGTCACGGGTTGAACGAGTCCAGACACTCTTTCTTCGACGATTCATTCGTTGCAAGGGCACAGTCCCCCGCTCTATTATTCTGGCAGATTTTGGGGCTTCTCCTCTCCAAGTGTAGATTATCTTCCTGATTATCGGTTATCTTCATAGGATTCGTACTTTCGGAGATACCCCTGAGGGTTGCAGGCAATACCCTTACCTCGCCCTTCGCTCCTCGATGGAACTCTCTCCGAGTTCTCGAGGAGGCCGAAGGAGCTGGTATTTTCAGGTTTCTGCCCTCCTGGCCAACATTCAAATACAGATAGACATGCTCCCCCCTTATTCTTTGGGTGTTCTCCCCCCCTCTCGGCTTAGTAAGGAGAGGATGCTCCACGAGATCCGAAAGGATGTTAGTCTCCAGTACACCAGATGCACTTGGATCTCTCCTGTTGCCCCTCTTTCCCCCAAGTTGTCTTTCTACCATGAGCACTTCTTACAGATACAGGAGGGAAAAAAAGTTCCTCCAAAATATCTTCAGCAGCACACAATGCATAGTCTTCGCATCATTATTGGGCAACTTAGGGTGTGTTCTCACCAACTCCGGATTGAGTCAGATCATCATCTTCCGAGGGAGGAGCGGATTTGCTTGTTTTGCCCCTTGGGTGAAGTTGAAACCCTTCATCACTTTATTTTTTGTTGTCCCATTTATTATGAGATCCGGGGTAGATTCCATTGCCTTTTCAGGGACAACTCTCAATCTGTTTCTACCTTCTTTAGATACCCGGACCAGCGGTGTCTCGCACTCTTTCTTAGGGAGGTAACTCAGCTTCGACGACATAAAAGCTCTCCAGATGGATCTCACCCTCCTCAACATCGGCTCATCACAACATACTTCACTAGCTCCGATGGACCAGGTGACTCCGGATGGAAACGCCCCACATCATCCAGTTCGGACGAAAGAAGGGTCACTAGACAGCGCACACATAGTTTGTTAGGGTTTCGAACTAGCGCTAGTCAGAGACATATCAAGGACTTCTTTAGCTCCAGTACTTCGGCCTCGATTGTTAGGAGAGTTTAGTTTCTGGGGGGTCCTTGGAGCTTGCCCCTCCTAGGATGCTCCCTCCCCCCTCCTCTCTCTCCGTTCTTCTTGGCGTGCACTCCTCTCTTCTGGATTACAACCCTCCCTCCCTCTACTCTCCCTTTTCTTTTCCCTTTCTCTTTGGCCCGGTTGTCGGGTTTTGTCTTGTATTTATCTTAGTTCTTTTCTTTGTTGGGCTTTTTAGCCTGCTAGCTGGCAGTCATTATTGTCCTTCTTACAGTCCCTTGGGTCTTATTTTGGCCCACCGTGGACATTAATAATATTTCATTTCATTTCATATAGACGTGATTTCAACTCTCGTTGCCCTTACTTCAATTTTGAGCGTTCCACAGGATTCTTCTGTTTCAAATGTTGTTCACACCATCCCTGAGATCAAGCCTATGAAGAACATCGTAACTTTATCTTGGAATATGGAGACATCAGTTTTTGAGAATGAAGATTCATTACAATATGAGAAATCGATAGAACTAGGACAACAACGTGCAGAAGTGGATGAAGTGGAACAAGCGAATGATATTGTGGCTCTCTACTCATGCACTTATTGGTCTACAAGCTCACCACACAATCAAGATACAGGGATTTATCAAACGATGTGTCAATGTGGTGATTGATTTAGGTAGCACACATAACTTTATAAATAGTAAGACAACAAAATCCTTGGGCTTGTATATCAATACTTCAAATCAAAATGAATTTCAAGTCTTAATTGCAAATGGGGGTACTGCTCAGTGTGTGGGTCAAACGACTAAAGTTAACATCCACATGTGAGATTATACTTGGATGGGTAATCTCTTTGCTATGTTCCTAGGAAGTTCAGATGTTATCTTAGGAGCACAATGGCTATCTTAGCTCGGTGATGTTACTATTAGTCTACAAAAATTATATGTCAAGTGGACAAAGAATGGAAGGGTTATTTGTCTTCAAGGAATCCAACCCCCTCCCTCCAAGGTAGTTAGTTCCCATCGCATGGAAAAGATATTGAGGAAGGGTGGTCTTGGATTCTTTGCCCATGTCAATTGCATGAATTCTCGGATCCATCTCTTCCAACTCTTTCGTTGGATCTCCAAAGCATTGTGGATCGTTATGAGGAGGTATTTAGTGAGCCAAGGGGTCTACCTCCTAAGCGCACACATGATCATGCCATCCATCTAATTCCAGGAAGTCAACCTCCTAATGTGCATCCTTATCGCTACCCCCAACCCCAAAAGTTAGAAATCGAGAAGCTGATCCAAGAAATGTTAGAGCATGGAATCATTCGTCCAAGCATTAGTCCATATTCCTCTCCGGTGGTGATGGTATGATGTAAGGATAACTCATGGCACATGTGTCCTAATTTTCATCCTCTTAACAAGATCACTATCAAAGATAAGTTTCCTATCCTTGTTATAGATGATTTGTTGGATGAATTGCATGGTGCTAGATACTTCACTAAACTAGACTTGCGTTTTGGTTTTCACCAAATTAGGGTTAGAGAAGAGGATATCCCTAAGATTGCTTTCTATACACATGAGGGTCATTATGAGTTCCTAGTCATGCCTTTTGGACTCACTAATGCTCCTTCCACTTTTCAAAGTCTCATGAACCATGTCTTTCGTCCTTTTCTCCGTAAGTTTGTCCTAGTTTTCTTTGATGATATTTTAATTTACAGCAAATCTTGGGAGGATCATCTAGTTCATATTGACAAAGTCCTTCATCTGTTACAAAAGGAAAAACTCTTTGTTAAAAGGTCCAAATGTGCCTTTGGGGTCCAAGAGGTAGAATATTTGGGACATATAGTATCTCATGAAGGAGTCAAGGTAGATCCTAATAAAATCAAAGCTATTCAAGATTGGCCCTTGCCCAAATCCCTTAAAAAACTCTATGGATTTCTAGGACTCACAGGTTATTATAGAAAATTTGTCCGTAACTATGGCAAGATTGTCGCACCTCTCACCTCCCTCACCAAAAAGGATGCTTTTGTTTGGACTGAAGTTGCTTCCTAGGCCTTCCAAGCCCTCAAAGAAGCTATGTGTTCCACTCTAATTTTGGCCACTCCTGATTTTAGCAAGCCTTTTGTCATTGAGTGTGATGCTTCCGACACAAGTATTGGAGTCGTTTTAATGCAAGATGGTCACCCATTGGCCTTTGAAAGTAAGCAACTTTCGGGCAAGAATCTGGGACGGTCCACTTATGAGAAGGAAATGCTAGCTATTTTACATGCCATAGAGAAATGGAGGCATTATTTGTTGAGTAGTCGTTTCATCATTAAGACTGACCATAGTAGCCTGAAGCATTTCTTAGAACAATGTCTCTCATGCCCTGAACAAAATAAATGGATGACCAAACTCTTGGGTTATGATTTTGTCATTGAATATAAGAAAGGTAAGGAAAATGTGGTGGTTGATGCTTTATCTCGCAAATACGAGGATGATGTGGCTATCAATGCCATCTCTAGTCCTTGTCCACAATGGCTTTCTCAACTTCGAGAAGATTGGCTTGCTGATTCAAAGACTACTCAGATCATTCAAGATATGAAAATAGGATCATCATTGCATTCTTGCTTCTCATACTCTGATGGAGTGCTTTGCAAAAAAGATCGCATTTATCTTCCTCAATCTTCGACTATTAAGTCAAAGGTTCTCCAAGAATTGCATGCATCTCCTTTGGTGGGACACTCAGGATTCTTGAAAACATACCAGCGGGTGAAGCAATCATTTTCTTGGAAAGGATTAAAAGCAGATGTCAAGACGTTTGTGGCTGAGTGTGAGGTATGTCAATGTAACAAAGGGGAAACAGTTAAATCTCCTAGATTGTTGCAACCCTTGCCTATCCCTAACCGCCAATGGGAGCACATATCCATGGATTTCATTGAGGGCCTTCCCAAATCAAAGGGCAAAACAATGATCTTTGTGGTAGTAGATCGCCTTTCCAAGTATGCTCATTTCTATGCATTACAACATCCCTATTCAGCAAGTAAGGTGGCCAAGGTATTTCTTGATTATGTTTTTAAGTTACATGGTATGCCCAAAACCATTGTGAGTGACCGTGACCCTATCTTCACTAGCAACTTCTGGAAGGAATTGTTTCGTCTTAGTGGTACCAAGTTGAGTATGTCCTCCTCATATCACCCTCAGTCTGATGGTCAAACAGAGATTGTTAATAAATGTTTGGGTACTTACCTTCGTTGTTTTGCTCAAGACAAGCAGTATCATTGGGTCCAATGGCTTTCATTAGCAAAATGGTGGTACAATACTTCTTACCATTTTTCCCTTAAGATGTCCCCATTTGAAGCATTGTATGGTCAAAAACCTCCATCAATCACAAACTATGTTCCAGGATCTTCCAAAGTTGCCCAAGTAGATGATTTGTTACAAAAATGACGAATCATGCTTCAACTTCTTAAGGATAATTTGACCCAAGCCCAGAACCGTATGAAGCAACAACAGGATTCACACCGTTTTAAACGACAGTTCAATATAGGAGATATGGTCTTTTTACGCCTACAACCTTACAAGCAATTGTCCTTAAAGACCAAGTCTAGTCAAACGATGGCTCCTCAATTTTATGGTCCCTGCAAGGTGGTTTGTCGCATTGGTGAAGTAGCATACAAGTTGAAGCTTCCACCGTGTTCCCACATCCATCCAATTTTTCATGTATCCTGTCTCAAACAAGTTTTGGCCAAATGGTGTAGTCCCAGACAAAGCTTCCATTACTCCATGAAGAAGGTCGAATCACTCTTCAACTTGGAGCAATATTGCATTCCAGAGTTCATCATCTTTGATCTCGACAAATTTAGGATTTTCTCATCAAGTGGCAAGACCTTCCATAAGAAGACACTATAGAGGAGCCTGAGAGCATTTTCTAGTATTTTCCATCTCTGAGGACAAAGTTTTTTGAAGGGGGGAGCCATGTAATGGTCCCAATATAGCCATGTCGGCTAATTATTTTTATTATTATCTCGGGCCATAGATTTAGTTAGTCGGCCCTTGAGAATTAGGGTTAGGTTATTATTGATTTCATCTATAAATAGGAAGAATATTTTATTAGTTTGGATCATCGGATAATTTGGATTTAAGTCGCCTTGGTGCACATAAGAGACTTCGCCCTCTCAAAGTGGCTATGAGACTTTGCCCTCTCCGAGTGGCTATGGATTTGCTATTGCATTGATTTATTTCCAGATTTGATATTTGCATATTGTTTGTGGCATTTGAATCTGAATTATTATTGTTTGTATGTTGTTAATAATAATTCAATATTGAAGTATTGTTGCGGATATTAAATATTTATGCGATATTGTAACAAGGACAACACATCATAGGAAAACAAGTTTCTAGGATAGTGGGTCGTGTTTTTGGGATGCTGAAAAAGCTTTTCAAAACATCGGGACACTTCTTCAAGACAGCCCTAAAGCTAGGGATGCATCTCCATGGAACATAGATTAAAACATGATGTTTCCTCTACCTAAAATTTCAAGAAAGGAAGATGCAAAAATTTGGTGGAATACTTGCAAACAAAATATGATGTTTCCAAGTTGTTTCATAACAGGTCAGATTTATAAATGAGGCAAAGGAATGGTGGCAAAGCCTTGACTTTGAACTAACAAAAGATTTAGAACAGGCCCAATTTGAAAAGCTCTTCTTAAGAAAATGGTCAAAAAGTCTCAAATAAAGGAAGGATGACCAAAAATTTCATCATTAAGGGCTAAATTTTGATAAGATCCATGGATTAAAGGAACAAAATAAAAATTTGTCAATAAAAAGTAAAAGTTCCATGAATATGAATGAAATTCATGAGAAGCCATTACAAGATTATTATGAGATTTTGTCCATAAAGACCATGGATTTGTCAATGCACAATAAAAGTTCCCTGAATAAGAATGAAATTCATGAGATAAGATTTTGTCCAATAAAGACAAGGAACTCACTTGTTTGAAGAAACACAATCAAGTTTTGCTCGTGGAACTCAAGAATTTGAAGCACAATTAGAGGTCATTGTAGGCAAGCAAATTGATATGTCTGTTTTTAGTAAATAAGTTTTGTCATTTTGGTGTTATTTTGTAGTTGTACACAAAGTGTTTGACGAAATGTGCGTACATATATTTAACTAATGTTATAAAGTCATAATTTGACAAAATGGCTAGAAATTCAGACAATATTCTAAGGAAGAAAGAGACTTGGAAGAAGTGGACAGCCCTATTAGAGGCATGTTCTATGTGACTTGGACTCAAGTCCCACTTGGAAGGAAAGCATTTATTGAAAATCCAAGCAGGGAACTGATGAAATATCTGGCAAGGAAAGGAAAGCATTTATTGGAAGGAAAGGATTGAACAGGGAACTAATGAAAGACTCTGGTAATATTTATCCAAGCACCCAAGAAGGGCCTCCAAATATGGCCGAGAAAGCATGAGTTCCAATATAAGACAATACTATTAGGGAGACCAAAATGTCATCAAACACAACCAAAGAAGAGTCGGGCTAATTGATTAGTAGATGAGGTCTTACTACATGCAATAATCTTAGACATTTTGGTGAAAATATCAAGAACTTCAAAAATATAATCATCATGCCTACCAATCATAAGAAACACACAAACTACGTCCGTGGAAATATTTTCCCAAAGACATGACGGAATGGGCAAAGGACAAGATAGACCCAAATTTCTATTAGAGGATTTGGACTAAACAAATGCATAATGCCTCAAAAAAAGAACATCTATGTGCATATAAGACCAGTAGTGGCAACACTACAATAGATGAAAGTCTTCAACTACATAAAGTAGAACGTGTCTCCTTCAAAAGACACTCCTATATTTCTCCTTGAGCAGTGTTGAAAAACACTTTAAAAATTGCAATTATCACATCTGTCATGACTTTTACCAAGCTCCTGATTTATTCATGAGTAGCTGACATTTTCAAAAGATTGCCAATATTTTTAAAAATTGGGACAAAATCATGATTTTTGCGCATTTTTTCTAGGCCTTACCAATAAATTGCTGATCATGATTTTTTTCAACTTTTGCCCAAGGTATGCAAAGCTTATTAAATATGTACAATAATCCCTCTTGCAAATGAAAATCCTGATATGACTCCAAACTAAAGGAAAGATGCTGAAGTGCATTGTAAACTCTAACAAAATCAAGATCTAAGGCATATTTATGCACCTAATCATGAAAACCAATGCATGATATGCTCAATGAAGTTAAATGGAGAGCAGTCGGATAACTCAAGAAATCTGCAATTCTGTCACAAGCATTGTTATTGTGCTTGATGACTAGATGGAATTGCTGCAACTAAGATGACCATTTGAATTTCCTGTTTCCTGAATTCTTATCTGTGATTGTAACAACTTCAGTGGTAAATAATTTACATCCCCATTCTTTCTTTTCCAATAAATAGTGACACCCATAGTTGAAAAACTCAAACTAGCCAAGGCCCACTCAGGACACAGCAAAAAAAACTTGGAAAAACTCGGCAAAAAAAAAACGAAGAAAATGTAATTTTTCATTGAAAAATAATTTTCATGCATATCACAATGAATTAACATTATGCAAATCAAAAATTAATATTGTAAGTGATACAAGCTTAAACTACACATGAAAGTGACAAAACACATCTTAAATAAAGAAATTTTAATGCGTCCAAAATTCAAATATTCTTGTATTGCTTATAATATAAAAAAGTACAAATTACAAAATGTCACGAGTCATGACAATGCCTCAAGATCTTGCAATACCTTTGCCCTTTGCCCTAGCATAAGCTCTAGCTTCTCTTTGTCGCTATGTGCATGGCTCTTCCTGTGCCCATGCCTCTTCCTCTACCTTGGCTACTATCTCCTCCATTAGGTTTTCAAAATCATCCATGGAGAAGAGAGCCTCTTGTTGTGGCTCTTGTTGTGGCTATGTGATCCATTCAAATGATGGATCAATCTCGTCTAGGTCAATGGCCTGGTTACTTGATTTTGTAATTTTTTTATGGAGACAAAGGTTGTAATGAACAAACACAAGATCGTTCAACTTTTCTTGTGTAAGCCTATTTCGCTTCTTGGAGTGTATGTGCTCAAACATACTCCAATTGCACTCACAACCTAAAGCATTGCATGGTTGACATAAAACTTTGATGACAAAGCGCTATAGATTAGGCGTATATACACCAAAGTCCTTCCACCATAAATCTAGAAAAATCCAACAAAAAGGAAATTTAATAATTCACATATAAAATCGTATATTGAGATTATTTTTTAAAACAAAATCAAAAGACAAAATAAATAATAATTCGATGAGGGTTACCTGGCCTCATAGTTGACCTTGCTCGAATGCACTGCAAGGATGGGAAAAGGATGCCCTCACATTTCTTATAAACCTGCATCTCATCTTATATCTTAGTGCGCATTTCCTCATCAGGGAACATGCGGTCAACGCATAGTCGAAGGCCCGACATCACCTCATAGTCGACCTCAAATGAATCAGCATAAAAAAAATATTAGATTGATGTAGTACCCCACTGCATGAAGAGGGCTATGGAGCTGAGATGTCCATCGCTAGTCAATAATTTCTCAAATGGGATTGTATTTGGGCTAGGAATATTTATAAAATGAGGCAATTGCCTCTCTTGCCCTATCCATAGCCTCATATACATATCCCGTCGATGATTGTTCTCCATCAACAAGATGGAGAACCCTCACCAAAGGCTCTGACACCTTAAAAAATAAAATGGAAAATAATTTAAATAAAAATATTTTACAATAAAAAAAATTTACAATACAAAATTTGCAAATGTAAAAATAATTTAAATTAAAAAAATAAATAAAACAAAAACCTTAGTCTTGTACCTTGATGGCCTCATCCATGGACGTCTAGAAGGGCTCGTCAAATACCTTTTGCCCCTCACTTGAGAGTCTATATCTAGCAGCGTCTACGGCATTCCACTCATCACTCATGAACATCTTCAATGCCCCTCTTTGCATCAAAGAGGCTTTGCAATGTCACAAAGTTTGTGGCGAAGCGTGTAACTCTAGGCCACACTAGCTCCTTCACACCAATAAATTGCCTCATGAGCTAGAGGACCCATGGGCTACACATGGGGTCCAAAAAAAGGTGGGTAACTCTCCTTCAACATCGCTAGTTGCTATATATATGTCGTTGTGTTATTTGTGATGACTTGGACAACATTCTCCTCTCCCACCTCTAACACAACCTCCCCAAGCAATTGTGAAAGCATATCAACACTCTTAACTTGTGTCGATGCATCCACTAACTTGCAAAATACAATACCTCCTGTAGAAGCAACCAAAACAATAATTAATGTTCTGCCCCTCCCAACGGTCCATCCATCAGACGTGATAGTACCCTTCTTCCTCCACACCCTGCGCTAGTCATCAAGCAAAACCTTAATGTCATCCACTAATTCACGAAGGAGAGGGCCCCTAAGATAGTCATAAGTTTGCGACTTAAATCCTACGCCGCAACTTGCAATGGCATCTACCATTCCCCACCAATATGGAGACCTTGCCATATTGAAGGGAAGGTCAAAAAAATACCAAAAACTTGCAATGGCCTTCCTTGCTGCCTTGTGCCTCTCCTCATTCCATGCGGCCATACCCTCAAGCTTGGGTTGTGACCTTGGCACAAAACGTTTCGCAAAATAGGACTCTTTTGTCCCACTCTCTGGGCATGCAACTGATGGACAGGAACTCTGATGGTAAAACCACTTAAAGGTGCTGCCAGTAACCTCTATAAGAGGTCGAGAAGGGGGGGGTGACATGGCCTCGCTTTGTCTTCGTTTCAGATCTTTTTTCTCCTGATAATTTGAGAGGATAGCATTGCATTCTCTCTGAAAATCAGTCAGCACCTTTGGGCATTCCCTGACATCTTTCCCTTTTTGCTTTTCCAAATAGTATTTGAGATAGTTTATGCCTCCATGAATGTGAACCCCACAAAAATTGCAAAGGACTTCCCCTTTCTTATCCACTTCCTTTGCATACTTTTATGTTTAATCTTTTTTCGTTGACATTTTCTTGTGGCTGCAAATGGAAACAAGTAAAAACAAACAATTACTTATAAACTTAAAAAAAAAAATGCCCTAGGGCTTAAATCCTAGTTTAAACATTGACAGCTGAAAAGATGGGCTTGCATACATAGTTATCAGGCAGCATTACTTATGAAGCATTACTTAAAAGGAGAAAAAAAAACAAGACAGTTTAAACTTTCAAAGAATTTTTCAAATTTATAGCTCAAATGCAACAGTTGGGTGGTTGTTGCATTTGGCTTGAATCTTTAAAAAAAAAGAAAAAAACATGCTTGAAACAGAAAAAGAGAAAAAAAACAGTTGAAAAGAGTTTTTCTTACCTTGGATGAATCAGTTGGGTGGCTATAGGTGGTTGTTGGTGGCTGCTAGATTCCTTCAAACTGCAAAAAATTTGTTGTTAGGATGCACTTTAGTGTTTTGTTTGGTGTGGTAGCAGGTAGGCAATGCTCTCTCTCCAATTTGCAAAAAGCAAAATAAGGCAAAATGAAAAAAAAAAACTTTTTATCACGTTTCCTCAAACCGTGTGCCGTCAACCGAGTTTTTGCTTAGGACTCGGCGAGTTTTTCAAAAACTTGCGAGTCTTGAGTACTCAGCAAGTTTTTGAAAAACTCGTCCAAGCTTGGAAAATGTGCGTCACAAGCCCGAGCACTCAGCAAGGCCGACTCAAACTTGGACTCAGCCATTTTTGCCGAGTTTTGCCGAATTTCTCAACTATGGTGACACCAGTAGTTGTCTCTTGGACGGGTGCATAGAATTATTTATCATAACTACAGTAGTCTTTCTTGTCTGTAGAAAAAGTCCCTTATTGTTCTTTGACTGTGAAAACTTCAATGGTAAATGATCTGTGTGCATAGTGTTTCTTTCCCAAAAGATAGTGACACCACTACTTGTCACTTGGACAGAAGCATACAATTCATTATTATATTACGTTCTACACAAATGTGTCCCAGGCCTCGAGAGTCGTCTAGGGGACATGTTCCACCATGTCGAAGACACGTGTCACCATCCAAAGACTGTCTCAAAAACACGTACCGCTGTCCCAGAAACACATCTCAAACTGTCCCCATCCCAGAACTTTATGGAACAGATTATAGTTACAATGGTTTTTCTTGGATGTGGAAAAAGCCCCTTATTCATATGCAATTGGATGACAATTCTGATTGAGAATAGCTCCAAAGGCGAGTGAAAAGTATCTGTTTCTATCTCAAAAAGTTAATTACGATCTGGGTACAGAAAGAGGTGAAAAAGGAAGATTGTTCATGAATGTCAAGAAAGCTTGTTTGTGTTTAAAAGTCCAAACAAATGAAGCATTATGCCTTGTCAGGTAATTCCAAGGATAAACAACAGTAGGATAAGAAACCAGCAAAGCCAAGTAAACTATGAGGTTTTGTGAGTCTGTAAGTGGACCAAGAGAGAATAACTTCAACTTTAGCTACATCAGTATGTACTCTGTCATTAATAATAAATCTGAGATATTCCACTATGCAAATGAAAACTGGGGGCACTTGGTATAGAGTTGATTTTGTCACAAGATCCTAAGTGTATGTACTCCATCATTAATAATAAATCTGAGATATTCCACAATGCAAATGAAAACTGGGGGCAATTGGTATAGAGTTGATTTTGTCACAAGATCTTAAGTGTCCTTGTGTTTCAAATATGCTCCAAGCGCTCATGCCATGCTTTTGAGAAATTGAGAACTGTCATCAAAATGGATGATTATGAATTCACAAAATCTCTCAATATCTCATACATCATCCACATTAAAGGGGCAAGAGTATTGGTAAGTCCACAACATATTATGATCCATTCAAAAACACCCATTTTTGTTTTGAAAGTTGTTTTCCCTCTATTTTCTGCTTTAGTATGCATTTAACCTCTTTTTCAGTCATTTAGTTTTCAAAAAAACAATTGAGAGGTCATCTATGTGAAGCAATGATCTATTCTTCAATCTTATTAACTACTTTGAAGTCAATGCATGATCTTCATGTGTCATGCTTTTTAAGAACAAGCAGAAACAGAGATGTACAAGGAGATAAGCTAGGCTTGATAAAGCCGCTTTCTAATAAATCCTTAATTTGGTACTTAATCTCCTTTTTTTTAAAGGACTGAAGTACGATAAAGTGGAGCATATGGGAGAGACACTATAGGTAACAAATTTAGCATCCCCAATGGCATGTGCATGAGACAAGTTGTGGAGCTCCTGGGAAACATCTTCATAAGCTTTTGAAAGAGAATTAAAATTCATGATTTTATTTTAGATTTTTATAAATTACGAGAAAATAAAATTATTTTGATTTTGAGTGTTATAATGTTATACAATTTACTTATTGTTTCCAATCACCCCTTTCTTATCCGTTTACAAGAAACAGCATTATACGTCAACAATCACAATAGGTCTTGAGATTAATATACTTTCTTAACTGCTTTGATGAGCATTTCCTATCTTATTGATAGCAAAAGACTGCTCCTTTAAAAAATCCCCATACAAAATATTCACTTGGATAAATTAATTGCAAACATATTTATAAAATCAAGATTTAAGACATCACTAGTAAATGTCCAGGTTTATGACCCCTTTGTTAGCATATGTTGTTATGTTATATCACATTATTAGCACTAATATTAAAATAACGCTCATAGGCGTTCTCCGAATTCGTTGATTAACCAACTTGGTGGTTAATCAACTACATTGTAATCTTTATATGCAAATCAATGAGAATGAGTTGAGTGCTTCATCAATTTCTTCATGGCATCAGAGCTACGGACGCAGACCGAGCGAGACAGACGAGCGCAGACAGCGAGACAGACGCAGACGCAGCGGACAGGACGCAGACCAGACAGACTGACGAGCGGACAAGACGCAGACTGACGAGCGAACAGGACGAGCGGACAGGACGCAGACTGACGAGCGAACAGGACGCAGACCGCAGACCGAGGACGACGCAGACAGACTGACGAGCGGACAGGACGCAGACCGAGGAAGGAGACAGAGCGGCGGATCGGGGAGACGGCTGTGGAGGCAAAAGGGCGGACTGGGGGTGGTTGCCCGAAGGCAACCGAAAGCTTGAGGAGCTTTCAGAGTTCTTAAACCCTCCCACAGTGGCCGCATAGGCCATGTGGGATAAGTTTTTTTCTGCCTGTCTCCGGCCCCGAGGCTGTAAATAGATCCCGGTTCACGCTTGTTCCCGTCGGGCCTTCTGGCTCACGTGGTCAGGGCGGTGAATGTTAGGCAGTAGGTTTCGGGTTCGAATCCCTTCGGGGAAGATATCTTGATGCCCTGCACAGATTTTTGATGCTCTGCAATTTTTTGATGCCCTGCACAGATTTTTGACGCCTTGCACAGATTTTTGACGCTCTGCACAGTTTGTTGACGCCGAAACAGCGCAATTGATGCCCGTGATGCCTGCTAATGGCCATTTGACGCCTAAGCAGTCTACATGACGCCTTGACAAGCTCCAATTTTTTTTTGAGAGTTTCTCTAGGTATTTTTTTCCCAATCCTTGTCTACTTTGCAATTTGAAGGGGGGGAGATCTCAGTTCTTTTTCACATGATTCATTTGCAAAATTGTCAGATAAAGGGGGGAAATCAAACCATTTGGCAGAATAATTGCTAGATGTGAAATAGGTGCTAAGATTTGTGGGCATTTATGATTGTTTCCTTTGCATTTAAATATTCTGTTTTCTTGCATTCACAATCATAAATTAAACAAAGTATAAGACCCCAAATTTATACCCTATTTGTGCAATTTATTGCACAACAGCGTTCGGTATTTGAGATACCTCTGGTCCACACTTACAGGTAATGCTGTCGTGCTTTGGACTACTGTATTCGCCGCCTAATATAGCTGCAACAACGACGTCTGAGCTTGTTCTCTATAAATCGTCGGGGAGAAATAAGGCAAACCAGTTTTTTTTCCCATTTCATACCCACATCGTGATTGTTGTTAGGCGTAAATCCTGACGAAAGTTTTTTCCAAAGTGTTTAGGGGAAGTTACGCCCCACGCATGCGGAATAAAACTTTCTATGGTAGGTGTCATTAACAACACGATGCCCTTTCAGTATCGCCTATGTTCAATATATTGTGCTTCTCATGTGTACTTATAGTCTCCCTCACGTAAGGGCGAGTACATATTGAGTAGTATATTGTTCATATATACCTATAGTTTCCCTCACGTAAGGGCGGGTATATATTGAATGGTTACAATATAACGATCTGGCAGGTATAAAGAAAGGGAGACCAATTGGTGGTATAAGGAACCTTCATAATGGCCACAATTCATAAGTATCTCTCAGATTCACAACTGTTGAAAGGTCCTAACTTTGTTCCATGGAAGACAAAGATGAAAGCCATACTTCAGTTGGAAGATTTATGGGATGTAGTGACTGGCACTGCAAAACGTCCTCAAACAGCAGGAACAGATCAAGATGATTGGGATAAGAAAGACAAGAAGAGTCTTGTGTTTATCTTGCTTGCTACCACAGATGAGGTGCAGCCTCATATTTGTGATGCAAAAACTAGTAAGATAGCCTGGGATGCTTTGATCACAGTGTATGAAGGGAAGAATCAATCCACTATTCTCCATCTTCAAACTCAACTACATAATCTCAGTATGAGTTCTGGAGAAACAGTTGACATCTTCCTTTGCAGAGTGGCAGACTTGAAAGCAAAATTGAATGCTATGGGAAAACCTGTGGATGATGATGTCTTGAATTCTCGTTATCTTGAGAGCATTACCAAGTTCCTACAAGATGTTGATCACTTCTCTCAATGTTTCTGGTAGACAAGTCTCATTTGTGGAACTGGTAAACTTGCTTCAGATCGAGGAGGCAACTCAAGTCCAGAAAGATGATATGCCAGATAATGCTCTCTCCACACAACAAAGTGGTAAAAAGCAAGGCCAGTTTTCAAAAAGGAGGTGCTTCTTCCAAAGGAAAAGGGAAGCAATCTCAAGCAACAAGATACAAAATATTGCAAAATTTGTGACATGAATAACCATGACACCAACAGGTGTTGGTTCAAAAACAAGCAACCAAATGAAAGAGGTCCACAAAAGAAGGGCAAGAACAAGAAAAAATACAATAAGCATAAGCAATCTAAAGGCCATGTTGCTTATGCTGAATCCAACTCAGACTCAAATTCTCCTGAGTCCGATTCAGATTCTGACTCTGAAAGAGCACACAAGGTGCTCATGACTCATACTTCGTCTTCCCAGATAGATGTTGTATGGTATATTGATTCAGGAGCTAGCAAACACATGACTGGGGATAAATCCTGGTTTGATACTTTTGTGGCGAAAGAGGGTAAGCCAGTCACAATTGCTGACAATCAGGTCTATCAAGTAAAAGGAGAAGGGGATATTTCTGTGTCTCTTCCTGATGGTAATTGTCAGATTGAAAAGGTTCTCTATGTTCCAGGCTTAGCCAATAATCTGCTATCAGTCACACAAATGTTGGATAGAAACATGGAAGTCGTGTTTCGAGTTGTCAATGGCAAGAAGAGATGTTTTATCACACACAGTGGTAAACATGTTGCAACCGGCTCTTACAAACATGGCTTGTTTATTCTCGATGCTATTTCCACTCCACATGTTGCTTTGGCTGCAACTACAAAGGAGGCCACCTCTCTCTGGCATCGACGTTATGGGCATCTCAGTTCTGGATATTTGCTTGAATTACACAAATATGAGATGGTGAAAGGTCTTCCACCCCTCTCATCTATCTTACCAGTTTGCTCGGATTGCTTAGCAGGGAAGCAACATCGAGTGCCTTTTGAAGCAAGCTCCTCTCGAGCTGCAAAACCTTTAGAGCTGGTACATACCGATCTGTGTGGTCCTATGCCAACCAACTATGGTGGGAAAAAGTATTTTCAACTATTCGTTGATGATTACTCACGGAAGATGTGGGTTTTCTTTCTTCAGTTGAAATCAGAAGCGTTTCTCTACTTTCAACAGTTCAAGAAACTTGTTGAGAAGGAGTCGGGATGTTTGATAAAAACCCTCCGCTCAGATCGAGGGGGGGAATACACCTCTGAAGAGTTTTCAGAGTTTCTTAAGAAACATGGGATCAAAAGACAACTGACTACAGCCTATACACCTCAGCAGAATGGAGTTGCAGAAAGAAGAAATCGTTCCATTATGGAAATGGTTCGATGTATGCTAAAAGGAGCACATCTTGAGGATCAATATTGGGCAAAGCAATAAACACAACATCATACCTCCTAAATAGAGCACCCACTAGAGCTCTACAAGGGAAGACTCCACAAGGAGCATGGAGTGGTAAGAAACCTTCCATTGCTCATCTCGAAGGTGTTTGGATGTAAAGCATTCATGCACATTCCAAAACAGAAAAGGAGGAAGTCTGGATGAGAAAACCCTGCAGTGTATCTTTCTTGGCTATGATGAGTACTCAAAAGGTTATCGATTGATTGATCCTAAGACCAAGAAGACACATGTAAGTAGAGATGTTATATTTGATGAAGCTCTCACATCAAAAGACACATCCACAACTGTATACCTAGATGAAGAAGAACCAAAGAAGGAGGTTCAACTTCCACAGAAAAACATAAAGTTCCAAAATGGTATACTAGCACTTTGAGAGATGCTAAGTTGAAATCCCTTCCAGATCTATCTCTTGATAGGCCATGTACTCGCAATATGACTCAACAGATGAGAGCAGAAGAATCTACTTCAGAGGTTGACGAACTTTGTCAACACTTTGATGATTTGTCAGTGGGTACAGAAAATGATAGAGAGGAAGATAAGGATGGAGAAAAAATTTATATGTCTACATTGAATACAAACGAACCCACAACGGTTCAATCTGCACTTGATGAACCACAGTGGAAAGAGGCCATGGATGTAGAACATAAATCTCTCCTTAAAAATAATACTTGGAAGTTAGTCGATCTGCCAACAGGGAAGAAACCCATAGGCTGCAAATGGGTGTTCAAAGTAAAGTATAAGGCAGATGGATCTATTGATAAGCATAAAGCCCGGCTTGTTGCAAAGGGATATGCTCAGAAAGAAGGCATAGATTATGAAGAGACTTTTGCCCCTACTGCAAAAATGACTACCATTCGTGTACTTTGTGCCATGGGAGCTCAGTTTGGGTGGAAATTGCATCAGATGGATGTTAAAAGTGCCTTCTTGAATGGTGACTTACAAGAAGAAGTATACATGACTCAACCAGAAGGATTCGTGGTTGAGGGGCAAGAACAAAAAGTATGCAAGTTGATCAAATCATTGTATGGGCTAAAACAAGCTCCTCGAGCTTGGTATATCAAGATAGACAGTCACCTTGTGCAGCATGGTTTCATAAGAAGTCCCTCAGATGCAAATCTCTATATTAAGAAAAATGGTTCTGATATAGTGATTCTTGTACTTTATGTGGACGATCTGATCATTACAAGAAGCTCAGAAAGAATGATTGACTTAGTGAAAAATGACTTGAAGCAATCATTTGAAATGACAGATCTAGGACTTCTGCACTATTGTCTTGGTTTAGAAGTTACTAAAATTTCATAATAGAGTAACACAAAAGAAGTATGCCAAGGCTTTAGTAGAAAAATATCGGATGACTAACTGTAAGTCAAAGGCAACTCCCATGGAGCAAGGACTTAAGTTATCTCGATATGATGAGTCACCTCGGGTAGATGGTACTCTCTATCGCCAATTGATTGGGAGTCTCCTATATCTGACAAATACCAGACCAGATCTCAGTTTTGTTGTGGGATATCTTTCAAGGTTCATGCAAGAGCCTAAGATGACACACTGGAAAGCAACAAAAAGAGTGCTTCATTATGTTCATGGTAGTACAAATTATGGTCTAGAATATAGAAAGAATAATAACTTTTTCTTACTGGGATACACAGACTCAGATTATGCCGGATCTATTGATGATCGTAAATCCACTTCTGGATATGTTTTTCATCTAGGATCTGGACCTATCTCATGGCACAGTAAGAAGCAACATGTGGTTGCTTTATCTTCTACAGAAGCAGAATATCGTGCAGCCAGTGAAGCAGTCTACGAGATAATGTGGTTAAGTCGCATTCTTACAAACATGGGCCTTCCAAAGAATCTTCCTCTTCATTTGTTTTGCGACAATCAAGGTGTTTTGAATCTTGTCAAAAATCCAATCTTTCATGAACGTACCAAACATGTTGATACTAGATGTCATTTTATTCGAGATGAAGTTCCAAAGCACCATATACAACTTCAATACATTCCTACTGATGCGCAAGTTGCAGATATCTTTACCAAAGCACTTGGACGTATCAAATATGAAAAATTTCGTGATACTATTGGAATTTGCCAATAATGTAATAAGGGGGGATGTTAGCATATGTTGTTATGTTATATCACATTATTAGCACTAATATTAAAATAACGCTCATAGGCGTTCTCCGAATTCGTTGATTAACCAACTTGGTGGTTAATCAACTACATTGTAATCTTTATATGCAAATCAATGAGAATGAGTTGAGTGCTTCGTCAATTTCTTCACCCTTATACCCCGCGTTGGTTTTAAATGATTAATTTCTCCTTTGACAAGTCATTTTTCCTCTTACAGCGAAAAAGAAAATACAGGTAAAAATGTTTATAAACTCGTCTGTAAAACTTTCAGCACTTGTCACTTAGAACTATGCAACGAAGAATAATTTGCACATCTACCAACATATAAAATTGAATAAACAGATAGGAAACAAGATATTCAAAATATTTCAGATTCCAAAAGAGCTGTAACTGAAAAGGTGAAAAACATAGAATACCCGAGTATCACAAACTTTTAACTATTTCAAAGAAAAGAGTACCTTAACAATGCGATTCCCATTTACATCCCAACTGTTTCCTCGTTTTTCTGCACGATAAAATTGGCAACCCGCACAATGGCGTAATCTTAGTAGCTCAAGAACATATGCTACAGATTGTGGTGCACAATCAGGAAGCAACTACACCAAACATAAAAAGAAATGTCAATATGCTGATAAGAAAAATAGTGGCAGAAAAAGTAATGGGAACTTTCCTAGGATAGTAAGCTCAGTCCTATGAAATTGAAAGATAACTACCAAAAAGCATGATAGCATATTTCCTTGCAACAAACAGATAACTTTCAAAATATGTGTCTTGGCAAATTATAATGGATAATGATTTGAAAAGTGAAAACTAAAGGCTACAAAAAGAAACTCTTGATTAGAATAGTAGAAACAATGCCTTGCTTATACTGTCTCTAAAAAATAATGACTAATTAAATGGCAAAAACTTGAGGACTCACATACTTTATGCAGCCTCCAGTAATTTTTTTCTTATTTTTTCTCCTATCAAAAGGGAATTTTATTAAGATCTAAGAAATGTAGTTTGTTATCATATTTGCAAAGCATTGGATTTGACTCTCATCAATAACCATGAACCTACACTAGAGGCCATTTTATGCTACTAAATTATGATAGGAAAAAGGGGAATATCAAATGTACAGTTAAACAATAACATCAATCATATCATTGTTGCCTTCTGCTAAAAATCTATCCAAATTTAGGCGCAAACCCATTGAGATTTATGCTAAGGATTGTTAGGAAAAACTCCAAGATTTATCACCTGCAAGAGGAAGCACAATAACAAAAATATAGAACACGGAAACAGTAACACAAGTGACACAGAGATTTACGTGGAAACCTGCAATGTGCAGGAAAAACCACGGGGCAATGGCAACTTCTCTTTTATTATTTTCAGCAAAATTTACATTCACGTCTTTCAACGTTTTCAACAACATCACCAAGTGCAAGGGATCAAATCCCTTTTATAGAGCAGAAGGAAGACTCCAAACTGTTCGTTTCCTCTCCCAAAGGAAGCCTCCAAAAACTGTTCGTTTCCACTTCCCAAGGTTGTTCGTCTTCCGCTCCACAAGACTGTTCGTCTTCCGCATTCTGACGTTTACCTATACGTCCGCTGCTTTGACGTCTAGTTGCCATGACGTCTACTTAGTTTGACGTTTGGCCTAGACGTCTGCCAGACCAGACGTCTAGCAACCCAGACGTCTGGCCTAGACTCCGCCAAACGTCTGCCCGGACGTTTGCCTAGACGTCTGCCACCGGACGTCTAGCCCTGCTGCCTAGACGTCTAGCAGGTCGGACGTCTAGTGGCCATACTGACTTCACACCTAACATTCTCCCACTTGAAGTCAGTATTCAGGAACTCTTCTGCCAAAGATTTTCATCCAGTGCCAATTGCCCAATGCTGCCCTTGTTACTTTTTCAGCAAGCCCAGAGAAGTTCTGCACCATTCAAACTTCTCTACCTTGACCGGCTTTGTAAGCATATCTGCAGGATTCACTTCAATGTCGATTTTCTGCAACAGGATCCTACCTTCTTCCACCACATTTCTGATAAAGTGGTACTTGACATCAATGTGTTTCGTGCGATCATGGAATGTTGGATTCTTCACTAACTGAATAGCACTCTGGCTATCACAATGCAGCGTAATTTTCTCCTGCATTACCTTGAAGTCACCCAACAATCGCTCTAGCCAAATTGCCTCTTTGTTGGCATGAGTTGTTGCAATGTATTCTGCTTCAGTGGTTGATAAAGCCACAACAGACTGCAACTTAGAAGCCCAACTCACCGCTCCTCCAGCAAGGGTGAAGGTATATCCTGTAGTGGATTTTCTCCCATCTCTATCTCCACCATAATCAGAATCCACAAAACCTGTAACTTGCAAATCTGCCGATCCAAAGTAAATGGCAACATCTGAAGTGGCTCTTAAATATCTGAATATCCACTTCACCGCATTCCAATGCTCCTTACCAGGATTTGCCATGTACCGGCTGACTACTCCCATTGCTTGGGCAATATCCGGTCTGGTGCTCACCATGGCATACATGAGGCTTCCTACTGCTGATGAATACGGTACACGAGACATGCTTGTCTTCTCTGCTTCCGTTCTAGGACACTGGTTGGAAGACAACTTTAAGTGTGGAAGAAGTGGGGTACTAACTGGTTTAGCATTCTGCATATTGAAGCGCTGCAGAATCTTTTCCACATATGACTTTTGACTTAACCAGATCTTTCTTCCTTTTCTGTCCCTGTGTATCTTCATCCCTAAAATTTGGTTTGCTGCTCCTAAATCCTTCATTTCAAATGTCCTAGCCAACTGAGCCTTAAGATCAATGATTTTCTTCATGTTGGGGCCTGCAACCAACATATCATCAACATACAACAACAAAATAATAAAACTGCCATCGTCAAACCTCTTATAGTATGCACAATGGTCAGCTTCACTCCTGCTGAAACCTTGGCTCTTCATGAAGGTGTCAAATTTCCTGTACCACATCCTTGGCGCCTGTTTCAACCCGTACAGTGATTTCTTCAGTCTGCAAACCAAATGCTCTTTGCCTCTTTCTTCATAGCCCTCGGGCTGATCCATATATATCTCTTCCTCGAGATCACCATGCAAGAAAGCAGTCTTTACATCAAGCTGCTCCAGTTCCAAATCCTGTGCAGCTACAAGTGCAAGTAGAACTCTAATAGTAGTCATCTTCACAACTGGAGAGAAAATTTCATTAAAGTCAACACCGGACTTCTGCACATAGCCCTTTGCCACCAAGCGAGCTTTATAGCGTTCCAACAGCCCATCGTTGTTCTTCTTCACTTTGTACACCCACTTGTTTCCAACGGTCTTTCTTCCAGGTGGGAGATCCACAAGTTCCCAAGTTTTATTCTTTCGAAGTGCCTCGATTTCCTCCTCCATGGATTTCCTCCACTTTCCTGCATTTTCAGACTCTCTAGCTTCCTGAAATGAACTAGGTTCACCATCATCAGTTAACAAAGCAAAAGAGGACTGATACACATGAGAATACCTTTCCGGACACTTTTGTGGACGTGTAGATCTTCTAACCCAATGATCTGTCGGTTTTGGCTCTTGGTCTTGTGACCGTTGTGGCTGCTCTACTTCCTGTTCTACTTGTTGTTCTACATGCTGATCAAAAACTTCAGCATGTTCATCTTCACTAAATTCTACTTCAATAGGTACAACATTAGGATTTTGCTGTACCTCCTTCCTTTGCATGGATTTTTCATCAACAATTACATCCCGGCTAATAATTACCTTGTGGGCAGTAGGATCCCACAGTCTATACCCCTTCACTATATCTCCATAGCCGAGAAAAACACATTTGCTTGACTTCGGGTCAAGCTTGGACCTTTTTCTTTGGGTACATGGGCAAACGCGTCACAGCCAAAGGTGCGCAAATGAGAGTAATCAATTGGCTTACAACACCAAACCTCCTCCGGAATCTGTCCATCCAATGCAGCTGTAGGTGACCTGTTAATAAGATAAACAACTGTATTAACAGCCTCCGCCCGGAACTTTTTCTCCAACATGGCTGCACTAAGCATGCTTCTTGCACGTTCCATGATTGTGCGATTCATCCGCTCAGCCACACCATTTTGTTGTGGAGTGTATGGTACAGTCTTCTGGTGCTTAATACCTTCCTGCATACAAAATTTATCAAATTCCTTGGAGCAATATTCACCCCCATTATCTGACCTGAGACACAAAATTGACTTGCCCAAACTCTTTTCTACCCGTGCTTTGAACTCCTTAAATTTCTGCAAAGCTTCCGACTTCTTCTTCAGAAAGTAAACCCACACTCTCCTAGAATAATCATCTATAAAAGTCAGAAAATAGATGGCGCCATTCAAGGACTGAGTGGGGACAGGTCCAAATATATCCGAATGTATAAGTTGCAGAAAATCAGAACTCTTACCAGGACTTGCGATAAACCGAACCCTCTTCTGTTTACCAAAAATACAGTGCTCACATAAGTCTAAATTGCAAGACTTAATCCCAGAAAGCATACCTCTGTCATGCAGAATTTTCAGGCCTTTTTCACTCATATGGCCTAGGCGTTGATGCCATAGCATTACTGCATCCTGAACAGAAGTTGTTGCTGCTGCATGGTTTGTCACCGTATCACCGCATAAACGGTATAAAGTCCCATAAGATTCTCCCTTTGCTACTACAAGAGCTCCTCTGGTAATCTTGCGGTAGTTGTTACAGAAGGTGACAGAATATCCTAGCTTATCCATCATTTTGATTGAGAGCAAATTCTTCCTCAAATCGGGCACATGTCGCACATCACATAACATCCTTTCTCTACCATCGTCCAGCTTGATCCTTATATCCCCTCTTCCCACAATTTCTAAAGGATGATCATCACCCAAATAGACCTTTCCACCACAGTATGGCTGATATTTGTCAAACCAGTCTCTGTGGGGAGACATGTGGAAGGATGCACCTGAGTCCAAAACCCAGGTATATAAAACTGATCTGTTGTTACTGATACAGAAGGCTTCACATGTTGTCGTCTCTCCTGAATCTGCTGCACTGGCCTCAGCTGATGGCTGATTTTGCTTTTCACCATTCTTTAATTGCCAACAGTCCTTCTTGGAGTGTCCTGGCTTCCCACAATGCCAACACTTCCCTTTCTGCTTATGTCCTTTAGACTTAGATCTGGACTGCTTTCTACCTTGTTTACTCCCCTCGAACGATCGACCTCTCACAGATAGGGCTTCATTGGTTGAGGGTTCCAGAGACGTTTTTCGCCTCAACTCTTCTGCCAACAAAGCGGCTACCACATCATCAAAATTGAGAGTTCCCGATGATGAATTAGCGATGGTCATCACCATATGATCCCAAGTGTCCGGGAGGGAACAAAGTAGGGTGATAGCTCTATCTTCATCCTCCATCTTCACATTAACTGAAACCAGTTTACTGATCAGAGTATTAAACTCATTCAAATGATCTACCACGGATGAACTTTCCTTCATCCTCAAGCTATAAAGCTGCTTTTTCAGAAAAACCTTGTTAGTTGCTGATTTTGTTTCATACAACTTTTCAAGCTTTTGCCAAAGGGCTTCCGCGGTCTTTTCTTCAGCTACATTGAACAAGACGGAGTCCGCTAGGCAGAGACGGATTGTAGAAACCGCCTTCCTGTCAAGCGTTACCCACTCCTCATCTTTCATGTTGCTCGGTTTACTCGCGACCCCTTTCAAGGCTTGCGCTTGGTCATTCTGAACCAACAAATCCTCCACCTTCATCTTCCATAGAGCGAAGTTCCTGCCATCAAATTTCTCAATCTCGAACTTGGTTACACCTTTTGTCATTGTTGCAGCTCCCACTCGCACAAAACCTTAGCTCTGATACCAGATGTTAGGAAAAACTCCAAGATTTATCACCTGCAAGAGGAAGCACAATAACAAAAATATAGAACACGGAAACAGTAACACAAGTGACACAGAGATTTACGTGGAAACCTGCAATGTGCGGGAAAAACCACGGGGCAATGGCAACTTCTCTATTATTATTTTCAGCAAAATTTACATTCACGTCTTTCAACGTTTTCAACAACATCACCAAGTGCAAGGGATCAAATCCCTTTTATAGAGCAGAAGGAAGACTCCAAACTGTTCGTTTCCTCTCCCAAAGGAAGCCTCCAAAAACTGTTCGTTTCCACTTCCCAAGGCTGTTCGTCTTCCGCTCCACAAGACTGTTCGTCTTCCGCATTCTGACGTTTACCTATACGTCCGCTGCTTTGACGTCTAGTTGCCATGACGTCTACTTAGTTTGACGTCTGGCCTAGACGTCTGCCAGACCAGACGTCTAGCAACCCAGACGTCTGGCCTAGACGTTTGCCAGACCAGACGTCTAGCAACCCAGACGTCTGGCCTAGACGTTTGCCAGACCAGACGTCTAGCAACCCAGACGTCTGGCCTAGACGTCTGCCAGACCAAACGTCTAGACGTCTGGCCTAGACGTCTAGCAGCCCTGCTGCCTAGACGTCTAGCAGGTCAGACGTCTAGTGGCCATACTGACTTCACACCTAACAAGGATGATGTTCCTAATAAGTAATGCATGTAAGTAACACAATGTAATGTCCCCTTCTTAATCGTGAGCTATGTCAGTTCCTGATAGCCTATCCAGAGTCCCTGTAGGCTAATCAGTGCAGTTGTTAAGGGATTCAACGGGTCTCTTATGGAGGTTACTATTTATAGACATTGCTATTTTTAGCAATGTAACGGGCCTGAGGCAGTTTCACCCATTTGCAGAGTTCATCTATCTTGTTGATGCAAAATTTACCTAAGTTCCTAAGGTTGGCGTCTCTTGATGAGAAAATAATAATTTTAAATTGTTTTATAAAGTCATAAAGTAATATTAAAATGGGGGACATAAGGCCACCTTTTAAAACAACGTTGCATCTACTAGGAAGGGGTACAACTTGGGCGCCCATATTAATGAAGTCATAGGAGATATAAGGGAATAAAATAATATTATTTCAAAATTTACTTTTGGCGCCAAAAACCAAAAAAGCTTCTCTTGGGCGTGGCCTTATATTCTTGCCTTGAGAGCTCATTTGCATTCATTCTATTTGCCAACATAACAGAACTCTACCGGTTTTATACCAGGTTTGCAGTCTAAGGCTTGTGGAGACGAAAACCTTCATAAGTAACTCTGATTTCGTGGGTGAAAGATCTCACCTAGTCAGATTCTTGGAGTCTTCATTCAGGAGATTCAGTTGGGCTTCACAGATTTGCAGCATAGGGTTTCATGATCGGAGCAAATGTGATGGGTGCTTGAGATAATGATCTGGGTTTGCTTCCTATCATTTTATTTTATCTGGGTATGCTTTAGTTTTGCAATTTCATGAAGTTTTGGTGCACTTCTCAAGCTGGCCGTACACTTCCATTTGTGTTGGTGAATACTCATTTTGCTCATAGCTGGAAATCAGAGGCAAATATTGTTATGGGTATTTTTGCATAATAATTTCTTCACCGTGGCAATCATTTTGGAGCACTAGTTCATAATATTTGGAGCAGATTTGAATTTATTGAAGAGGTCGTACATTTCCAGCATAGGCCATACAACCTTGGGATTCGTGCCAAATTCTAAGCTGCAGATTTGAGGGTGTTTCCTGCCCAGACCTTGGCGCCTTGCAAAAAAAAATCTATTGCACTTTATGGCACGCAAATCAGAGTTGAATTGAAGAAGATATGAACATTTTAGTGTTGCAGCGGTAGGAAATGCATTTCCAGATTTTTATATCAGGCTTGTACTTGCATTGTCCAGGTCAGAAACATGGCAGCTATGTGGCAATCTGGTAGATGAAACCTCGAGTCAGTTTGAATGAGGGCAGATGCGGTACAATATGTCAGTTCACGCTCATCTGTCCGATACCCTGGCGGCACACCTTCTGTCACATCTTTGACTCGAATCTCGAGGCTGGACACCTGTCAGCATCTGATGGAGGGGGAAGAAATCATCTTTAAGCTCATCTTTTATATCCCGCCCGACTGCGCACAAAACTGGAGCGCAGCCGGGCGGCGCAGGGTGAAAGCAGCGCAGTCGGGAGGGCCTTCGTGCCTTAGAAACTTCACGGCAGCATTATCTCATCTTCCGCCCGAGTGCGCACAAACTGGTGAGCGCAGCCCGACTTCGCTGCGAAGTCGGGCGGCTCAACACTTAGTCGATTCTTGATGTCTTCAAAGTAAGCCCGCCCTACTGCGCACTATTTTTAGAGCGCCACCCGACTTCGCTACGAAGTCGGGCAGCCCCAACACTTAGCCGATTTTTGGCTACTTTTCAACTGATGTCGCCCAGGTGCACACGAAATTAGGAGCGCAGCCCGACTTCGCTGCGAAGTCGGGCGACTCCATACTTAGAAATTTTCTGGGCACGTTCTGATGATACCGCCCAGGTGCGCCAAAATGGACAAGCGCAGCCCGACTGCGCTGCGTAGTCGGGCGAACAGCAACACTTAGAAGATTTTTTAGGCATATTTGCCCACTCAGAGAAACAGTCAAAGACATAGAAAAGAAGATGGAAAAAGTGAAATTTATGGCAGAAGAGTAGAAGGGACATGGGGAAGAAAGGGAGAGAAGAAAGAGGGAAGGCAAAGCAGCATCCTTACAAAATTTTTAAGACATGGCACCCCGTGCAAAATGTGACAACATTCCTGGAGGCTCGCGGGGTGTCGAGCTCGCCTCGATGCAACGAACCAGGCCTTTATCCTTTGGGCACAGAGGAACTCCCTGCCCTTGCATCCTGCTGCTGCTGCTGTTGTTGAGGCTGTTGCTGAGCCCCTTGCTTGGGCAGTTGTTCTTCTTCCTGTTCGCTCTCAGCAGTCTCTTCTTCTGTACCTTCCTCTTGTTCTTTCTCTGAGCCTGATTGCTCAGCGCCACTGTCCCCTTCTTGCTCAGCAGGCTGAACCCGCTCACGGACGTGCTCGTAAGCAGTCTTAGCTTGATCCCAAGCTGCTTCCTGGAAGGGCTCTAGGTCGCTGATATCCTTCAGCGTCTTTTTAAATGCCGCAACCATATGGACGTCGATGGTGTCATATCTCTCTCCCAGCTCCTGGAGGCAAGTATTGATTTTACAAAATTTTGACACCATCTGGGTCACCTGCGCCTCTTGGACTGGGTCAGTCCAGCCATCAATCTCGAACGTGTCTGCCTCAAAAACCTGCCAGTCTTGCTTTACTTGTTCCAAAGGCAGAAACTCTCCATCTTTGACAAAGCTCGGGAACCCGAGCGTAGACAATGTGTTAAAGGGGGCCAGGCAGATGTTCATTTCATGGTTCAACACATCCAGCATCTTCCTGGCGGCCCGAATCTTCTCAGATTTTTCAAAGTAGTTTTGCAAGGTAACCCTTGCATCTGCCCAGTCTAGGGCAATACGTGACATGGGTGGAAATCGAAGGCCTTTGCGCTCATACTCCTCAAGTTTTATCGCCAAGTCTAGCCATTGCCGCGCTTGACGTTCGGCCTCCTCTACCGTAGGCTTACCCTCGGCAAAAACTTCTTGAATTTTGGAAACAAAATCCAGGACGGACAAGGATCTGACGACATTTGCCCTGCAACCTGTCAATAGGCCAACCCTCATTTCTTTGATTTTGTCTTTTGAAAAAGCAGCAGCCTGGGATGCCTTCTCTTCCAGCAGCGCCTGAGTCTGCTGAAGCTGATTCTGCAACTGTGCAACATGCACCAGCGCTGCTTTCTTGTCCTCCACCAACTGATCAGCTGCTTTTTTCTGGGCTGCTGCCTCCTGCTGGGATGCCGCGAGCTGATCTTTCAACTTGTTAATTTCCTCCTGGGCGGACTCCAGCTGCGTAGTGGCCTTGGCCAGATCCTCCTCCAGCTGCCTTGAACTGTTTTGAAGCTGAAACAGCTTCTCCTGGGCTTCGAGCCGCTTGACAAGGAGATTATCAGTTTTTCGACGAATACCATTAATTTCGTACTCCTCGCTTATATCATCGAAACTCTTCTCCTTGATCCGGTGCTCATAGTCTGCCTCAGTCATCTCCCGGAGGGGCTTCTTGACTTTTGGGATCAACTTCTCCGTTCGGAGCACCCTTTTGTCCAAGTCATACTTGGTGCGCTTCACAGGTATGGCAATCTCCTCGGCTCTTCTTTTCTTCACGCCCTGGAGGAAAGAAACAGAGCCCCCTGCGGCCTTTGCTGCTAGAGGCTGATCATCTGTGACTTGCATTTGTTTATCCATCAGCTCTAGCTCTGCCAACATAGGGTATGCAGAGACCAAGTCCTGCTGCGGAATCTTCCTTGAAAACAGCGAGGCAGGGGGCAAACTAGAAGAAAAGGCCGCTCTTGTGGGCGACCGGGACCTAGGGGAAGTGGGCGGCTACTGAGGAGGTGGAGATGGGGTTCGAAAGGAAGTATCGACGGCGAGCGAGCGGCGTGGGGACGGGGAGACTGCCTCAGTGCTAGCCGCGGGAGAAAGACCTAGGGTTTGACCCAGGGTTTGAAAAATGTTAGGGTCTTGGGTGAAGTGGCCAAAGGAGCAGGGTCTGTGCTGGGACTGCGTGATGGGCGATGAGGATGAGGCAGCTAAGACTTGCCCAGATGCAGAAGAGGAGGGTGTAATGACAGGGCTAGCTGGGGTTTGTTGCACAGGGGAAGAGGACGTACCTGCGTGCTCCACCTGAGCTGGTGCTTGAATGAGTCCCGCGGCCCAGGCCTCTGCTTCTCCTTGAGGGCTATCCTCGATTGAAATTACTTCGCTCGCAGCTGCTCTGGTTCGTGGGGCCCCCACTGTCTGTTGCGCAGCCTCCTTCTTGGGCCGCCTTTCCTTAGTTTTCTCGCTCCTCTTTCTCTTCTTGTGTTTTGGAGCGGTTGTTTGCTCGAAAGGAGCAGAAATGGTTGATACGTCAGGGGTTGGGGTTCCCACGGTAAATTTGTACTTGGGCCTCGCTGGATCTGCTGCCTGTACTGCTACCCTGCCGGCTGACCCCTCGGGCACTTTTTCTGTCTACGGCGACTTTTCAGGTGTGGAGGACAACATCGGGCCCACCTCTTTGCCTTTTGGCGCTTTGCTGCTGGAAGACTTTCGAATGGGCAAATGCTGGGGAGGGGGTTTCCTTTTATATCTTTTCCTAGCGCCTAGGGGAACGTCATCTCGAAATGCGAACGGCTCCCATTTGCCAGCGTACTTATCATACAAATTGGAAAACTCATCATCAATGGCCAGCGTCTTTTTTTCTGACTTATCGTGCCGCGTGCGACACCTCATCTTCCAACATTCAATGATTTTGTCTTTACTCCAGCCCAGCTGCGCCACCTTTGCAAGCAATCTTCGAAAACCAGTTGATCCCGGTTTGTGATCATCGTTGTGGTCGGGATCATAGTCTACTTCGACACAGTAAAAGTCATGCCATGGTGGCCACGACTGCATCTGTTCAATGTGCCACTCCAGGTCTGCCCCTGTCTTATTGCATCTTTCTTCCATGATCTTTGCTCGCGGGCAAACGTGCACGAATTTTCCTCTTACCCCAATCGGGTCGTATTTCCAGTGCTGCGGTAACTGTATCAGGCCCAAGTTGAGGAGGGTCCGCTCCAGGTAGACATGCTGCCCAATTTCGTGGACCTCAATGTTTCCCCAGGTAAAAGGATATTTGAAAATATGGCCCCTCTTCTTTCCTTGGCCGAATTCCTCTTCAACGCAGTCCATCTGCCGCGCTGCCTCCAGGCCAAAATGGTATTCAGTACAAAAATAGGGCAGCAAGAATGGCTTCCCTTTGAACCCGTAGATTCTGATGACGACGCCCTGGGTCAACCGGAAAGTGTCCCCAAATTTGCTCCTCGACAGGTACTTCGTCATAACATGGGGAGGGCGAGTCGCCTTGCCATTGAAAAGTGCCAGGGTCATACCCAAAAATTTGAAATTAAAATCATAATATGACCCTCTCCTATACAGCAGCTCTGTCCATTCATAAACGGGCAGCGGCGCGCCTTGTTCGTCCACTCTCTTAAGCCCGGGGACCTTTATCCGGTAATGTACATGATACAGGCACAACCATACAAGAAATGAGCAGTGCCTGAATTCGGTTGTCTGCTTCTGCTGTATCTTTACCAGACTCGAATGAATGGCGTACGCCACCCAGTCTGCCCAATCAAAGTAAATACGATGCCTCCCGCTTTTTAGGACATTGGGGTCATACAACTCCCCATGTAAAATGCACTCTGCGAGCGCCAGCTGGTACGGGTGCACTTCTGCATCTGTGTCGCAGCCTAGGACCCAGGCAAGAATAATGTAGATATACTTGTTAGTGAAATTGTCCAGGGGTATGGGACCAGACGGCCATCTTGTAGCCGGAAGTGGGCACTTCAGCTCTGAATTAAGAAATTCTCGCATCCTTCTGCCCTGGCTGAACCTGCCCGCTTGCTCTTCCAAATTGATCCTTCTGACGATGGCATTTGGGTCGTATTCGAGCCCCGGGGCGAAAGCTGGCTGTACGCTCTCCTTAAAGAGGGTAAACAACACCCTTCCTTGGCAGTCGCAGACCTGCCGGGTGGCTGGTTTGTAATACGTCGCAATTGACTCGACCAGCTCCGGGCAGTGGTGAACAGGAGGGCACAAGAACCAGTAAAGGTTCGACTTGTAGGCGGCCCCGATATGATGCGAGGGCGAGACCTTGTCTGCCCATTCCTTGATATTGGGGCGCAACTTTGTGAGACTGATGGAGTAATCTCCGTCTCTGTATTCGGCCAGTCGATCTATGGGCGGCTGAGGAGGACCTTGCTTTTTGGAGCTTCTCGCCCTGGATTTCCGCTTCTTCTCCTTTGGCGCCTCACTTTCATGAGCGCTCGAGTCAGTCTGCTCTGCAAGTTCCTGCTCTGAAAGTTCTTGTTCTTCAAGCTCCTGCTCTGAATCACTCGGGTCCGCCTGCATTGGCGCCTTCCCCTTGTCGGTACTCGGCCCCTCACTCATGGCGCCGGAATTAACGAAAATTACAGTTGTTACTGGGTTCAATTTCGCACTTCTTCCTCTTTCACTGCGCAGCTCGGATTTACTTTGGTAATTCTGGTGTTGTGAGTAAGTGGCCTTTTTCTAAGAATGGGAAAAGTAGCATTAATGGCGCGAGGGGAATTTAAAGTTATTTGCCCAAAGTGGGTGAAAAGCGTCGTTATTCCTCGGCGGCCGCACGTGGGATCTTCTATTGAAAAGCGCAACTTGTACGTCGTTGGCCCCTTGTGCGCTCTTTCATTTATGACATCCGCTTTGAAATTCGCGCAATCATTCCTTAAAATCTTCAAACTTCGTGCCTTTAATGACGTCACCGCCGCCAAATGGGCACACACCTCGAGGCACTAGACTGAGGAAGCTTGCAAATTTTTTAAACTTCCCCGACCAAGTGCGCTCAAAAAACGAGCGCAACTCGACTTCGCGCGATGAAAGGTGCGCCCTCGGAAGGCCAACACTTAGCATTTTTTTTTTTTATCATGCACCTTGCTTCTAGGACGCGCCCGTCGGAGTGCGCAAAATTTTGTGTGCACAGTCGAGCGGCGCAAGGAAAATTTGCGTAGTCGGGCGGGGACACTTAGCCATTTTTTCTCTTCTTGCTTTGTTCCCGTCCGGCTGCGCTCAAGAAAGGGTGCGCAGCCCGACTTCGTTGCGAAGTCGGGCAGCGTCCCCAACACTTAAATTTTCGAGGCTTTTTCCCACTTGTTTTTTACCCTGAGCCTCCCAGCGTCGTGCAAAATTAAGGGCGAAACCCGACTTCACTGCGAAGTCGGGCAATTTTTTTTCTGCCTTGACCTCTCTTAAAACTGCCATTTCCCCCTTTTTTTCAATGGAACACTTGGATTTTTTTTTGAATTTAAAGCGAAAAACTAACTAATACTGAAGCAATATTTACATTCAGAAATAAAACAACTGAGCTGCAGAAAATGAAATATGTACAAGGTAGGACCTTTGATGATCTTCAGTGGTGATAGGCTTTCAGGTGAAAGTCGTTAACAGGGATCGGGAGGAGCTGACCCTCCATGTCTCTGAGCACGAATGCATTGAATTGGTTCACCCGGGCTATTTGGAAGGGGCCTTCCCAGAAGGCATCGAACTTGTCATGGTTGCCCGGCTTCGCCTTAAGTGAGTCCCATTTTAGCACTAAGTCTCCAATCTTGAAGACTCGGGCGGTGGTCCCCTTCGCAAACCAGCTCTGGGTGTTCTCGGCGTGCTTGGTAAAAGCCTGATACGCCTTTTCCCTTTCCTCTTCCAACTGCAACAACTGAGCCAGTTGGGCATCCACGGGGTCCCTATCGCCTTTCTCATCTTCTAACAACCAGAGGGCGAGCATCTCTATGTGGGTAGACAAGACAGCCTCTTTACCATATACAAGCGCATAAGGGGACTTCTTGAATGAGATACGGTCCGCCCATAACGCTCGGTCCAGAAGCAGGTGGCACGACCTCTTGTTTCTTTCCACAGTCTTCTTTATAATCTTCAAGAGGTTTTTGTTGGTAGACTCGGCCAGACCGTTCCCCTATGGATAGTAGTTTGAAGACATCTTGTGGTATATGCCATACTTAGACTCGGCCAGACCGTTCATCTGTTTCCTGCAAACCCTGGACCATTGTCCGTGACAATTGCCTCTGGAATCTCGAAACGGGTGATGAGGCTCTCTAGGAAACAGATGACCGTCTCTTGGTCAGCATGCTTTGTAGGCGTTGCCTCGGCCCACCGGGTAAAGTAATTTGTGGCTGTTAGAATAAACTTATGCCCCGCCAAAGAGTTGGGCGTTATTGTCCCAATGAAATCCAGACCCCACTGCTGAAATGGAGTCTCAGCTTGAATTGGCTGAAGGGGCAAAGGTGCTTTCCTGTTTCTGCCGACAAACCTCTAGCATTTCTCGCATTTCTAACAGACTGCATGCGCGTCTGCGAAGAGGGTGGGCCAATAAGAACCCGCTCTAATGATTTTTAAGGTCGTACGCCTTCTTAAATGATGTCCTCCGGGCATCCCAAAATGGAATTCTCCGAGGACCTTCAGTTGATCAGATTCTTTGACGCACCGCAACAAGATGCCGTCAATGTTTTTGAAATACAGCCCCTCGGGGCGTAGTATATACTTTAAGGCGTTAAGCCTAAACCTCCTTCTTTGTGAGGCATTGAGATGATCTGGACATCTCCCTGTGCTGAAATACCACACCAGGTCATTCGTCCAATCACTCTCCTCTGATAAGGAGTTGGCAAGGTTGATTTCTGTCATTGGATTCTCCCACTGACATGCAGAGACTTCCCACTGACATGCAGAGACTTCGGCTGCAGCACTTCAGGCCAATTCCTGGCATAAAGCCCGACCTCGGATTAACTTTGTTGGTCGTACCTCTATGTCAAACTCTTGGATTTTGGCAATCCATCCTGCCCTCTTGTGACCAGGCTCTCCTTGGATGATGAAATTCCTGACATCCGGGTGTATCACGAAGACAGTTATCCGGCTCTGGGAGACAAAGTGCTTGAACTTTCTCAGGGATCTCATAACTGCATGGACTTGCCGCTCAATAAAATTATATCTTTCTTCGTGCGGCTGGATCACCTGGCTTAGGAATGCAATTGGACGCTCCTCGCCATCATCTCCCTTCTGAGTTAGGACTGCAGCGTAGCTTTCGGGCTCTCCCATTGCGTAAAGGATGAAGTCCTTGGAGTAATCTGGATTTATCAGCACTGGGGCCTGGGCAATCCTGGCCTTGATCTCTTCGAAGGCTTGCTTCCTCTCTTCAGTCCAGATAAATTCAGCATCTTTCTTCAGGAGCTCAGCCATGGGCTTGATTACTTGTGCAAAGTCAAGCACAAACTTCCTTACGAAGTTGATTTGGCCAAAAAATGACTGCAGCCCCTTTTTGTCGACTAGGATGGACAAGCGAAGAAGAACCTCCGCTCTGTCAGGGTCAACCGCATGGCCTTTTTCAGAAATGACATGGCCCAGCAGTTTGCCTTCATTTACCGCAAAGACTGACTTCTTTGGGTTGATTGATATGTCGAATTCGTGACATCTTTCAAATACTTGGCGCAAATGGGAAGCATGGTCCTCTCTCTTATGTGAAAACACAGTCATGTCGTCCAAATAGATGACAATGATCTTGTTGAGCAGCTCTCAGAACGCCAAGTCCATAGCTCTTTGAAACGTAGCCCCGACATTTGAAAGACCGAAAGGCATCTTTCGACCAAAAAGTGGAAGGCTTCTCATTATAGATTTTCAACCTCCTTCCTTCAAAAGGTACCTCCATGTGTGAATAGTCCAACGACAAATATCCAACCAGCTTCGCAGTGAACTCCCTTGAGAGACACATGCCGAAGTAGGGTTCCAAGTCAACCACTACGACCTCTTGGATGACCACAATGTCAATTGCTTTATGCAACCGGATGGGGATGTCTTTGATGACACCAACTGTCTTCACAGGAGTGTCGTCCAACTGTAGCACACCTTGGCTGCTCCTCGTGTATTCCATACCAATTTCTTCGCAAACAGCCCTTGGCATGACAGTGGTCGAAGCACCGGAGTCCACCATGCAGTTATGCACTATGTGACCCTCCATCCGCAAAGATAGATAAAAAGGTGGCGGTCTGTTCTTCCCAGTAGCAGAAGTAGTCAAGGGCTGAGCTAACACAGCAGGCTGTGTCGGCTTCCCGTCTTTTACATTCTTCAATGATTCCTGCAACAGGTCTACTTGTCCTGGGAGTTGAAGAGCATCATACATGCTTATTTTTGCTGGTGTTTTCTTGAGCTCATCCACTATATTATATGTAGAAGTACCGGCCCCGTCTGTTTCCTTCGCTGGCTCGTACTTGGTGTGGTACTGCTGCGTGGCTTCGACCCTTTGTCTCTTTGTCAGGGACGAGTACCTCAGCTTCTCCTGAGCTTGCTCTTTTGTTTCAGCTGGAGGTTGGGTCGTTGGAGCTTTAATCACGGGAGCCTTGAGCGCCGGGAGCTTTTCTTTGGCAACTGGAGGTAAAGGTGGCCTATCAGGAGCTGCCACAGCAGGCTGTGTCTTCTCCCTTCTTGCGTATACCTTCAACGGCTTCATTTGGGCCGGAGTGGCCTCAATTGGCTTCTTGCCCTCTTTGGTTAAGAGGGATACAGGATCTTCTTCAGGGACGGCGAAGTTACCCTCGTCATCACGAATCATTTATGCTTCATCCTCTATGGTGCTACCTGCGAGAGTCTGAATATAATGTTGATGCAGCATGCAACTCTCTTCTCCATGGGGGTCGTTTCAAGTAGAGCACCAGTTGACGCGATCAGAAGTACCAGATTGGGCGTTGTCGACAGCATTTTTTGCTGGAGGCCTCTGCGCTTGAGCTGCTTGATCTTTCGTTAGCGCAGGAGGGTATGGCCTTCTAGGAACAAACTCCATCTGAGCCTGCTTCTTCTTCATGATTATCATATCGTTGGAGATTGTATGGTAACCGGAGGCAAGGGCCAGCACCTCCTGAAGGATCTTATTCTAAATATCATTATCAACAGGCGTCGGTCGGGCTGGCGGAGGTAAGGTGGCCAATGGTGGAGGAGCATGAAACGTCTGATATTGAGGGAGAGCGGGGAGTGTTGGATGTTGTGGAGGTGGCGGAGTAGGGTAATGGATTTGAGGTGGTTCGTACGGGTCAATGACTGGCGCAAGATTCCACGGCTGATGGGGGTGATGATTGGATGAAGACGGGGCCCCACCCGAAGCAGGTGGATATTGCGACTGGGGGAATTCCGGGTAGATCGGAGGTTGCATTTTATGAGGGAGCCTGCCTATAGCAATCATGTCCAGTTCTGCCTGCTAAGTTGCCTCATACAATGCAGGAAAAGTGTTGACCCGGGCTAACTTAATAACTAGAAAAATGTCCGAGTTAAAAGCTCTCAGGTAATAGTGAGCAGCCTGTCCTGCGGAAGGACGCAGCTCAGCGGGTACTCTTTTCCAGGACCTCGCGAACCTCACGTTAAAGTCTAATATCTCCTCTTGCGGATGGCACTGAATACTTTGAAATTGGTGCAGCAACGAGGGATCAGCGGACTCATTGAATCCCTTAACTAGCCTTCCAGCTAGTTGGGGCCATCCTGTGATAGTCCCCTCCGGCAAGGACCTCCACCAGTAGAAAAGCTTTCCTCGCAGAGAGAGAGCTAACAGTCGGGTTTTAACACTCTCATTGGTGATAGAGTGTTGTGCAGCCAAGGCCAGAATGTCTTGGATGTGCTCATATGTTGTCTTCCCCGTGCCGTCATAGGTAGGAATGGACTTTAAGGCAGCAGGCGGGACAGCTTCTTGTCCGACTAGAGCAAGAGGGCCTATGGAATCAACAGCTGGGAAGAGGTCATTATCATTCTGCTGATTCTGGGTAGCCATGTCTTCTTCCTCTTCTTCGAGCTGATTAGTGGTGTAGTCAGTATCAGTACTGTCTGAAGTTGTGGGTTGTTCTTCAACTTCGGCCTCCTCAAGTTCTTCAACCTCTTCCACTTCACCTTCTATCTCAGCTTCAGATTCGTGGTCGAACCTATCGTCTTGATGAGCTTGGTAGTCAGGCAGCCTTACGCGCTCTCCAGCAGCATTGATGTCAATTTCGTAAAAATCAGGCATTTGTCTTGGATTCCTAGCTCTCCACCTTCTTGTGTGCATGAAGGCGTTTTTTATATTGGACCAGTCTTACGGACTCGGAGAATATTCAGGTACAGCAGAGTCGCCAGGTGTTCTGATTTAACAACAATGAAGCGAACACCGATGCTTCGAATCTGTTTGGGGTGGGAAACTCCCGTGTCCCACCGGGCGTGCGCAGAAACTGTTGGTTACGAATCTGCCACTAGGATAGGATTTTAAACTATTTGCGCCCTAGACTCGCCCAGCAGATTGAAAGGCCAGAAGGAAGGAATGCCTTCCGCGCCAATCTCCGGAGGAGGCCGGCTTCCTATGTTTTCTCAATTGCGGTTATAGCTCAGAGTGCAGGAAAGAGATTACAAATCAGAAAGAAACATAAATATGCTTGTTTCGGGTGGGGAAGATAAGCAGCACAAGAACTAACCAATCACTACTACTAACAACAATCTAAACAAAGTATGTACCCAGATGTTGTAGGTGAGTTGGAGAGGAGAGGGCAATCCTCCAAGGGAGGTCTCAGGTTCAAATCTCTACCCTACCAAAAAGCTGAATTGGGTATCCAAAATCCAATTGATAATGTTGGTGCGGGCAAGGTCGGGTGCGACTCCGGGTGACTTTGACAATGTAGAACCCCCTGTTCGTGGTCTCTCAGACCAAAGCGGCTCCGCAAGGGGTTTTCCGTTTTTCTCTTTAAAAAAAAAAAAAAAACAATGTAACAGAAACTATTAATGCTATTTTATCCTATGTATCCTTCACTTTAAGCATTCCAGATATACTTAACCACCAATACCGATATCCAGAAAGCAGAATAGCAGTAATCAATAATATAAGCAACATGAGGCAGAAACACTTGACAAAGGTAGCATACAAGATAAAGACAATTAATAGAGCCAAGTATATTTTGTATTCAAAAGCAAACGCACACTGCTACAGAAGTCTCTTAGCAATATATCTCCCATCCACCCTTATACAATGATATGATGTTGCTATTTATAGCGCAATTTTCCCCCCAATTACAATGTGGGCACAGAATCCCAGACCTGACAAAAGCTGGAAAAGCTGACAAAAGCGGCAAAAAGGGGCTGATGTTGACCTCTGCGGGTATGGAGTGTACTTGCATCAAGGTCCACCTGAAAACATGGCAGCTACGTGGCAATCCGGTAGATGAAACCTCGAGTCAGTTTGAATGAGGGCAGATGCGGTACAATATGTCAGTTCACGCTCATCTGTCCGGTACCCTGGCGGCACACCTTCTGTCACATCTTTGACTCGAATCTCGAGGTTGGACACCTGTCAGCATCTGATGGAGGGGGAAGAAATCATCTTTAAGCTCATCTTTTATATCCCGCCCGACTACAGCACAAAACTGGAGCGCAGCCGGGCGGCGCAGGGTGAAAGCAGCGCAGTCGGGAGGGCCTTCGTGCCTTAGAAACTTCACGGCAGCATTATCTCATCTTCCGCCCGAGTGCGCACAAACTGGTGAGCGCAGCCCGACTTCGCTGCGAAGTCGGGCGGCTCAACACTTAGTCGATTCTTGATGTCTTCAAAGTAAGCCCGCCCTACTGCGCACTATTTTTAGAGCGCCGCCCGACTTCGCTGCGAAGTCGGGCGGCCCCAACACTTAGCCGATTTTTGGCTACTTTTCAACTGATGTCGCCCAGGTGCGCACGAAATTAGGAGCGCAGCCCGACTTCGCTGCGAAGTCGGGCGACTCCATACTTAGAAATTTTCTGGGCACCGTTCTGTTGATACCGCCCAGGTGCGCCAAAATGGACAAGCGCAGCCCGACTGCGCTGCGCAGTCGGGCGAACAGCAACACTTAGAAGATTTTTTGGGCATATTTGCCCACTCAGAGAAACAGTCAAAGACATAGAAAAGAAGATGGAGAAAGTGAAATTGATGGCAGAAGAGTAGAAGGGACATGGGGAAGAAAGGGAGAGAAGAAAGAGGGAAGGCAAAGCAGCATCCTTACAAAATTTTTAAGACATGGCACCCCGTGCAAAATGTGACAACAGCAAGATGGAAATTGCCACCAACAGTTGACCCGTTTGTCATTTTTACCTTATAAGTAAAGCTGAGGAATGCCCTAAACCTAACTTATATCAACGTTCCTAATCACTTCTGCAAAACTGCCTTTATAAATTATATCATGCAACCCCACAAATAACAGAAAAGAGACTTTTCAATGGATCATGTTCACCTTTTTATTAGATATATGTAGTTAAGTAAAAGTTTGCATCATTTTGCTTGGACCTTTTTTCTGTATTCTGTGAACTTGAGATAATTTCCTCGTGCAAGCATTAGCATTGGAAATATATTACAGGATTCGTAAATTCAAATTCAAATTTCAATGTTGTTGAAGAGGATTTGTGCTTACCTTTATATGCATTGTTCCATGTCCGGCCTCCACCGCTATTATTCCCTTTAAAAAAACATGGAAACTTTTACGTAATGCATTGAACGTTGAACTATAGAATAAGAAATGCTCAATTATGAAAGACATCAGAAAATAATTTCCACCACAACCCAGATTGTATAATCAATCAAAGCCGTACTCTTCAACAATTTTACCTAACAGGCTAAGTAGAAATATGCAAAACTTCTTTGTTTTCCTTCTAGCCTACATATAAATTTATTAAATTACCTTATCATATTCTCATAATCCCATCCAACTCAATAAATAGAGGATGTTCAAATATCTAATCAGGAGATTGATTTCTAGAAAAGATACCAGTAAGATGTCAGAATCATAGATATTTAATGTACAAAATAGCCATTTGAGAAACTACTTAAAACTTTGAAAATGGCAAATAATCTTGCAAGTATATGGTTAAATGCTATCAAGGACTTCAACTTGTTTTTATGAGCATGATAGCAGGGCTGTATACAATACTAATAAACCATATTTTGCAATTTAACCAAATGCTAAGTTCTGTAGAAAATATAAATAAGCAACATTACATCCTTACTCCAAGTCTTGCTAATCGCAGACCTGAAGACAATACCAATAGAGTGGATTTCACAAGTTAACCAAATGCTACATTATTTAGAAAAATATTTATAACCAACATAACATCCTCCTCCAGGTCATAGTTGCTAATGTATACTACACCAAGTCATAGGTAGTCAAATATCTCTTGTATGAATGGATTGTTTCTCCCTTCTCATGTCTCAGATTGTGCCCATATTTCCCCATCACTTCTCACAAGTTTGAATTCTTCCTCAAACCCATGTGCAACATACATTTCCTCAAATTGTTTATACCAATTTTAAGCAATTTTATATAAAATAGCAGGAAAACAGTGGAACTAGAACCTTTCCTCAGCATATTAACTTACAATTAATATGGATCCACATATTTTGCGGAAGTAGGATGGATCCTTTGTACCATTCTTGCTATTTTGTTCTTGTTAATTGTTTTGGCTATTGTTCAACCGTCTCAAATTCCTCATGACTGTTCCTTTCCTAAGCATGTTAACTTACATTTAATATGGCTCCACAATTTTGGGGGAAGTAGGACGGATCCTTTGTACCATTCTTGCTATTTTATTCTTGTTAACTATTTTGGCTATTGTTCAACTGTCCCAAATTCCTCATGACTGTTCCATGCTCTCTCTCTCTCTCTCTCATGATCTTCATTACCACCCTTTACCAAATCACTAACACACTTGCAATAACTCATGGCTTGATTGACTACAATAGATCATTTCCAACCTCCTCTTGTATTTGGGATATCTTCCCTCTACTCTATTAAACGCTAATTATTTCAGCTTTGTCTCTCAACCATTGTCTTTGCTTTATATGTTTTTTTACTGAAATTTTATACAATTGTGGAATTTCCTTCTTCTTTTGCCTCCCTTTGTCATGGAAAGAATCTTTGAAACTGTTCCTCCCTGCTTGCTGTCAACCATAACATTAATACAATATGCATGTTCCCTTTCTGTCACAAAATCCTATCCATGTGTCACATTCACAATCTTTGATCACAACATAAACCTGTGAAAACTGCAGCCCTTTTACTCAGCAAAACACACAAATTTTAAAGCAGAATTTGCACAGAAATTTTTCACATCTTAGAAAAATTACACACCAAGAGCATTCTGATTTTCTTTTTTACAGACAACACACACACAAACAAACTGATTCTACCCTTCAGTTACAAGCACGCCTAGGAAAATGCACAGTTGCAGTTACAAACTTAGCTAGAATATGTACAGTTGCAATTACAAGTTCAGCTAGGAATCTGCAGAGCTGCAGATACAAGCTCAGCTGGGAACCTGCACAACTGTAGTTAGAAACTTAGAAGCTCAGCTAAGAATCTACAGAGCTGGAGTTACAAGCTGAGCTGCAGTTACAAGCTCAGCTTGGAATCTGCACAGCTGCAGTTACAGGCTCAGCTAATCTGCACAGCTGCAGCTACAAGCTCAGCTGAGAATCTGCATAGCTGCAGTTACAAGCTTGACATCACATTTCTTGCATTTAAAAAGTTATGGGTTTTGCTCAGCATCACATTCCCAACAAAACCTCTGTTCTTGTGACTTCATGAACCTAAATATGTACAAGCAATTTCAAAATAAGTGCATTTAAACTTTCAATCTTTGACTTCTGAAATAATTTAACTAGTGTCTTCAGCTTGTTCTTTCACAGAAATATTTAATGGTTGACTCCACAAAATGATGAATGATATGAACCAGGAGTAAAACTAAAAATAGCAGAAAGCTCTAATCGATATGCAAATAGCAGAAATCAAGAGGAGATATGTGAATGACGGAAAATAGCCCCCAAACTGATGATGTACATTATTTATTAGTGATGTATAAATAGATTTACAAAGGTGAGGTTGCATGGTCGCAAACTGCCCTTGAACTTGGCATGCTTAACACCTCCATTAGTCTTAGTTGCAGTTAGCGATCTGTAGATATGCATGGACACCTCATTCAGTTCAACTGAGATGAACTTAACATTTAAACTAAGATTGGACATGCAAACTAGGATTTGCACATTCTAACTGTGATAATTACAAGGATGTAGAAAATGCGTAAGAATGGCAAGCATAATAAATCTCATTATTTACTCCCTGCTTATTAAAAGTTGTTCCCATGCAAGATGTGGCAGTACTCTAAAACAGAGATTTAACACAGCATAGAAAGGAAAAATGAACAGAAAATGAAATTGCACAAAAACCCTCCAAAAAACACTTCATCAGTCTTCAAGTTGTAGATGCATCTTCACTATAATACACTATACTTAAATATATATAATAAGATCTCTTGATTGCCTCAAGAGTCTCCTGGTGTTTCACATTCTCTCAAAATCTGGCAGAGAATATTTTTTCCCTCCTTTTTTTAAATTTCACTTCAATTCCAATTCTGTCTTTTTTTTATCCTCTTCAAATTTTTGTCCTATTGTTGTCCTGTTCTGTTTTTTGTCTCATTAAGTATCATAATTTACAACATTCTCCCCCCAAGACTAAATGGGGAAATTTCATTCTATCTTTGTAAAAATGTCTGCATGTTGATCTTCCAAATTGCAGTGTTTCAATTCAACTTCCTTTTTCTGAACTAAGTCTCTAATAAAATGATGCCTCAACTCAATGTGCTTTGATTTTGCATGAAAAATAGGATTTTTAGTCATTTTAATTGCACTCATGCTGTCACGAGAAATAGTAGTCGGTCTTTCTTGCTTGTCACCAAGGTCTTCTAGGATATGCATCAACCATATTGCTTGGGTGCTTGCTGATGTAGCTGCTGCTATATACTCGATCTCTGCTGTTGAGAGTACAAAAATTGCTTGTTTCTTCAAACTCCAAGTAACCACTCCATTTCTCAATGAGAAGCAATTTTTTGATGTAGATTTCCTATCAAAAATTGAGCCTCCCTGGTTTGAATCACTGTAGCCAACCAACTCAATTTTATTGGCTGAAGTAATATGTATTCCATTATTTAGAGTTCCTTTCCAATACCTTAAAATTCTCTTAGTTGCTATCATATGATCTTCTAATGGCTCACTCATGAATCTTGAAACCAAAGAGACTGCATATGCATTATCTGGCCTTGTTTTCATTAAGTACATAATGCTGCCAACCAAACTTCTATGCTTCCTCTCATCCACACTTCCACTTTCATTATCCTTGCACATTATTTCGCCGTGTGCAAGTGGGGTAGCAACATCTTGGCAACTTTCAATGCCAATATTTTTCAACATATAATATGCATATTTTGACTGGCAAATGAAGATCCCAACATTTGTTTGATGTACCTCCATGTCAAGAAAACAATGCATCAAACCCAAATCACTCATTTCAAATTCTTACATCATGAGTGCTTGAACTCTCTTCATTCTTGATGAACTTTATGTGAAAATTAGATCATCGAAAGACAAGCAAACAATCAAAATATCATCACCTTCCCATTTGTGGGCTCATCGTTACTTTCACAAATCCACACTTCAGGAAGTATGCATCAATTCTTGAATACCATGCACTTCGTGCTTGTTTCAGTCCATATAATGCTTTTTAAACTTCTAGACATGTCCTTCATTACATTCCACTTCAAATCCTTGTGGTTGTTCCACATACACTTCTTCTTCGATCTCGGCATTCAAGAATGCCCTCTTCACATCAAGTGGATGTACAGTCCATCATTTTTGGGATGTCAAGTCCAAGACCATTTTTATTGTGCCTTGCCTTGCAACAAGTGCATGTGTATCACCATGATCTATGTCAATTTGTTGTGCATACCCCTTTGCCACTAGCCTTGCTTTGTGCCCTTCTATTGATCCATCGCTATTGTACTTGGTCTTGAACACCCACTTCACTCCAATTACCTCATTATTTGGAAGTTCATACAATGCCCATGTATCATTCTTTTCAATTGCATTCCATTCTTCTTTCATGCCTTTGGTCCATAGCTTGCTTTGGGCTGCTTCTTTAAAACTTGAGGGCTCCAATTCAATCTTGGACAATAGTGCATAGTTCACCATATTATCTTCTTGATCCTTTTGTCTTTATTCTTGGGGTTATGCTTGGCTTCTTGTGAACCTCCTATCGATATTTTTACCTAATAGTTGGATGTAATTGTAATGTTCTCTTCTCTTTTGTGCTTGTCTTTGGAGAAATGCTTGTGCCTCTGCTTGTTGTTTGTGACAGACCAACATCTTCAATTGCGATTGTCTTCTCACTCTTTTCTACTTGTTGTGGATGTACTTCCCCTTCATCAGAAATCACATGTCTAGACAAAATGCATTCTCTAGATATAGGATCATAACATCTATATGTTTTGCTTTCTTCAAAACAACCAACAAAAAGTCATGCTTGACTCTTTGGATCTAACTTCTTCCTTTCCTTATCTATAACATGAACATAGGCCAGACAACTAAAAACTCTCAAGTGACTTACCAAAGGCTTCTTTCCATACCATGCCTCATGAAGAGTCATATTCTTTACTACAATTGTGGGACTTCTATTGAGGATGTACATTGTTGTTGCAACTGCTTCAGCCCACAAATAATTGCCCAAATCTTTTGCTAGTACCATGCTTCTTGCCATCTCCATGATTCTCCTATTATTCCTTTCTACAAATCTATTTTGCTAAGATGGCTAGGATATTGTCAATTGTCTTCTTATCCCATGCTCATCACAAAATTGAATAAATTTCTTGGAATAATAATCACCACCACGACCAATCCTTGATGTTTTGATTCTATATATGTTTTCATTCTCTACTATGGCTTTGAAGCTCTTAATACTTCAAAAGCATCACTCTTATTCTTCAAAAAATATATCCAAGTTTTTCTAATATGACCATCAATGAAAGTGATAAAGCAGAAGGATTTACCAATACTTGGTGTGTGCATTGGACCACAAATATTTGAATGAATCAGCTCCAATAGTTAGGATGCTCTCCATGCTCTTCCTTTTGGAAAGCTATATCTATGATGTTTTCCCATTGTGTAACCTTCACACATTTCACTTCTTGCTTCTACACAAGGCAGTCCATGGACCATTCCTTTAGCATTCAACAAATACAAGCTTTGAAAATTCAAGTGACTATACCTTTGGTGCCATAACTAGTTTTTGTCCTCAATGGTTGTATGACACAATTTGCTTTCACTTCCAAGCTTCATGGAAAATTTGTTCTTTGTACTGCTTGGTTCCCATTTGCCTTGTCATAGATGATGCACTCTTTATTCTCTAATACCACTTTGTAGTTTTTCTCTACATGATGTCCCACACTTGCGTGAAGTAAGTATTTGGGATATTTTTCTTTCCATATTTTGTGTCAATTTGTAAAGCTCCTTTTTGTTAGAAAATTAAAAGGCAAGCAAGCTAAAAACAACAATAACACAATACACGAGATTTACGTGGAAACCCTGTTGTGTGCAGGTAAAACCACGGGGCAATGGCAGCTATAATCTTTTATTAATCTCAAGGAACAATTTTACATTCGCACCCTTTTTTTTCTGTATTTACAAATACAAGGGGTCATTCCTTTTTATAGGAAAACAAGAGAAGATTCCAGAAAAGTCGAGATACATCCAAAACGCGTTAATTAACAACCGCGTTTATTTAATTTCTTTGTTAACAACCGCATTTATTTAATTGTTGTTGTTATTAATTAACAACCGTGTTTATTTAATTGTCGTTGTTATTAATTAACAACCGTGTTTATTTAATTGCCGTTGTTATTAATTAACAACCGCGTTTATTTAATTGCCGCTGTTATTAATTGCTATAAGCTGCACCACCATGCACCACTCTGCTGAAGAACATCGGAGATCTGTATATTGACTTCACCTCCTAACATTCTCCCACTTGAAGTCGATATACTGGAATTCTTTTCCTCTGTTTTCCATCCAAGTGCCAATTGCCCAATGCTGCCTTTATCACGTTTTCAGCAAGCCCAGAGAAGTTTTGCACCAATCAAACTTCTCTCTCTTGACCGGCTTTGTAAGCATATCTGCAGGATTCACTTCAGTATCAATTTTCTCCAACAGGATCCTACCTTCTTCCACCACATTTCTTATAAAATGGTACTGAACATCAATGTGTTTCGTGCGATCATGGAATGCTGGGTTCTTTACTAACTGAATAGCACTTTGGCTATCACAATGCAACGTAATCTTCCCCTGCATTATCTTGAAGTCACCCAACAGTCGCTCTAGCCAAATTGCCTCTTTGCTGGCCTGAGTTGCTGCAATATATTCTGCTTCAAGTGGTTGATAAAGCCACCACCGACTGCAACTTAGAAGTCCAACTCACAGCTCCACCAACAAGAGTGAAAGTATATCCTGTAGTGGACTTTCGCCCATCTCTATCTCCACCATAATCAGAATCCACAAAACCTTTAACTTGCAAATTTGCCGATCCAAAGTAAATAGCAGCATCTGAAGTGCCTCTTAAATATCTAAATATCCACTTCACTGCAGTCCAATGCTCCTTACCAGGATTCGCCATGAACCGGCTGACAACTCCCACTGCTTGGGCAATATCCGGTCTAGTGCTCACCATGGCAAACATGAGGCTTCCTACTGCTGATGAGTACGGTACACGAGACATGCTTGTCTTCTCTACTTCTGTTCTAGGACACTGTTTGGAAGACAATTTGAAGTGTGGAGGAAGTGGGGTACTAACTGGTTTTGCATTCTGCATATTGAAGCGTTGCAGAATCTTTTCTATATATGACTTTTGACATAACCAGATCTTCCTTCCTGTTTTGTCCCTGTGTATCTTCATCCCTAGAATTTGGTTTGCTGCTCCTAAATCCTTCATTTCAAATGTCCTAGCCATCTGAGCCTTAAGTTCAATGATTTTCTTCATGCTAGGGCCTGCAACCAGCATATCGTCAACATACAACAACAAGATAATAAAACTGCCATCATCAAACCTCTTATAGTATGCACAATGGTCAGCTTCACTCCTACTAAAACCTTGGCTCTTCATGAAGGTGTCAAATTTTCTGTACCACATCCTTGGCGCCTGTTTCAATCCATACAAAGATTTCTTGAGTCTGCAAACCAAATGCTCTTTGCCTCTTTCTTCATAGCCCTCAGGCTGATCCATATAGATCTCTTCCTCGAGATCACCATGCAGGAAAGCAGTTTTCACGTCAAGCTGCTCCAGCTCTAAATCCTGTGCTGCTACAAGTGCAAGTAAAACTCTGATAGTAGTCAGCTTCACAACTGGAGAGAAGATTTCATTAAAGTCTATTCCTGACTTCTATGCATAACCTTTTGCCACCAAGCGAGCTTTATAGCGTTCCAACAATCCATCATTGTTCTTCTTTACTTTGTACACCCACTTGTTACCAACAACCTTTCTTCCAGGTGGGAGATCCACAAGTTCCCACGTTTCATTCTTCCGTAGTGCTTCCATTTCCTCGTCCATGGCATTCCTCCACTTTTTTGCATTCTCAGATTCTCTAGCTTCTTGAAATGAGCTAGGCTCACCATCATCGATTAACAAAGCAAAAGAGGACTGAAAATCAGGAGAATACCTCTCCGGACGCTTTTGTGGACGTGTAGATCTTCTAACCCAACATTCTGTTGGTTGTGGCTCTTGATCTTGTGATTGTTCAGGCTGCTGAACTTGCTGATCAGAAGCTTCAACATCCTTATTTTCACTTTTATCTTTGTTCATATCTACTTCAACAGGTACAACCTTAGGTGTTTGTTGTACCTGCTTCCTTTGCATGGATTTTTCATTAAAAACAACATCCCGGCTAAAAATTACCTTGTGGGCAGTAGGATCCCACAGTCTATACCCCTTCATTGTATCTCCATAGCCAAGAAAAACACATTTCTTTGATTTTGGGTCAAGTTTGGACCTGTTTTCTTTAGGCACATGGGCAAATGCATCACAACCAAAGCTACGTAAATGAGAGTAATCAACTGACTTACCACGCCAAACTTCCTCCGGAGTCTTTCCATCCAACGCAGCTGTGGGAGACCTGTTAATAAGATAAGCAGTTGTATTAACAGCCTCCGCCCAAAACTTTTTATCCAACCCAGATGTGTTGAGCATGCTTCTTGCACGTTCCACGATTGTGCGATTCATCCGCTCAACCACACCATTTTGTTGTGGAGTATATGGCATAGTCTTCTGGTGCTTAATTCCTTGCTACGTACAAAATTCATCAAACTCCTTGGAGCAATATTCACCCCCATTATCTGACCTGAGACATAAAATAGGCTTGCCCAAACTTTTCTCTACTCGTGCCTTGAACTCCTTAAATTTCTCCAAAGCTTCCGACTTCTTTTTCAAAAAATAAACCCACACTCTTCTAGAATAATCATCTATAAATGTTAGAAAATACCTAGTACCTTTTAAGGACTGAGTGGGGACTGGTCCAAATATATCAGAATGTATAAGTTGCAGAAAATCAGAACTCTTACCAGAGCTTGCAGTAAACCGAACCCTCTTTTGTTTACCAAAAATACAGTGCTCACACAAGTCTAAATTACAAGACTTAATCCCGGAAAGCATACCTCGGTCATGCAGAATTTTCAATCCTTTTTCACTCATATGCCCTAGGCGTTGATGCCATAGCATTACTTCATCCTAAGCATTTCCTGAAGTTGTTGTTGCATGGTTTGTCACCGTATCACCGCACAAACGATACAAGGTCCCATAAGATTCTCCTTTTGCTACTACTAGGGCTCCTCTAGTAATTCTGCAATAATTGTTACCAAAAGTAGTAAAATACCCAAGCTTATCCATCATCTTGATTGAGAGCAAATTCTTTCGTAAATCAGGCACATGTCGTACATCACACAACATCCTTTCTCTACCATCATCCAACCTGATCCTAATGTCCCCTCTTCCCACAATTTCTAAAGGATGATCATCACCCAAGTAGACCATCCCACCATTATAGGGCTGATATTTGATAAACCAGTCTCTATGTGGAGACATGTGGAAAGATGCACCTAAGTCCAAAACCCAAGTATATAAAACAGATTTGTTGTTACTGATACAAAAGGCCTCACATGTTGCCGTCTCTACTGAATCTACTGTACTGGCCTCAGCTGATGGCTGATTCTGCTTTTCACCATTCTTTTCCTTTTTCAGATGCCAACAATCCTTCTTCGAGTGCCCTGGCTTCCCACAATGCCAGCACTTCCCTTTCAGCTTGCGTCCTCTTGACTTAGATCTGGACTGTGATCTACCTTGTTGACTCCTTTCGAAAGATCGACCTCTCACAACTAGGGCTTCATTGGTTGAGGGTTCCAGTGACGTTTTCCGCCTCAACTCTTCTGCCAACAAAGCGGCTACGACATCATCAAATTTTAGAGCTCCTGATGATGCATTGTTGATGGTCATCACCAAATGATCCCAGGTGTCCGGGAGGGAACAAAGTAGGGTGATTGCTCTGTCCTCATCCTCCATCTTCACATTAACCGAGACCAGTTTACTTATTAGGGTATTAAACTCATTCAGATGATCTGCCACAGATGAACCCTCCTTCATCCTCAGGCTATAAAGCTGCTTTTTCAGGAAAACCTTATTTGTTGCTGATTTAGTCTCATATAGCTTCTCAAGCCTCTCCCAGAGGGCTTCCACTGCCTTTTCTTCAGCAACATTGAACAAGATAGAGTCTGCTAGGCAGAGACGAATTGTAGAAACCGCCTTCCTGTCCAGCTTTACCCACTCCTCATCTGTCATGCTGCTAGGTTTATTCGCAACTCCTTTCAAGGCTAGGGCTTGGTCGTTTTGAACCAACAAATCCTCCACCTTCATCTTCCATAGGGCGAAGTTCCTGCCATCAAACTTCTCAATCTCGAACTTGGTTACACCTCCTGTCATTGTTGCAGCTCCCACTCCCACAAAACCCAGACAAACAAGTTTTCAGATAACTTGCTTCTGATACCAGATGTTAGAAAATTAAAAGCAAGCAAGCTAAAAACAACAATAAGACAATACACGATATTTACGTGGAAACCTTGCTGTGTGCAGGTAAAACCACGGGGCAATGGCAGCTATAATCTTTTATTAATCTCAAGGAACAATTTTACATTCGCACCCTTTTTTTCTGTATTTACAAATACAAGGGGTCATTCCTTTTTATAGGAAAACAAGAGAAGATTCCAGAAAAGTCGAGATACATCCAAAACGCGTTAATTAACAACCGCGTTTATTTAATTGTCGTTATTAATTAACAACCGTGTTTATTTAATTGTCTGTTATTAATTAACAACCGCGTTTATTTAATTGTCGCTGTTATTAATTGCTATAAGTTGCACCACCATGCACCACTCTGAAGAACATCCGATATCTGTATATTGACTTCACCTCCTAACACTTTTCCTTCAACCTCCAATGCTTTATTGTCTCCAAATTTCACCTTCATCTTGTATGAGTCATCTAACTCACAAACAACTCCTTATTACCGGCTATATGATTTGAACAATTGGAATCTAACTACCAAGACTCTTTAGTTGAAACTTCTGCCACTTTACATGATAAGAACATATTGTTTGAGCTCTCACCTTCTTCATGTGAAAAGTTTACCTTCTTTCCTCTTTCATTGCTTACCGTTATTCTATGTTCTCTTTCATAGTGGTCATACCTCTTGCAATAGTGACATTGAATATTCTTGTTATCCACAAACCTGCCTCTAACTCTTCCACTATGGCCTCCTCTTTTACCATGGCCTCTTCCTCTTGTAGAATGCTGATTTGGCTGCTCCCTTCTTTGTCCCTGGGAATTGGAGCTTGAGCTAGCCCCATTATTGTTTGAGACTCTAGCCTTGGAAGAAAAAGCTTGCTCCACGTTTTCTTCCTCACTATTTTTAATTCTTTCTTCATGGGGCATAAGTGATACCACCAATTCAGCAAAATCCTTCTTTTCAATTTTTACTTCAATAATCATTGCACAATTGTTCCACTTTGGTATCAGTGTTAGCATCTTTTTGACAACATCTTCCTATTTTGGTTCTTCACCATAGATACCCATTTTATGCACAATGCCATGCACCCTTACACAATAATATCCCACATTCTCATTGTCCTTCATTCTCAGATTTTCATATTCTCTCTTCGATGTTTATAGCTGCACTAATTTCACTTGAGCAAACCCTTGACATGTTGTCTTCAAGATGTACCAAGCTCCTTTGGCAACAATTCTTGGAAAAATGTTTGTATTTTAAGAGCTTCTTGTATGTGATACAAAGCGCAGGCATTTTTTCTTTGTTTTTCCTCCTTATTTTTTTTTCTTGGCTAATAAAATAGTCCAATCTGCTGGTTCCCTGTATCCATGTTCCACAACACTCCACACTTCCTTGGCAATCAGAAAAGTCCTCTTCTTTCTGGAACAATAATTATAATTTTCTTCTTTAAATTTGGGGTTGGGCAGTGAAGCATTACCATGAGCCATGACAGCTACAACAAACATGTGTGTAGTTTTCCTCCGCAAACATGAATTCTGAATTCTTTGGTTAAAGAGAATCACATCCTCAAGCTCTCCACTTCTCCAATATCTATGCTTTACACTTTGTTACCAGTTTGTGAGATGTGATGGTACTCTAAACCAAAGATTTAACACAGCATAGAAAAGATGAACAAAAAACAAATTGCACAAAGACCCTCCAAAAAAACACTTTATTAGTCTTCAAATCTATACATACAGCTTCATTACAGTGCACTATACTTATATTCATACAATAGGATGTCTCTTGGTTGCCCCAAGAGACTCTTTGTCCTTCACATTCTCTCCAAATCTAGCAGAGTATTTTTTTTTCCTTCTTTCTTAAATTTTCACTTCAATTCCAATTCTGTCTATTCTGATTTGTTCATTCACGTCCTTTTCTGATTTTTGTCTCATTCAGTATCATAATTTCCAGTATCCCAACGCCTACAAAAGCTGAGTTCAAGAACAACTTGTCTTGCCTTGGGAATGTGCCTTGAGTAGAAGTTAGCAAGAAGGGCCCCCAAGAATGACATGTAGTTCCTCAATCAAGCCTAGGGTGCATCCTTCCACTATTTAGGTTGGCCTTCAATACCAGTCTAGATGTTTGGCTGCCTAGACTGTAATGTCCCTAATTTTTAATTATTAGGATTATACATAAAATGTGGTGTGTTAATGTTTATGTGGCTTGGAAAAGAAAAATAATAATAAATAAAATAAAAGAAAAGGGGTTATAAGGGTTAACGCCACATTAGGGAGTTATAAGGTTAATTTAGCTATTTTATTAAAATAAAATAAAATATAATTCTCAATGGAGAATTAGGGTTTTGTTTGATAAAAGGAGGCTTGGGCTTTATTCTACACATCCATTGTTATTGTAATTGATCTCTTTCTCTTGTATTTGGCTGCAAAGTCATTTGCAATTCTTCTGTGGACGAAACCCTGCAGAAGTGAACCCTTGTGGACGAAAACCTACAAGAGTAAAGCCTTGAGGACGAAGACCCTCTTGGTTTAGAGGCAGAGGACGAAAACCCTTTTGTCTCAGAGGGGCAAACTCATCCGGAGTTTGCATATGAGCTTGCATTGATCAGCATTTGTGGGCAAAGTTTCAACATTTCAGCCATTGAGGGCTTTATATCAGAAATTGATATCCAAATCAGCATTCAGGGTTTTTTGGCATTTGTTTGGAGGGATTCCGTTTTCCACAGGCCAGATACTGTTGATTCGACTTCAAAATTGGATAGAGAATTTCATGCCATTCATTTTGACAGGTTACACGACATGGTTTCGTTAAGAAACGAAAGAGTTATGGCATTTTGAGTTCTCCTGCCAGTCCAAATTTCTAATATCGCGCGCGCAGGAATTTCAAGCTGCAACAAATTTTGGACCTGTTCTTCATCAGTTATTATTTTTTGCATTTCAGAGACTTATGCAGTTCCCCATTGATCAAATTTGTGAGTTAAAATATTGGTTGTAATTGCCCTCTTTTCAGATTCAATAAAAGCAGTGTTTTAATGAAAAACTATGGTGTTTTCCATGATTATTGTGTTAGACAGATAGATCTGAGTGTGATTTAATTGATCCCTAAATTATTGCAAGAAAATTGATATTTCATTAGCTAGGGTTTGCCAAATTCAAGTTAGGGTAGCACACTACATAGACTATCGCAAAGGTGCTAGTGTTGCTAACCACCTATTACATGGTGTTGAAGTGTGGTGGTTTGGGTGCTGCTCTTGTGCATGGTGGTTTCGTTGTTTCTCAAGTGTGTCATAACGTGATGTCATATGTGATGTCGAACTCTACGATGCGAAGATCACATTGCAGATCTAGATCTCTAACTCATTATCTCATAGCAATTATGGCCATCACCATTGCTTCTTCATATGTTTAACCACAAACTGTTATAGCTCGAAACCCTCCAATAGATTGGTACCTTACAAACCCTATTGGCAATTACCCAACTCACTAGTAACTTTAGCAGTAATTTTTGCTTTCCGTCTACTATCCCTCGCCCACTAGCATTAGCAATTTGTGCACGAGCGGTCTATTTACTATATTCTCCTCTAGTGGCACCAATACCTTGTGTACCGACTTCTCTAAATGCTAGCTTTCCTCTCCCCTTGAGGTGACAATTGTGTTGGTTTTCTTCCTCACCTGGCTAGCAATGGACGTAGTTCACCACCAAAGATTAGCAACGCAACACTGTTGGACTTCTTCCCCCTTGTTGAAGGCATCACTCAATTATTAAATTGAATGTATAGGTTCTTCCTCTAAAGTGAAATTAGCGCAATACACTAAGTGGCTTCATAATCAGATCAATATTGAAATCTTCGTCTATCAAATTCCAAATAGAAGGTCTGTCAAAAAAATGGTCATCGATGTCGACAACGTGTTCATGTCTATCAGCTAGGTGGTCATTAATTGAGGCACCATTTGTCAAATATTAGACGGTTGCTTTATCATAAGGTGGTCAACGGTCAAGGCCCAAACAACACTGCCATCAACAAAGACCTAGATGACACTACCAAGGGCATAGGAGCCATTGACTAGGGAACGGTCGACTGAGGCCCCATTAACTATGCCACCAATAGAGGGGTTGTCAATCGGGACCCTATCCGTTATGCGAAACACAGTTAACATACTTCCTCTAACTAATCCAAAGTTTTTTGTTAGCTCTCTCTCTCCTAATCTCCATCCCTAAGATAAACTTAGCTACCTCCAAGTCCTCTATACCAAATTCAATAGAAAGTAGAGTTTTAAGAGCCCTATTCATATCCTTATTGTTAATTAAAAACATAGCATTGACATAAAGTGAAATAACAATAAACTGATAACCATCATGTATGAAGTATACACAGTGATCAGACTTACCTCTAATAAAACCCAACTTCAAAACATATGAATCAAACTTTTGATACATCCACGGGGATTGCTTTAGACCATAAAGGGACCTCTTCAATCTGCAAACCAAGTCTTCCTTACCCTTCACCACGAAGTGTTCTGGCTATGTCATGCAAATATCCTCCTCCAAATCCCCATGCAAAAAAATTGTCTTCACATCAAATGCAACAGCATTAAATAACAAAAAACTAATATGTGTCAGCTTTGTAATAGGAGAGAAGACCTCACCAAAATCGATTCCCTATACCTGGGAATAGCCCTAAGCCACTAACCTTGCCTTGTACTTTACGATCTTGCTATCAGAACTAAACTTCTTGAAAACCCATTTGCATCCAAAAGGTTTCCTATCCTTAGGAAGCTTCACCAAGTGCCATGTGTTGTTCTTCTCCTACACTGCCATCTCTTCATCCATAGCCTTCTTCCAGGACTTCTTTTTTTTGCAAACTTCATTGTCTCCTTCACAATCCTAAGCTCATTATGATTGGTAGACAAAGCAAAAATGCATCTGAAATCAAGTGGGCTATACTTATCAAGTTACATTCTCTGTCGAGTGGACCTCCTCAAGAGTGGGATTTGAGATTGTTTTCCTTCATCGAACTCTCGAAGTCAACCTCCTCTTCAAATCCATCTTGAACCTTCAATTCAACCTCAAGTGCAGGCTCCTCAATCTTTGGCTTCAGCTACACCACTCTCTTCTCATATTCAAGTTGCAAGGGTTGAGGAGAAGATATAATCTCCCTAAAGATCACATTCCAATTATACATTATTGTTCCAGTCTCAAGATTCCAAAGCTTGTATCCTTCTATCACTATATCCAACGAAAAAACATTTCTCCACTTTAGATCTCTTCTCCTTAGACATATTAGACTCCACCTTGGCCTCCTTCTCCTTTCAATCCTTAATGTGTTCTGACTTGCTGCAGTTCCAGCATTTCACCTTGGATCTCCCCTTAGACTTTGATTGCTTGTCCTTCTTGTTTCCTTTTTCCTTTGATAGACTCAAAAGTTTTCTACCTCATCTCCTCCAAGAGTAATGCACCCACCACCTCATGAAGCTTCAACTTTGAGACAGTGCTACTGATTGCTGTCGCAAGGTTGTCCCACGAATTAGGCAAAGAACATAGGACTGTTATACATCAGTCTTCCTCTTCCATCTTCACGTCCACAAATGCCAATTGGCTCACCAAGATGTTGAATGCATTCATATGCTTAGTAATAGAATCACCATCATTCATTCTCAACAAATAGAGCTTCTTCCATAGAAAAAGCTTGTTTACAAGGGACTTAGCTTGGTATAGGGTCCCTAACTTCATCCAAAGATCCTTGGTGGTCTTTTCTCCTGAAACATTGAGGAGCACTAAATCCGAAAGACAAAGCCTAACATGACTTCTTGCCTTCCAATCAATTAAAGCCCAATCCTCTACAGATAGACCAAAGGGTTTTTCACTAGATACCGCTGCATGAAGGTCTCAATCAATAAGGAGATCCTCCATCTTGAGCTTCCATAGCTCAAAGTTACTCCCATTGAATTTCTCAATCTCCATTCTAGTGCCTACCATATCTGTTTCCTGAAAACAAGATCAACACTGCACAACTCCCACTCAAGCAAGGATTAAAGAAAATAGCCCCACTCCTCCAACGAATCTAACAAGCTAGCCAAGATCTAATACCAAATGAATGGAAATAACACACTGAAGTTTAACAATTTCCTACTTAGTCCAATGAGGAAAGTTATGCTAGTTAACCAGATCTAAAATTATTACAGCAAAGTATTAGCACTTAGAAAGAAATTGAGAGAATACAAGATATACCTTGGGAAAACCCATGGAGGGGAAAAACCTAGCAAGAAGAGAGTCTCAATGTATTATCAACAACAAATCGGTTACAATACACTTCAAAGATTAACTCCTCTTAGGAGATCTTCAGGCTTCAACACACAGGAGACAACTAGGCAACATAACCATGCATATGCAATCTTCTACACACATGAAGAATCCAACAACTTGTCTCCAACTCCAACCTACAATGCTCCAAAATCAGGATGATCATGAATAATACACAAACCACAAACCCAAGACTTGTTTATATAGGCTAGAGGCAAACTTGGAAACCACTAATGGTTTCCAAAACCATGGGCTATCCCATAGCTATCTCCATGGGATAACACAAATCCCAAAGCCCTTTTTTAAGCCTACTTCAAGATGTGATAAGGTTGTTGGTTGCACATCCCAACAACCTCCTAAAAAATAGTGCACATCTCAACCTTTGTTGAGAAAATTGGCAAAATCGTGATTTTATGGCGATTCATTGAAGTGCCAAATTCCAATTGCCGACTTCTTGAAAAAATCGAAATCGCTGATTTTTTCAAAAAAACGCGAAAGAATCGATCGTGGCCGCACGCATAGAGGCCGCGGCCGATATAAGGGAAAAGTTTATTTTTCCCTTCATTTTTTCACCTCACCTCTTCCAAACAGAGAAGAAACACTCTGCCTACTTGCTACCACCCCGACCCAAACACGCTAGGGCATCCTAGGAGAGAGTGATTACAGTGTGAAGGAATCCGACAGCCAACAACAACTGCCCAAAAGATTCATCTAAGGTAAGAAATTCTTTGAAAACTCTCTTTTTTTTCCTCCAACTTAAAACAAGGTTTAGAATTAGATTAGGGTTGTTTGCAAATAGTTTTGTGATTAGGGTTGTTTGCAAATAGTGTTTGAACTTTAAAATTTAAAACTTTAAACCCTAAACCCAAAACCCTAGTCTAGGGTTTTGGGATTAGGGGTTTTTTTCCCTCCTCCTAAGTAGATACTAAATTGATATATGCAAGCCAAATTCTTAGCTATCAATTTTTTGTTAAACTTTAAACCCTAAACCCTAGTCTAGGGTTTTGGTTTAGGTTTTTTTATTCCTCCTTTCAAGTAAATAACTAAATATTCCTTAAAGCTGCTTGATAACTATGTAGGCAAGCCCATTTTTCAGCTGTTAATGTTTGAACTTCAAAGTTTAAATTTTAAACCCTAAACCCAAAACCTTAATGTTTGATAGCTCTTTAGGTTGTGAGCACAATTGGAGTATGTTTGAGCACATACACTCCAAGAAACACAACAGACTTACACAAGAAAAGTTAAATGATTTTGTGTTTGTGCATTACAACCCTCCTCTCCACCAAAGAACTTTTGAAAAAACAAACACTGAGCCCATTGACCTAAGTGACATTGATCCATCATCTGAATGGATCACAAATGCAACACAGGAGCAGCAGGAACAGGAAGAGCCTCTATTCATCATGGAAGATTTACAGAACTATGAAGACCTAACAGAGGAGATGGCAGCCAAGGACCAACAAGAGGCATTAGCACAAGAAGCAGCGCCAACAACTACAAGCACACATCAACAAAGAGAGACTAGGTGTTATGTTAGGGCAAAGGGCAAAGGAATTGGAAGACATTAGATAGTGGGCCTATTGAGGCATTTTGACACATTTTGTAATTTGTACCTTTTCATATTATAAGCAATACAAGATGTGTTTTGTCACTTTCATGTGTACTTAAAGCTTGAGCCTTGTATGATGTCTTGACATGAATTATTGCTTTTATTGCAATATTTAATTTGCATAGTGTTATTTTGTTGTAATATGCATGAAAAAAACATTTTTCAATGAAAATTTCGTTTTCTTCGGGTTTTTTTGCCGATTCTTTTTCCGATTTTTTGTTGATTCCCGACTTTTGCTGATTCTGATTTTCTTAACTATGATCTCAACAACTTGTCCAATATGAGGGGGCCAATAAAGTCATTATTAGCCAATTTAACCACCCTATTCTCACTCCACACAACATGCCTAGTATCCCAAGATTGCCCTATCCAAGTGGGATACCCTTAGGAGTCATTTTTACATAGTTACAAGTTACCAACTTGGTAAACCAACTAAAAAAGTTCTCCCCTAATGCCTAGGTAACCCACTAGAATAAAATACATTATTATACAATGTGTACAACACCTTCCCAACATTGTAGTGAAACTTCTCCTTTATGTCAATGACCTCATCTTGTTTGGCAAGACACTTGAAAGTTTTAAAAAGCATCTAAAGGCTTTAGAGCATTTTTGTAAAGATGTTAGGATGAAAGTAAACACTAGCTAGACTAGGATAATGGTCTCCCCTACTTGAAGAGAGCAAAAGCAGCCATACATTTTGTTTGACAGAAATCCTTTAAAGGTAGTAACAAAATACAGATACCTTGGGTTAGATTTCCAAAGCAAACTCAAATAGGGAAAAAGTAGGATGAAACAGATACATGTTGTAAGGAACCTAGGGATAGGGATTTGGGAATATAATATTATATTGTGTAAGGGTCTTATGGATTGTTGGCATGGGAGACACATAAACCCAAGGTGGACTATGTATTTTTTTTTATTATATCAATGAGTGGGACAAGGGTTTAGGAGGAGCGTATATAAAGAAGGGAGATTGTCTTTGTAAAAGATAAGCGATATCAATTATTCTTGTAATAGTCTTGGCTCAGGGAGCGAAGATTGGAGTGATTTCCTTCCTTAAGGAATACTATTGGTGTTTCTATTTCTATGGATTGTTTGTGCATATTAATAGTGGTTGGATGTTTTTAATATTTCTGCATAAATGGTGAATACTTTTTGTAAATAAAAACTGAGCTTCATAACAAGTGGTATCAGAGCAGTGATTCTTTTTTTTCAATTGATTATATGGGATTGAAACAGGCCCCACCCGCATTACATCATCACCACATAGTGGTATTACAACAAAGCTTGGATATTATCCATGTATTGCTTGGCAAGATTTGAACCTTGGTCTCCTCCTTAAATATTGAGGAATCTAACCAGTTGAGCTAATGCCACTTGATATCAGAGCAGTTATTCTTGCAAGGTGAGGTTTGTGTTTTTTTGTGGATTGCAAAACTAGGGCATTTTTTTTCTGGAAACCGTCTCATTTTGCAAAAGCCATATCTTTGCAAAACGTTGTCCGATTTAGACGACTCTTGCGCCAGATTGTGTGGAATTTGAAGAGCTTTGAGATGAATGGTCATACAAAATAATCCGAGCAATATTGAGGGAGAAACAACTAGGCCAAGACAGCCATCAAGGCCAACATTAGGGGCCGAGCAGATTTCTCTAGAAAAATGTCTCATCTTTCAAGAGCCATATCCTTACAAAGGTTGTCTAATTGAGGCAATTCTTGGACCATTTTGTGTGGCAATTAAAGAGCTTTAAAATGAGTGCTCATATGAAGGAATCCAAGCAGTATTGAGGGGGACACGACCCTGTGAAGTTAGCCATCTAAAACAAGGGCACTGATGATTTTTAAGTCGCACGAAATGAAATTGTAGATATCTGTCAGTTAGGGTAAGCAAATATGTTGTAGTTTAATTTGTTTATGAAGAAAATCTACAAAATTAATGGTTGATGGCAAGGGATAGAGGAGATTTGAGAATATTTTATTTTTTGAGAAACCCTAGCTGTTGTGGGAATTTTTTCGAGGTTGAGGTCATGGAGTTAGGAGTGTTTTTTGAAGAAGAAGAGAGAATATTGGAAAAGATGAGAAATGAAATGAAATATTATTAATGTCCGCGGTGGGCCAAAATAAGACTCAAGGGACTATAAGAAGGACAATAATGATTGCCATCTAGCAGGCTAAAAAGCCCAACAAAGAAAAGAACTAAGATAAATACAAGACAAAACCCGACAATCAAACCAAAGAGAAAGGGAAAAGATAAGGAAGAGCAGAGGGAGGAAGGGTTGTAATCCAGAAGAGAGGATTGCACGCCAAGAAGAACAAAGAGAGAGGAGGGGGGAGGGAGCAGCCCAGGAGGGGCAAGCTCCAAGGACCCCCCAAAAACTAAACTCTCCTAACAATCGAGGCCAAAGTACTGGAGCTAAAGAAGTCCTTGATATGTCTCTGACCAGCACTAGTTCGGAACCCTGACAAACTATGTGTGCGTTGTCTAGTGACCCTGCTTCCGTCCGAACTGGATGATGTGGGGCGTTTCCGTTCGGAGTCACCTGGTCCATCGGAGCTAGTGAAGTATGTTGTGATGAGCCGATGTTGAGGAGGGTGAGATCCCTCGTGAAAACTGAGTTATATCCCAAAGAAAGAGTGCAAGACACCGTTGGTCCGGGTATCTAAAGAAGGTAGAAACAAATTGAGAGTTGTCCCTGAAAAGGCAATGGAATCTACCCCGGATCTCATAATAAATGGGACAACAAAAAATTAAGTGATGAAGGGTTTCAACTTCACCCAAAGGGGTAAAACAAGCAAATCCGCTCCTCCCTCGAAAAATGGTGATCTGACTCAATCCGAAGTTGGTGAGAACACACCCTAAGTTGCCCAATAGTGATTCGAAGACTATGCATTGTGTGCTGCTGAAGATATTGTGGAGGAACTATTTTGCCCTCCTATATCTATAAGAAGTGCTCATGGTAGAAAGACAACTTGGGGGAAAGAGGGGCAACAGGAGAGATCCAAGTGCATCTGGTGTACTAGAGACTAACATCCTTCCGGATCTCATGGAGCATCCTCTTTACTAAGCTGAGAGGGTGGGAGAACACCCAAAGAATAAGGGGGAGCCTGTCTATCTATATCTGAATGTTGGCCAGGAGGGCAGAAACCTGAAAATACTAGCTCCTCCGGCCTCCCCGAGAACTCGGAGAGAGTTCCATCGAGGAGCAAAAGGCGAGGTAAGGGTACCGCCTGCAAATCTCAAGGGTATCTCCGAAAGTACGGATCCTGTGAAGATAACCGATAATCAGGAAGATAATCTCAAGCTGGAGAGGAGAAGCCCCAAACTCTGCCATAATAATAGAGCGGGGGATCGTGCCCTTGCAACGAATGAATCGTCGAAGAAAGAGTGTCTGGACTCGTTCAACCTGTGACCACTCAGTCGGGCCAAGGCTAGGACCCCAAACCACTAACCCATAAGTAATAGTTGGCTTGACCAAGGCATCAAAAATCCTCATCTTCACAAGTATATCCTGAAAATGTGCTTTGAAGCAATTCCTCTCTAGCAAAGACAGAGTTGCATATCCCTTACACACCCGGGCCTAGGCGGCGGGTTTCATACTAAAAGTGGGACCGGTGAAAAGAACCCCCAAGTACACATAAGAGATGGTGATCTCAACCTCCCGACCTTGGAAAGAGAAGTGGAGATGAGATAAAGCGTCTTTGGCAGTATTGAATACCATAACCTTGGTCTTAGAAAGATTCACCGTCACCTGTCTCGAGTCACAAAAAGCAACAAGCTTGAGAGAAATAAATGAACAGTTGAGTCATGTTAAAGTTCAACCAAGTCTATATAGAAAATTGTGAAAATATCAAGAAATTGACAGACGAAAAAAAAAGGACAGTAATGTGCAAGCAGAAGGAAGTACCAAAGGCTGTGTAGAAAATTTTGAAAATATGAAGAAATTGACAGAAAATAATAAAGACAATAATGTGCAGGCGGAAGGAAGCACATCTTTTTTATCAAATAATCCAAGCAATGATCAGGAAGAGTTGTTTGAGCCAAAAAAATCTATTTTACAGGTTTATGATTGCATCCAAAAAGAAAGGGTTGTTATTTTTATAAACCCTAGCAACAGATGTAATTTCATTAATATTGCTTTGGCTAAAAGGTTGTAGGTTCAAGCAAAGAAAATCAAAGATATAAAGCTTAAAGGTAAGAAAATTTAGATTTTTCAAGATTTGAAAATTACCATGGACAAATATGTTTTACATTTAGATTTCCATGCTATTGAGATGGATGATGTGGATATTGCTCTTGGATATCCTTGGATAAATTCTTTCGGTATTGTTAACATAAACCTGTAAAAGACGTTTATGAAGTTCTGGTACGGGAAAAAGTAAATAACAGTACAAAATCTTTGTCAGTGTAAGAGGCAAGGATCCAAGGAAAAACAGGAAGTTGTTACAAGGAAACAAATTCAAGAAGCAGTAGAACCTAAAACAAAATCCAAGAAAAAAGTAACAGTAGCAAAGTCCAAGGAAGACATAGAAGAGCACAAGGACACACCAAATGAAGAGCACATGAGAGAACAACGTGCAAAGGAATTTAAAACAGAGGAACAAAATGTTGAGTCAAAGAAAGTAGAACATCAAGTTAAGGTTGCAACATATCGCCATCCACACCACCAGGAGCGGCAACCATTGTTGAGAAAATCGGCAAAATTCCGATTTTTTGCCGATTTTTAAAATGCCGATGTGATCAGCAAACTCTTAGCGATGCAAAGACTTTTTGAAGATTTTTTGCCAATTTTTGAAAAAAATCAGCACCGCCGATTTTTTGCCTGCAATTTTTTTTGAGATTTTTGTTTTTAGGTTGTGGCTGATTTAGGTTTTTTTATGCATGCCCATTTTTCAGCTATTAATGTTTGAACTTCGAAGTTTAAGGTTTAAAACCTAAACCTAAAACCCTAGTCTAGGGTTTCGAGTTTTTTTTCCCTGCTCTTTTTAAGTAAATATTGCTGCCTGATAACTGTTGGCAATTTTGCCACATTAAAATTTTGGCTTAAGTATGGAGCTTTCAAGCGGCAAAGAGCATGCTGAGGTGTTCAGGTTTTCGCAGGCCATAAACGAGGGCGATAAAATGGACAAAATGAGCCCTGGATATTTTATTATTGCAAATCTTCTCGCCAGCTTTCCAACGATATATTATAATAGGCGATCGGGTCAGCGGATCAAAAGTTATGGCCCCGGGAAGCAGAACCAGGAAACCCAATTTTTTGTGCGAAGTCGGTCCGACTTCGCCCAGTTTTGGTGCGAAGTCCGCACTTCGCCCAATTTTGGTGCGAAGTCCGACTTCGCTCCTCTTTCTGGGCGCACCTTGTAGCAGGCTGGCAGGCTGGCAGAAAATGACTAAGTGATGGGGCGAAGTCCGAACTTCGCGCGAAGTCTGAACTGCTCCCCCTTTCCAGGGCGGAGTCCGTACGGCGGCAAAAATCAGCTTTCACCTGTGCACAGTCCGACTTCGCAGCGAAGCCGGAGTGCGCCCTTGACAGGTGCGCAGTAGGGAAACAAACTCAGAATTTGACTAAGGCATGAAGACCTTCCCGACTGCGCTGTTTTCTGCCTGCGCAACCCAATGACGCTCCTATCCCGAGAGAAGTTGGATAAACTGCCTTTCAAGGCAGACACGTGTCAAGCAACATCATCCGACAAGTGTCCAGCTTTGGGATCTGAGCCAAGACATGCCGAGCAAAAGGACAAGCATGGGCCGCACTACTTATGCCAGCTGCCGCATTTAATGCTGATGTGAGTTTCCACCGCCTCGCCTACCCGCATTCCCTGTCAATATAAAGTTCTACCCAACGCGCCGCCACGTGGCTGTTCAACCTTCAGGGAGACCATGCCGAGAGTACAGTCCAGCCCGACAGAAGTCAACATCAGTAGTTCCGCGGCTACTTTTGTCAGCTAATGTTTGACTGGGACTTTGTGCCCATTAATGTAACGGGGGGGACTTTGGGCTATAAATACCCACCATGTTTTCATTGTAAAGGGGTGGAAGGGGAATGTCTGTTAGGGAACCATTGTAACCGTGCTTCTGCTTATAAATATAATTTGTATGCCTGGTTCTGTTCTGCTGCTTTTATTTCTTTATGCTGCCTCTCCTTTATATTTATGCTTTATGCTTTCCTGTGTCACGGCTCGTTGATTCATTTCAGCATTTGGTGGTCAGGTGCCTGAAGCATTGCTTGTACTTTTGAACTTCATAGATTAGAGGATACATAGAATAGATGTGGTAGCAGTTCCATCAGTTGTGTGTTACGTTGCTGTCCGTAGTGGTGATTGATGCGTTGCCGTGCTGTTAGTTCTCCTTGTAGGGAGAATGTTTGCTAGGGGACCATTGTAGCTGTGCGTATAAATTCTCTGCATAACACATATACCTGGCTCTGATATCTCTTGGTTGCTTTCTGTTTATGTGATTGTACGTAGTGGTGATTGATGCATTGCCGTGCTGTTAGTTCTCCTTGTAGGGAGAATGTTTGCTAGGGGACCATTGTAGCTGTGCGTACACTGCTTAATACAGAAAGTATACTTAGGTTTTGCAGTTCCTAGTCATGCTTTGTATTTATGATGCAGTAAGCAATGGTGATTGATGTGTTGTTGTACTGTTAGTTCCCCCCACCCAACTCCACTCACATTTGTAAATTCTTTCCGCTCTTTTTATCTCTTTCCTGCACTCTCATCTTACTAACCCCCGCAAGGAGCCGGCCTTCTCCGGAGATTGGCCCGGAAGGCATTTCTTCCTTCCGGCCTTTCCATGTTGGTTCGCGGGTCCAGTGCGCAATAACGACAAAATCCTTTCCTCATGGCGGATTCGTGACCAACAGTTTTTGGCACGCTCGGTGGGACTCTTTGTCTCGCATTTGGAAGATCTCAAGCTCGTCCTCGTTCGGGCTGACAGTTTCTTTCCGAATACTCCGTGGGACAAGGAAGTTTCTCACCCCCAAACAGAATCGAAGCACTGGTGCTCGCTTCATTGCTGTTCAAAATCAGAGCACCTGGCGACTCCGCACGTTCATATTCTCTGAGTCCAAAAGACCGGTCCTAACGCCTTCGTGCAAGCAGAAGGTGGCGAGCAAGGAACCCGGGAAACCAGCCTGACTTTACGAAATTAATACCAACGCTCCAGGCGAGCGCGTCAGGCCGGCTGATTACCAAGCTCGCATAGACGAATCAGTGAGATGAGACGATCAGTCTCCATATTTTAAGGAAGCCCGAGTTGGTGAATCTTTGGCTTGCTTTTATCTGGTAAAATCACCTGGCGACTCCGACTGAGCTGAAGATCCAGATTTCTTGATCGCAGGCCCCCTTTTTTTAAGCTAATGGAAGACACCCCGGAGGAATCAAGGTTTGGTGAGCAGCCTTGACCTCACAAGCGGAGAAATGAATGTTCACCTACAGTCTCCACCGTGGTGTATTGGCTCCGACCATCACCGCAACCGATAGCCGAAGAGGGCTCCCGTCTGAAAAATCTCCTTGCCACATTGTTCATCAATTGTACGGCATGCCGGCATGAATGACAATCCGCCACGTTGCACCATGTTCGCGACCTGGCAAACTTTGGGAGGCCAGCCGGACTTCAAAGATCGTCTGAAGTACAATCAGATCTGGTCCGGGCACTGCAGGTTCATCGGATAGGCAACCAAAGCTAGATTTGTGTTGGCGGCATGCCAATAATGCCGCAAAATTTTGTATAAATAATCCGGCTAGTATTCAAAGTTTTAGTTGTTTCCTTATTTCAGTCTGTACAGTGTTTTCTTTTTCAGTTTTCCGCCAGAAGCAGAAGGTCGTGGGTGCCAAGGGTTTCAGAAAGAGGTTGCTGCTGGCAGTGAGTATCAAGAGTACGATGAGGGTGACTCTGTTGCCCAATGGATAAAGGCCTGGGTCCTCACATCGAGGCGAGCTCAATGCCCCGCAAGCCACCAGGAATGTTGGCAATTTTGCCACATTAAAATTTTGGCTTAAGTATGGAAATTTCAAGCGGCAAAGAGCATGCTGAGGTGTTCAGGTTTTCGCGGGCCATAAACGGGGGCAATAAAATGGACAAAATGAGCCCTGGATATTTTATTATTGCAGATCTTCTCGCCAGCTTTCCAACGATATATTATAATAGGCAATCGGGTCAGCGGATCAAAAGTTATGGCCCCGGGAAGCAGAACCAGGAAACCCAGTTTTTTGTGCGAAGTCGGTCCGACTTCGCCCAGTTTTGGTGCGAAGTCCGCACTTCGCCCAGTTTTGGTGCGAAGTCCGCACTTCGCCCAGTTTTGGTGCGAAGTCCGACTTCGCTCCTCTTTCTGGGCGCACCTTGTAGCAGCCTGGCAGGCTGGCAGAAAATGACTAAGTGATGGGGCGAAGTTCGGACTTCGCGCGAAGTCCGAACTGCTCCCCCTTTCCAGGGCGAAGTCCGTACGGCGGCAGAAATCAGCTTTCACCTGTGCGCAGTCCGACTTCGCAGCGAAGTCGGAGTGCGCCCTTGACAGGTGCGCAGTAGGGAAACAAACTCAGAATTTGACTAAGGCATGAAGACCTTCCCGACTGCGCTGTTTTCTGCCTGCGCAACCCAATGACGCTCCTATCCCGAGAGAAGTTGGATAAACTGCCTTTCAAGGCAGACACGTGTCAAGCAGCATCATCCGACAAGTGTCCAGCTTTGGGATCTGAGCCAAGACATGCCGAGCAAAAGGACAAGCATGGGCCGCACTATTTATGCCAGCTGCCGCATTTAATGCTGATGTGAGTTTCCACCGCCTCGCCTACCCGCATTCCTGTCAATGTAAAGTTCTACCCCAGCGCGCTGCCACGTGGCTGTTCAACCTTCAGGGAGACCATGCCGAGAGTACCGTCCAGCCCGACGAGTCAGCATCAGCAGCTCTGCGGTCGCTTTTGTCAACTAATGTTTGATTGGGACTTTGTGCCCATTAATGTAACGGGGGGACTTTGGGCTATAAATACCCACCATGTTTTCATTGTAAAGGGGTGGAAGGGGAATGTTTGTTAGGGAACCATTGTAACCGTGCTTCTGCTTATAAATATAATTTGTATGCCTGGTTCTGTTCTGCTGCTTTTATTTCTTTATGCTGCCTCTCCTTTATATTTATGCTTTATGCTTTCCTGTGTCACGGCTCGTTGATTCATTTCAGCATTTGGTGGTCAGGTGCCTGAAGCATTGCTTGTACTTTTGAACTTCATAGATTAGAGGATACATAGAATAGATGTGGTAGCAGTTCCATCAGTTGTGTGTTACGTTGTTGTCCGTAGTGGTGATTGATGCGTTGCCGTGCTGTTAGTTCTCCTTGTAGGGAGAATGTTTGCTAGGGGACCATTGTAGCTGTGCGTATAAATTCTCTGCATAACACATATACCTGGCTCTGATATCTCTTGGTTGCTTTCTGTTTATGTGATTGTACGTAGTGGTGATTGATGCATTGCCGTGCTGTTAGTTCTCCTTGTAGGGAGAATGTTTGCTAGGGGACCATTGTAGCTGTGCGTACAATAGCTTAGTACGTGAAAGTATACTTAGGTGTTGCAGTTCCTGGTCATGCTTTGTATTTATGATGCAGTAAGCAATGGTGATTGTTGTGTTGTCGTACTGTTAGTTCCCCCCACCCAACTCCACTCACATTTGTAAATTCTTTCCGCTCTTTTTATCTCTTTGCTGCACCCTCATCTTACTAACCCCCGCAAGGAGCCGGCCTTCTCCGGAGATTGGCCCGGAAGGCATTTCTTCCTTCCGGACTTTCAATGTTGGTTTGCAGGTCCAGGGCGCAATAACGACAAATCCTTTCCTCATGGCGGATTCGTGACCAACAATAACTATGTATATAAGCCCATTTTACAGCTGTTAATGCTTGAAACTTTGAACTTCAAAGTTTAAACCCAAAACCCTAGGGCGTTTAGGATTTTTTTTTTTTCCCTCCTCTTTTCAAGTAAATATTGCTGCCTGGTAACTATGTATGCAAGCCCATTTTTCAGCTGTTAATGTTTGAATTTGAAACTTTGAACTTTGAACTTGAAGTTTAAACCCTAAACCCTAGTCTAGGCCCTAAGGTTTTGGGTTTAGGGTTTTTTTCCTCCTCTTTTTAAGTAAATATTGCTGCCTGATAACTATGTATGCAAGCCCATTTTTCAGCTATCAATGTTTCAATTTTAAACCCTAAACCCTAGCCTTTTGGTTTAAGGTTTAGGTTTTTTTTTCTTTTTTTCAAGTGATTGTAACTTTGTTGTTACTTGTTTCCATTTGCAAGCATATAAAAAATGAAACCTTTTTTTCCTTGTTGTTACTTGTAACTTTGTACCTTTTCATATTATAAGCAATACAAGATGTGTTTTGTCACTTTCATATGTACTTAAAGCTTGAGCCTTGTATGATGTCTTGACATGAATTATTGCTTTTATTGCAATATTTGATTTGCATAATGTTAATTCATTGTAATATGCATGAAAAAACTATTTTTCAATGAAAATTTTCGTTTTCTTTGGTTTTTTTGCCGATTTTTTGCAGATTCTTTCCCCGATTTTTTGTCGATTCCCGATTTTTAAAAATGTCGATTCTTTGCCTATTCCAATTTTTTCAACAATGAGGGCAACAATATTATGGTTCTATACGGAATCAAAAGGGCACCAAGTATAGCAATGTTTGGTAGAAAAAACATCGTGATTTTGGTTTTCAGAGTGGTGCAGCAACATCAAGGAACAAATGGATCCATCACTCGAATTACCAGAGTAGAGTAGCAGAAGTGTGGAGCCCACAAAACAATTATCGATGTTCATGTGGCAGAAGCAGAGCTTGGCATCAGCACAGACCATCAACAATCAAGATTTCACTAGGATGGATGGATGATCAAGATTGGTACCAATTGCTAGCATTGCTTAGCAAATCCTATTATTTAGTTTCTTCTAATGTTTCGAGGACAAAACATTTTGTAAGGGGGATGGAATGTAAGGAACCTAGGGATAGGGATATGGGAATATAATATTATATTGTGTACGGGTCTTATGGATAGTTGGCATGGGCCACACATAAACCCAAGGTGGATTATATTTTAATATTTTATTATATTAATGAGTGGGACAAGGGTTTAGAAGGAGAGTATATAAAGAAGGGAGATTGTACTTGTAAAAGATGAGTGATATCAACTATTCTTGTAATAGTCTTGGCTCGTGGAGCGAAGATTGGAGTGATTTCCTTCCTTAAGGAATACGATTTGTGTTGCCCTACCTGAAGGGTAATTTTCATATTTTTGTGTCTATTTTTGTAAATTGTTTGTGTGTCATTAATGGTGGTTGGATGCTTTTAATATTTCTGTATAAATGGTAAATAATTTTTGTAAATAAGAATTGAGGTTCATAACACAGGCAGAATGGAGGGCACTTTACTCATTGTAAAATAAGGGCAGAAAAGTAGAGTTGTGGGATTGGAAAACCATTAGGGTCCTTTTGGGTTATTATTTATTCCAGTGTTGTTATATGGATGTGAGGTGTGGGCTAGCAAAACATCAAATTTCACATGGAGACAAACATGAATTCAAAAGGAACTCATTGCAAATAATTTCAAAATTGAAGCATCATTCCCATATGAGATTTTACTTGTTGAAATAGAGACTTTTCCACTAGAAGCAGAAGCTTGGTAAGACCATTAAGGTACCTGAAAAAATAGAAATAATGGAAGATGGCAAAATGCCAAAATAGGTAATCAAAGAAACACTGAATAGAAGAAAAGATGCATGGATGAAAGAAAACAACAAATTGATGGGAAAATCGAGCAATAAATTTCATGAGGTCCCAAACTCCAACAAAGAATTAAACAATATGTGAGAGAAAAATTCAAACTTGTCATGTGGACTGAAAATTTAGAAAGGAAAAAACAATATTACATCAACATATTCAACCCAAACTGTGAACATAATCAAAAAAATAAAAAACACAGAGATGCAAAGATCAGATTAAATGGAAGGAAAAATCCTTATAGCCCAACTAAGATCCAGTTCAGACCAACTCAAATGTGAAATTCAGAGATGAACAAACACCCCAAGAGGCATTGTCAACACAAATGTGTCATTTGCACAACAGGAGCAATGGAGACTAAAAAATGTTTTGTCATGGAATGCAAAGCCAACAAGGACATCAGTAATGCATATGAGGACACTTTAAAAGTGAACTCACTGATGGAACTTTTGAAAAATTGAGAATAGAAAAAACTAGGAACTTCTCATCAAAATCAACAGCAGGAGAAACACACTCCAAAAGACGAGAAGAGGATGTTAAGATTTTTTACTTTGTTAACAGTTTTTTAATAAAAATTGTAAACAATTATATACTAGTTTTTTGACTTTGCTGAACAGTTATTTTTTTCTTGGATGTTGTCAGAAATTTGGAACTACAGATATGGATGTCCAAGTCTCAAATCCAAAAGGGGGTAGATTTGTACATAATACTCCATCTTGTTTTAAAGCTCCTGGCCCCATAGACTGTTTTGGTCTCATGGACGTATTTAATAGGAAACTCGTTAGCTTCATGAAGCCACCAACAACATTTACTAATCCACACTAATAGCACCTACAAGACTGCCATGAGTTGGTAGCTGCATTTATAACAAGACAAGTGATGAGACAGTAAATGAGGAGCATTATTGCTACATGCACTGGAAAAGCATAGAGAATATCTCTCGTTATTTCTTTTAAATTCAACTCACTCTGAGCAGTATCAGATGATGAAAGCTGAAGGTGAAAATGAAGAGACATGGGGTGCAAGGTTGATACTGGTGAGGGAGAGTTATTCTCACTTAATTCCACTCTATTAAACACAATTAAGAAAAAGGATAACGGGTTAAAAAATCTTGTTAGTCAGTTTCTAGTATGCTATTGTAGCCACACCTAGATATTTTTGAAAAAACCAAGAAAAAAAAACTGAATACAGTCTATTTGGTTTAATGCTTGTTATCTACCTAAATTATGTAGATAAGGTTGCCATGACCATTTTCTGGCATTCATTTTAAAATGATTTCATTGAAAAATAAAATGCTCATAGAGCAGCGTTGACACTGTGAAACTACTCTTTTTTAAGAAGTAAAGGTTTTGAAAGGAAAATAAACCATAAGGAGATGCATAGCCTTGAAGAATCAAAAAATATAAAGTACTACATCAGAAAAAAAGTTTGGATGCCATCGAGATATAAATTTTCTTTTAAAGTAGTAATTTGATGAATGAGAAAACCAATTGAAGCAAATTATTTGAAAAAAGAAATCGACATATTATGATAAATGATGTTAATGACACTTCTAATAAATTCTACTAAAGCGCAAAAGCCCACTCTGATGCACATACACTTTACATTAGTTATAAATTCAAAGAAAGAAAAAATATTCGTAGCATACATGCTTCATAAAGTGCAAATGATGGACTGTCAGGTTCAATAACACTTTATTAAGAACACACTACAAATAAGCCTGAAAATCCATGCAACTACTTTTTCAATGGAAAAAAAAGAAAAATAAAAATACAATATTATTTGTTCAGAACTCAGTATTCTGCCCATACAATAAGAGTGTGCGCTCAGTAGAACTGTTAGAAAGTTAAAAACATTTATGTCCAAGAGAATTAGGATTCAAGAAATACAGCCGAACATAGTGGCTTCTTAAATACCAGTCTGTACTGATATATTATTCACCGTAACTAGAATAAGCACTTGTTTGTTAGTACAGTTGATTATTGTTAAGCTGATCTGATACAATAAACAATCACACACTTACATTCATAGAGTTGTCCCTCTAGGATCTATACTCCCCAGGACCAACCTTAAACATGTTCTGCATGCATGCTTATCGATCTAGAAGAACTAGTTTAGTTTGACATCTCTATTGGTTGAACATGCATCTATGAAAACCCCCATGCACACCATTGTTTCTGTATGAGCTTTGAGTGTTAAGGTGAAAGAGAGAGTGCATACCATCTCCTTTCCATAGACGAGACCAGATGTCCATTCAACTGTCTCTATGCTATCTTGCACCTCAGGGGACAACGGATCCTCTTGCTTCTTCAACCAGCACTAAATTCACAAAACGACAATAATAAAACTTCGTATACATTCACAACATCGTTAAGAGTATTTGAAAACTCACATATTAGATATTGTCCAAGTTACTTTTCAAGATTTAAAGAAAAGAACAAGGATTCATTTAAACAGTAAAAATTTTGAAATGAAGACAACAATACATAACTTCATAAAGCAAACTACAAACTTTGCCTTGTCTATGCAATGTCTTAAGCAGCTTAAGAAGTGATTGACAGAAGAAATAATATTCTTGAAAATTGTATATTCAAGAAACCAAGAAAACCTAGATGAGAAATTGTTGTACAATTCTACCCGAATTTTGTCTATGGTCAATGAAGACAAAATCATTCAGCATATGGATCTCATTTATGAAGACTTAGCATCAAAGCCCGTTGCTTTAGCAGTAAACTTCAATTTTAAGTTTATAACTGACACAATGTCGGATAAAATTAGGAAACAGCAAAACATGTGGAAGACAAAGTAAGATGTAGAAAAGTAAACAACTCACACAAGGAATCAAAAGCGGAATACCCTCCTAGGCAGTCTTCCCAAGCAAAATTGAAAAGAGGAAATCAAATAACCAAGGGACATATGGTTCATCAAAAAACTTTTGAATAGATCCTTAAATCAAAAAGAGCTTAACTCAGTTCTCTGAAAAAGAGATAAGCTAAGAATAGCAAGTGAATAATATGCAGAATTGGCCTAACGTATAGATTGTTCCAACATATAAATTTGCACTGGGCCATTGAAACTTAACGTTTGGAAACTTACATTCAATGCATGAACAGGCAGCTTCCCACTGAGTTTGGGGCAAGCAGTGGGGAGCAAGGAGTTTCACAAAGTAGTCCAAAATGTTCCAATCCCATGCGTGAACCTTAACATTGCCCAAGGGCTTTGGGGAAATGGTGGGTAAACAGTGCTAAGTAAAGAGTTCCACACCTTAAGCCCTAGTTCCAATCCTATGGGTGAACCTTAACATTGTCCAAGGCATTGTGGAGCAACAATAAATGGTATGCAACCGAATACGTGCAACCCAAGTTCAAATCCCCACATTATGATGGACACTTCCATGATAAGACGGCCCATGATAATACAATTTATTGTAATACCAAAATGACGTAGGTCAACACAATAATGTGGTCAGGATGTACAATACGTGGGTCCCATTTCAAATCCATAAAACAAATGAAAAAAAAAATGCATGAATATCCAGCTTAAATTCAGACAAAAGAAACCTGCACAAACCTATTCTTAAGGTCCAGTTAAGGTTTCCTAAGCCAAGGTCTAGATCCTAGGAATGCCTCTAATGATGGATAAAAAACAACTTAGATCTTCATCTATTTGAAAATATGAACTACTCTGATGATCCTCAACAAAGAACAGCTGAAAAATAGATTTTGAAAATCTGTATTCTAACTGGACACAGTTATCGAAAAAATCCTCATTGTTTACTCTGAAATCATACTGAAAATCTACAGTAGTTAAAACTTAAAACAGAGAAACAGACATAGAAATATGGATTCATGCTCAGCCTGCACCCTCTCACACTGGGTAGGATTTCTTTATGGAAAGACTATTACAAACACTATTGAATATGAACCTTGCGGAGCCAAACTAGACATGCATATAAACAATAAACACATTATATGAACATACTTTTCCAAAGGATAAACATGACCATTGCTGAAACATCCAAGAAACTAGGTCTAATATAAAATAGCTAGCTGTGTAATGAAATTATAGCAGCTTCAGTCCCTTTTATTGAGCTAGGTATGGATGCCAACATCAGTCCAACTCAACTTCTAGGCAAGATATGGTCAGCATGCTTAGCCAGGAAAACAATTCCATAAAAATCGCTTCCTCCCAAAAACGCATTAAGGTCTATTTATACTAGTTTATATTTCTATGTTATGCCACTTGTCTTGGGCTAGGGGATACATGCTGGTCATTTAGTTCTCCTAATAATCCGTTCAAGGTTGCTTTCTTAAATTTGCTCTTTCATTTTTACATGTAGGATAAATACCGGCTTGTTTTTCACCTAGAAAAAAGAACTTATTCCCTATGCATATGTGACCATTATTACTCTTGCCAATACCCCACAAGGCCCATAAAGTATCCAAATCTCAGTTTTCTTACCTTCTTTACTTCATTGGCTTTCTGTTTAGAAAGTTGTTTTCAAGAAAACAGAATCGCCTTACTCAAATTCCTGCTCACTTCCTTGTCTGTCCTGCTTAGATTTCATCCTTTCTGGCTAATTTGAGGTCCTCCTTCAGCTATTTATATATCTACTAGCTTTCCTCGAGGGAAATAACAAATGGCTGGTTCTTGAGTATACTCAATGACCTAGGTGATTAACAATGGCCTTAGATGAAGGCATCTCAATAAATATGCAATATGTTGTATGACACCAGTTTTCTGCTAAGTAGAACTACATATGGCTGTCAAGCTTGCTCATATGTATCCAAAATCATCCTTGAAGAAGCTGATCCAGCCTGGTTATGGACAAGATAGCGGGCTGGTTCTTATAAGAATTATTTTGGGATGAAGAAGCTACTAATTAGAGTCCATTGATTATATGTAGAGTATCCGACTTTCTCTGAGCATGTTTCATTGCGATACAGAATACATGTCCCTCCTTTCCAAGTGAAGTTGGCCCATTTTTACAAACCCCATTGCTTCATGAAGCAAACATATCTCTGTATCATTACCCTTCATAATGAATATTGTGTCCCAGCTCAAACTTTTTTACTGTTGCATGGTCATCAAAGTCACATAGGTTTGATCATGTATCTTAAACATCTATTCTTTTTCAACCCCCTTGTAAACAAACAATTAAGAAAGACTTTTAGTCACTTTCACATCTATTTTATGCAATTCCATATTTGTCCTAGGAGTCAAACTAATGAGATAAGAATCAGAAATATCACCTAATGCGTAATGAAGAACTGATATATGATCCTCATCTTCTTACACAAATCTCAACTATCTTCATCCTTAGTGACATAAGTTGCACAGACCAAATTCTGAGATAGAAAATTAACTGCTGCAGTACTGACAGATGAAGATTATTTTTCCTTCTCTAAACACATGAATTTTGTCAATAATAAGAAATAATCTGTGACCTTGAGCAAGTTGTCTCCTGTTAAATGTGCCAGAAACCTTTTCACTAAAGACATCTTGTACACTGTCAAAAACCCAAAACATTTTACTGCTTGCAACCTTCTTCACATAGTAAAAAGTATTATTTTGCTCTTCATTACCCCCTGGTTACAATGTCTTGAAGACAAGATGATTTGGGCCATCTTCAAACGTGCATGAAGCAATTGTAAGGAAATTAATCACCGTTCCTATTACCAAGATTTGATTAAAAGCCAACCCTTGTAAATTGAATGGAATTTTCACAAGCATTAGAAATGATCTTAACAAGTTTCCATGAAATCTGCTAGGTGAAAAGAATGTGGATGTTGGCAAATGACAGTTCACCCATTACATTTTCTTAAGTATCAATAAATATCTTATCAGCAAGAAATGCACATTGCACAACCTCATTTGAGCATTTCCTTAGAGCTCCGCATGATTACATTGTGCTATTATACTGTAGATTGCCCTTCCGAATTTGGATCTGATCTGTAGTATATAAATTGGGCATACTTATCAAATGGTATGAGCTCAAATGTTTAAAACGTGGGTTTCCAATACAGAGACGTAGGTTCAAATCTTGCCAGGCAATATGTGCATAATTGCCAAAATGTTATGTGAAATAAATTGGAAATTATCTCATCCAAGTCTGGGTGTGGCACATACCCCAATGGAGGTGACCAGGTGCAAGTCCTGGATGAATTTGGTGGAAGAGGTACCCCACGTTCATTGCAGCTAAGACAAAGGTTACCCCTGCCAAAGGGGGAATTTACCAATCGAAACAAAAACCAATTGAGCATGCTTAGCAAGTATGTAAGTATCACATACTACACTCACTCACTTTAGAAAACCAATTCAACATCAAAAAACATGGTTGTTTAGTAATAGGTAAAAGGCATAGACAGACAGTCCACAGAAACATACTGCCCTGGCTGTAAAATCCCCTAACCAAAATACAAACTCATACAAATTCCAAAACAAATCACCCAAATTCCTAGCACATAGAATTCTTGAACAGCAGTAGTGTTTTTTTCTTAATAGGAAACAATACCTAGAAATTCACCCAAGTAGAAATAGACCAATAAACTGAGAGGAATGCACCTGGAAATCACATTCACTGAATGATGAAGAGATAATACAATCGAAGAGTCGGCTGCTCACTAATACCACTTAAGAACCTAGAAAGAAAGCGTAAATGGAGAGAGATGAACAATCAAAGAAGTGAGGGTCAAGATCAATCTGCTCATAAACTCTGTCAAGCCAAACCCCAACCAATCTGTCACAAACTCCAACTGAATCTGTGCTGGTCACACTCTCTAAGCCAAATAACAACCACCCCCTGCCAAATAATCAATACCCAAACGAAGTGTAGTGAAGGATCTAACAAATAGATGCTCAAAGCCATCCTGGAAGAAGAGCCAACTGCTCTGTCTCTATCGGAAAGCCCAAGTACTGACCCTATATATATCCACCAACTGAAATCAAAGAATTAAGCCCTCTGATCCTGAAATTCAAGGGTTTCCGTCCTCAAATTTCACAAACTTGCTGCTAGAATACAGCCACCACCAAGAAAAATGTAGAATAGGCTTTTTCTGAAATGCCAATCCATCCATATTTTTTCCACAAACTCACCTTTTATACAGCTGCTCTGCCCTCCCTTTTTTTTGTTTAGCTGCCAACCCTAGGCTAGAATAATAAGTGCTTTGGAAACTCCACACATTAGAAATAATTCTAATGTATTAAAAGTGACACCCCTTAACATTAAATGTCATAATATTAGTCATTAGAGTCTTTCCTTGGGTCTTAAGTCAAAATTCTAATGCATCCAAAATGACATAAAATTGAATTAAATCCACAAAGTCTAGAAATACTAGACCTGTGCCCAAAGATCATGTCATAACTTGAGATCAGCATCTCAAATACCTTAAGCATTAGAGCCAATTCAAAAGACTCAAAGTCGAATTGAAGGTTTTTGCACTATTCCATCTGCTTAAGAAACATAAAGAAAAAAGGAAGATCTACATGAACAGGACTTGTAATATTATGAACGTAGAATGATATAATCCGAATGGAACTATGAGGCCATTATATAGAAGGATAGATTTCTTGTTCCTTACTCCACCTATGACACTTGGTACAACATACATGACACTTGGCATGATTACCAAATAATGGAATATATTCCAACACCCCCTGTATTACATTATTTGGTATGAAGTTCCCTTGAATTACATAGATGATCCCTAAATGTTTGAAACTTGGTTTTCCCAAGTGCTTTTGTAAAAATATCTGCTAGCTGGTCTTCTGTTGGAACATGCTTCAGGATGATATGATGGTTCTGAAAATGATCTCTGATGAAGTGACATTGTGCTTCAATATGTTTAGTTCTTTCATGTACAATCGGATTTTTGACCAAGTTGAGTACTCCTTGATTGTCGCAAAATATCAATGTTGGAGTTCATTTGATGCCCATGTCTGATAATATATATTGTAGCCACAATGCTTCGCAGGTCGTATCTCTTGTCGCCCGATATTCTACTTCCGTAGATGTTTGTGCCACTGTATGTTGTTTCTTATTGTGCCAAGATATGGGTCCTGACCCAAGATAGAATACGTACCCCGAAGTAGACTTTCTATCATCAATAGATCCTACATAATCTGAATCTGAGTAAACCTGTAGACAAGAATCTTTAATATTCTTCATATAAGTTAGTCCATAATCAATAGCTTTCTTGATATATTGTCGTATTCTTTTTGTAGCTTTCCAATGACTTTCTCTTGGTTCTTGCATAAAGTGTGAAAGATAATTTACAGCAAAGGCTAAATCGGGTCGGCTATTTGTTAAGTACAGAAGACTTCCAATTAACTGTCGATACATAGTTGTTGAAACCAAAGGTGTTTCATCTTTTTTGGATAACTGAATTCCTTGTTCCATTGGTGTATCTTTCGGCTTACAATCCTTCATTCTATATTTTTCAAGTAAGGCTTCTACATATTTTGATTGAGTAATAGTGATCTTATCTTCACTTTGTTGAATCTCTAGACCAAGACAATAATTCATTAGACCTAGATCTGCCATCTCAAATGCCTTTTCTAGATATCTTTTAATATCACTTATTATTTTTTTAGAACTTCCAGTAATTACTATATTATCTACATATACTATGAGAATTAGTATACTATTTCCAATTTTCTTTGTATACAAACTTGGATCGGATGTACTTCTTTTGAAACTATGTTGTAATAAGTGATTGTTGATCTTTATATTCCATGCTCTGGGAGCTTGCTTTAGACCATATAAAGATTTGTTCAATTTGCACACCTTATTTTCTAGTCCTTTAATAACAAACCCTTCTGCTTGTGACATATAGACTTCTTCTTCTAAGTCACCATTAAGAAAAGCATTTTTTACATCCATTTGATTAAATTTCCAACCCTGATGAGCTGCTAGTGCACAAACTATTCTAATAGTAGTCATTCTAGTTGTTGGTGCGAATGTTTCTTCATAGTCAATTCCCTCAGTCTGAGTATATCCTTAATTCCCTTAGTCTGAGTATATCCTTTGGCTACTAACCGAGCTTTGTACTTATCAAGTGTTCCATCTGCTTTATATTTGATCTTGTAAACCCATTTGCACCCTACTATTTTCTTTCCTAGAGGTAATTTCACTAGATCCCATGTTTTATTCTTTTGAAGTGATGCATATTCAGATTCCATTGCTGCCCTCCAATGTGAGTGATTTAGTGCTTGGAGAGTTGATGTTGGCTCTACTGTATTGCTTAGTAATCCTTGGTTAATTCTACTTTGACTGCAAGTTTGAGGTCTAGTAGTGGTAAGATCTGGCATTCTTTCTAGATTTGAGTTTTGAGAGTGTCTCTGAGACATATTGGTTCTTTTCTATGAGGTATGGTAAATGATTCTGTGTATTCTCTGTCTTCTTCTTGAGATTTTGATTTTGACTCTTCACTTGTTATATCTTCCTCCGAGTAGTTTAGAAGAATTTTTGTATCATTATTTGGGTTTTTCTGTGTCAGTTTTGACTTTTTCATCAAAGATTACATCTCTACTTATGTAAACTTTCTTTGTATGTGGATCTAATATTCTGTATCCTATAGATTCGTTGTCATAGCCAACAAATATTCCTGCCATAGTTTTGTCATCTAATTTTGTCCTTTTTTGTTTTGGAATATGCATGTAAGCTTTGCATCCAAAAATTCTTAGTTTTTCTATATTTGGTTTTTGTCCTGACCATGCTTCTTCAAGTGTAATATGTTTGAGTATTCTTGTTGGTAATCTATTTTGTATGTATATTGTTGTTTGAACTACTTCTGCCCAATATTGATGATCAAGATGAGCTTCTTTTAACATACATCTCACCATTTCCATTATTGACTTGTTTCTTCTTTCTGCAATTCCATTCTATTGTGGTGAATATGTTGTAGTGAGTTGTCTTTTAATTCCATTTTTATAGCACTAACGAAATTAGGAGCACTTAGGAAATTAGGAGCATAAATATTATTAACCAGATATTGCATTAACATTAAGTTCGAAGGATTACAATGCTTAAATACAAATATTATTAACCAGAACCTAGAAAGCTTAGGAGAAAGAATAGGGAAGAAGAAAAATAGGGAGGAAAGGAAAAATGAGATTAGGAGTCAAACTCCTTGCCGTCCATGCCGTCCAATCCTGCTGACTCAGTTGCCGTCCAAGGAGGTAAAAGGGTAAGGTCCAAAGCTTACAGTGGTAAAACAAATTTTTTACTTTTTTACCCTTTTAACTTCCAACATTCTCCCCCTTAAAGTTGAGAGGACTGACTATACAGTCTCTCAGCTTTATATATTGAGCTTTAGCCATGCCTTTGGTGAAGATATCTGCAATGTTATCCAAAGTGCTGCAATATTTAAGCTCAACTATCTGCTGCTCCACCATGTCTCGGATGAAGTGATACTTCATATCAAAATGCTTTGATCTCCTATGGTGGATTGGATTGTATGCCAATTGAATGGCACTTATGTTATCACAATACGATCGATTTGGACCACTTTGACTTTATCCAATTTCTTCAAGGACTTTTCTTAACCATAGGGCTTGAGTACTAGCATGTGTTGTGGCTATATACTCAGCCTCGGTAGATGACAATGCTACAACGATCTGCTTCTTGGAACTCCATGTGATTAGTCCTGACCCTAGACTAAAACAGCTTCCCGATGTAGATTTCCTATCATCTATATTGCTGCCCCAATCACCGTCACTCGAAGCCAACTAATTTAACAGAATTACATTTGTGGTAATGGATTCCAAAATCCAATGTACCCTTTACATATCTTAAGATTCTTTTAGTTGCTTGTAGATGCAGCTCCGATGGACTTGCCATAAACCTTGAAACTAGAGAAACAACATATTGAATATCGGGCCTTGTGTTGGTGAGAAACATCAGACTCCCAACCATGCTTCTGTAAGTGGTCATGTCAACCTTTGGTGCTCCGTCATCCTTGCTCAATTGGATCCCATGTCCAGTTGGAGTTGCAACTGATTTGCATTGCTCCATGGCAAATTTCTTGATCATGTCTCGAGCATACTTGTGTTGACATATGAAGATCCCCCTATTTGATTGATGCACTTCCATGCCTAGGAAGTATCGCATTAAACCGAGATCTTTCATCTCAAACCGCTTCATCATGGAGTTTTTGAACTCCATATTCATTTTAGTGTTACTACCCATAAATATTAGATCATCCACATACAAACAAACTATGAGAATGTCTACTCCATGCTTTAGGTAGTACAGAGTTGGTTCACTTTTGCTTCTAGTGAATCCATACTCGCTGAAATAGCCATCAATGCGTGAGTACCAAGCTCTTGGTGCTTGCTTGAGGCCATAAAGTGCCTTTTTCAATTTATAAACAAGGTTCTCCTTTCCTTGTTCTTGAAAGCCTTGAGGTTGTTGAACATAAACCTCCTCAGTCAAGTATCCATTCAGAAAAGCACTTTTCACATCCATGTGTTGAATGTTCCATCCTTTATGGGCAGCTAAGGAAAGAACTGATCTGATTGTCTCTTGTCGTGCAACAGGAGCGAAGGTTTCCTCATAGTCAATGCCAAATTTCTGAGTAAAACCTTTTGCTACTAATCTCGCCTTGTGCCTCTCAATGCTTCCATCAGCATTGTATTTGGTCTTGTAGACCCATTTACATCCAACACATTTTTTTCCTTTTGGAAGCTTTACAAGCTCCCAAGTATCATTATTTTTTATAGAGGTTATTTCCTCTTTCATGGCTTCTTGCCATACATTCTGAGTACAAGCCTTCTCATAGCTAGATGGTTCTAGCTGTGCACTAGTTAATAAAGCATAATTAACTACATCTCCCTTAGGATCTTGGGAGTCATCATCCCCATACATATGCAGATTTTCAAGTTTCTGCAAAACTGAATTCATTTCACTAGCTTGGCTTCTAGTGTATCTTTTTTGGTAATTTTGATCCAACATTTGAAAATATGGATGATGTTGTAATGTTCTTTTACCTCTTGATGGAGAGTCAATGTCCATCGGTGAAGAACTTACTGATCTCTGTGGAGAAGGACTTGGAGTGGCGGTTGAAGTACTTGATGTAGTACTCCTGCTTGGGCTTGGAGGGGTTGGTGTGCCTTTGCTTTTCTTGGGAGACACCTGCTTGTACCACTGTGAAGAACTTACATCTTGGGACTCATCATCAACAAAAATTCTTTGATGACCCCATTCTCCCCCTTCATCAAAAATTACATCCCTGGAAAGTACAATTTTATGAGTCTTGGGATTGTAGAGTCTATATGCTTTGGTAGACTCACAATACCCTACAAATATACAAGCTTGACTTTTGGGATCAAGCTTCTTCCTCTTCTCATCAAGAATGTGTGCGTATGCTAAAGAACCAAAAACTTTGAAGTGCTTTACATTGGGTTTCTTTCCGTACCACCCCTCATAAGGAGTGATGCCATCTAAACTAGAAGTTGGACTTCTATTTAGAATGTATACACTGGTTCTTACAGCATCAGCCCAATACATATTAGTTAGATGCTTAGTCTGAAGCATCGTTCTCGCCATCTCAACTATGGTGCGGTTCTTTCTCTCGGCCACACCATTCTATTGTGGGGTATAGGCAATAGTGAATTGCCTTTTGATCCCACTTGCTTTACAATATTTCAAGAATTATTTTGAGGAGTACTCACCTCCTCGATCTGTTCTAAGACATTTTACAAAATACTCACTTTGTTTCTCTACATTGTTTCTGAAATCTATGAAGCAATCAAAAGCTTCATCTTTATGTTTCAGAAAATAAATCCAACACATTCTAGAGAAATCATCTATGAAAGTGAGAAAATAGGAATTGTTTTCGATACTCTTTGTCTGCATTGGACCACAGATGTCCGAATGCACTAATTGAAGTGGATAGTTGGCTCTCCACGCTTGTCCTTTTGGAAACTTCGACCTTGAGTGCTTTCCCAAAGCACATCCTTCACAGACCTCCTTCTGTTCGTTGATTTTGGGAAGTCCTGTCACCATAGCTTGAGAAGTTAACAATTTCAAGCTAGCGGAATTAAGGTGACCATATCGCAAGTGCCAAAGCACACTTGGATTTGCTATAGCTACATTTGCAAGTTGAGCTCCCCCTGGCTCGCCAAATTTGAGAGGGAATAACCGATTCTTGGTCATTGGGACCTGTGTGATGACACGATTACAATTGTTTTTATCAAGAATGAGACATTTTCCTTCATCAAAAACAAGTTTGTAATTATTCTCCATCATTTGCCCAACGCTTAGCAGATTGTGTTGGAGCTTTGGAGTGTAGTAGATGTCATTCACTTTCTTTAGTCCTTCTTTCGTTGGAACTTCCATGGTTCCAATGCCTTCGACTTGCAAAGCTTTATCATCCCCTAACTTGATGTGGGATTTATAAGTGGAATCTAGAGTAGCAAATAGATTTTCTTTGCCACTCATATGGTTTGAACAACCAGTATCCAGAATCCATGTGTCATTTAGATTCTGTTCTGATTGTCCATATGATAGAAAAATATTAGAGGTATCATCTTCTTCTCCATAATTTCCATATTGACTGTTGCTGCCTTGAGAAGATTTTGACCAGCAGTCGCGAGCAAAGTGGCCTGGCTTGCCACAATTAAAACAAGTTGTTTTGGACTTGTCACTTCCTCGCCCTTGATTTCCACTTCGTCCTGGATTTCCTCCTCTATTTTGGTTTCCACCTCTATTCTGATTGCCTCCTCTGTTGGAGTTGCCTCCTCGTTGCCTCCTCTTCCTTTTGCCTCCTCTGTAGTTGCCTCTGCCTCTTCCTCTTCGCTGACCTCTCGCCTTGACCTCTTCCACGTCCTCTTCCAATATTTTCATTGGATGTGAAGGCTTTATCATCGCCTCCATAGCTGGTTGAAGGAGATTCCTGTAATCTCTCTTCATGAGACATTAACGATCCGATTAATGCATCGAATGTTAAAGTGGAAAGATTTTTTGACTCTTCTATGATTATGGCAATGTGATTCCATCTTTGTGGAAGTGTTCGCAACACTTTTGTTACAATTGTCTCAAGCTTGATTTCCTCGCCAAGTGTAACCATTTTATCAACAACTGCTTTCACTCTGACACAATAATCACCTACTTTTTCATCTTCTTTCATTTTGAGATTTTCAAAATCTCGTTTTAGTGTTTGAAGCCTCACTTGCTTCACTTGATCACTTCCCTGGAATCCGTCTTTCAAAGCTTTCCACGCATCTTGTGCAGTTATACAAGCGGCTATTCTAGGGAATATACTTTTCTCCAATGCTGCTTGGAGATGATAAAGAGCAAAAGAGTTGCTCTTTTGTGCTTCTTTCTTTGTTTTCTTATCTGTGGCACTCAATGTAGCCCAATCTGTGGGTTCTGTGAAACCCTCTTCTATTATATCCCACAAACCTTTTCCTATGAGTAAGGTCTTCATTTTGATAGACCAATACTCGTAGTCATACCCGTTGAACTCTGGAATTGGTAGATTGTTATGTGAGGCCATAGTTACTAAAACACTCTTTTATTTCTTGGTTACAATAAAGCACTCTGCTTTTTTCAAAGAAAGAAGAAGGAAGAAAGAAGAGATTACAAATTTAAGTCAGATCTGACTTGATTCACTCTATCACTGATGGCTTGTTCCTCTTGGTGTGGTGCTGCTATTTCTTGAGTCACGAAATTGTCTGCTACTTCTTCTTCGTCGTCACTGATCAATATTATCTCTGGTGATTCTGGTTCTAGGATTTCCACTGAATTACTGTAATGAGAATATTCTGATTCTTGTGGTGCAACTTCTATGGATTCGGATTGCTCAAATTGACTCCCAAAGGAGTTATCTTCAGAGTCTGCCTCGTACCCCGAGTCCGGATGCCTTTGGTGTGCAATTACTGCATTTTGCAACTGACTAAATACAATATGTAGCCCATAAGCTCTCACTTTTTCATCAAAACTTTCGGTGTTTTCTCTCACCAAAAGTGCACATAGGGCATGATAACAACCACTTGGTCTTATCATCAATGCCTCTTTACAAATTTCAGTTTGATCTTTTGTCTCTCTTACAAGGAAAAATACTAAGCCTCTTAGGCTTTGTCACAATTTTCCACCTTTGAGTCCTCTTACATAAATTGCCTCTTAGGCAATGTTCTTTTTCTCCTATTTTATTATATCAAAAAAAATATCTATATTTGTATTTAATAAAAGAAATATAATTGCTTTATAAAATAAAATTTAAAAAAACAATTATTATTTAATTTTATTAAATATAATATAAAGTTATATTTTTTTAATATATAAAATAATAAACTTTTAAGAAAAAGAAAAAACCTTTTAAAAAAAAATTCTAACTCCGCAAGAGTCGAACCCGCGACTCCTTTCTTTCAAGCAGAGTTTCCTTGCCAACTCGGCTTCCACCGCCGATGAAACCTAGGCAGAATACACTATTATTTCAAGACATTCGGGGCATATACCATACACAAAAAAAATTTGCAACTTTCGTAGCCGTCGGGTTTCGAACCTGCGACCTCCTGGGGGTGAGCGGCTTAAGGCTGGCTCCTCGAGTCAGTCCTGTGTGGCCCGACGAGGAGGCGAGGGAGGCTTGCCTCCTTTATCCCGTCATGGTTGCGCGATAATTTTAAAAAAAAATTACAATCTTTATCCCACATCCACTGTGCAGAGGGGATATTGTGCTTTATTAGCACAGAGAAGCACTAAGCTTCTCGATTGCCTTCGGGCAATCAGTGACCGCCCTTTTGCCTTCTAGCCGAGCCAATCACCTCATGCCACATCGCCAGTTGCCCCTTTGTCCGCCTTGTTGTCTGCTCGCCACGTGTCCGCCTCTGGTTAGCTCCTCGATCCGCGTGCTCTCTACGGGCCTCTCTCGACCTCGCCTCGGTTTGCGTGTTGTGGGCCCTCTCGACCTCCTCGAGATCCGTGCCTCGCTTGTGAGCTCGCTCCTGTGGGCCTCCTCGACCTCCTCGAGATTCGTGCCTCACCTGTCGCTCTCCTCGGGCTCCGCGCTTCGCCTGTATAGCCTCTGCTCTGATACCAGATATAGCACTAACGAAATTAGGAGCACTTAGGAAATTAGGAGCATAAATATTATTAACCAGATATTGCATTAACATTAAGTTCGAAGGATTACAATGCTTAAATACAAAGATTATTAACCAGAACCTAGAAAGCTTAGGAGAAAGAATAGGGAAGAAGAAAAATAGGGAGGAAAGGAAAAATGAGATTAGGAGTCAAACTCCCTGCCGTCCATGCCGTCCAATCCTGCTGACTCAGTTGTCGTCCAAGGAGGTAAAAGGGTAAGGTCCAAAGCTTACAGTGGTAAAACAATTTTTTTACTTTTTTACCCTTTTAACTTCCAACAATTTTCTTCTAAAAATGAATCAAATTCTTTGCATACAAACTCACCTCCTTTGTCTGAATGAAGTGCTTTTATAGTCTTTATTGAATCTTTTCTACTTGAAGTTTGAATTTTTTAAAATGACTAAATGCCTATGATTTGTACTTCATGAAGTATACCCACATTTTCTTGGTGTGATCATCAACAAATAATTGAAAATACTTATGTCCTCCAATACTAGTGACATTCATTGGCCCACATAAATCTGTGTATATTAACTCTAATGGTTGTTGAGTCTTGTGTTGACGAAGTTCAAAAGGAATTCTATGTTGTTTTCCTGCTAAACATTATGGACAAACTGTAGATTTTAAAGGTAGATTTGGTATTCCTTCAACCATTTGATATTTGAGCAATTCATTCATAGTAGATTCACTAGTATGTCCTAGACGCTTGTGCCATAGATCTGAGACTTTAACTGAAAGAGTTGAGTGTGTAGTAGTGTTTAGAACAAATAGACCACTTTTATAAGAGCTTGATGCTATCTTTTCCTTCTGTTTAAGAATATGGCATTGTTTTCTTCCATTGGAAACTTTGAACTCTACAATCATGTTTTGATCCATGAGTTGAGAAACTGAAATAAGATTGGTAGCCAATCTTGGTACATATAATACATTTTTGATTATCCCTTTTCCATTTGTCAGATCTATTAGAATGTTTCCAATCCCCTTTACTTCATAAGTTTTATTATCTGCTATAGTAACTGGTTTCTCATCTATCTTTTGTAGAGAATTAAACCAATATATATTTCCAATCATATGTTTACTTGCCCCTGAATCTATATACCAATGATCAATGGTTTAAAACACCTTATTGTTTTGAGTAAGCAAACTTGGCAAAAACTTTCCAAAATTTAGTTTTGTAGGATTCCTTATGTGTCCCTAGTGGTTTAGAATATGCTATAACTTTGATAAAGTGCTTAGTAAGTAATAGTTCACCTTTTTGGTTGAATTTGTAATGTTTTGTAAATAACAATAATCAACTCCTATTTTACCTTATCTCTCCTAATGAACTATGCACTTATCAATTTGAAGTTCTCTATGGTTGGATTTATTTTGTCCCTTTAGTATGAGTATGAGATAAATGTAACCAATTAATTCCAACTCTTTTAGATGCTTAATGAACTTCCTTCTTCTACCTTCAATAGTTCGATTTTCTAAATTCCAATTAGCTAAGATTTGATGTAGTATACCTTATAACTCCCTAATTTTGGAATGTTAGAAAATAATAATATTTGCAAATTTCAATTTACCAAAGTTACCAACCTTATATCTCCTACTTGGTTATTTGCAAATATCTCTATGTTTGAATATTAAGCAATTTTATAATGTCTTCTACCTTTGCTAAAATTGCTTCCTTGCTTCCTAAGGTTGGTGTTTTAATGAAATAATAATAAACCTTCAACCTTATACTTATCACCTTATAACTCCTAATTGGAGGAAAGTAAATATTAAACGATATAGAACTTTTACCTCCCTTCAACGTATGGTGAGTGAGCTTCTAAATTTGGGCGCTAATGAGTAGTCACTGCTCTTGTCTAATCGACGTTGGTCTTCTCCTCTAGAACGGCAATGGTCTTCCCTTCTCAACCCAAGCATTCAATGCTCTATTTCATCGTTGGTCTTTACTCCTCGAATGGCGGTGGTCTCTTCCTGAGCACTCAATGCTCTATTTCGTCGCTAGTCTTCACTCCTCGAACGGCGCTAGTTTCTTCTTCACACCCTAAGCATTCAATGCTCTATTTTCTCTTTCCTTTCAAACGGCGTTGGTGTATGACAGTCTTGTTGCGTTTTGACCCCGACTGTGATGCTTCCACTTCGCTTCGTGCTATCACTTCACTGCATGCCTTCACTTCACTGCGTCTCCCATAGGCTTGGGCGCTTAAATAGCTTCAATGCTCTTTTGGATTGAATCCGCGTGGCACTATGATCTTGACTGGTGTTTGTAGGTTACTTTTAACGCTCCTACCTTCCTCAACTGATGAGCAATAATGAATATGCTTTTAACCTCCGAATGATGATTTTTAATGCTCAAGGAATGGGCGTTACTCTTTCATATAACGCTCTCTTTATGGAATATATGGACGCTTTATCTGATGTGCCAAGTGGCAACTCTTTCGCTTGCAAGTAACAACTCTTTCGCTTGCATGTAATGCTCCTTCAACATCTATTAAACCATATATATCTTGCCAATGGATGCACTATTGTTTCTTGTCTTCAACGCTTCCTTTAGGCAAAAGTTGGCTCCAGTTCAATGGCGATTCGATGGACCCTTCGATGGTGCTACTCTTTAGCTGGCAATCCGTCCACGATATAGCTTGGTAATGCCTCTTTCTTCTTCGTTGTATATACCTTCCTTAGTGTTATTTTTTGCGTTGGTAAATGATCGATAGATGTCCACTTGTTATGCTATCCTCCCTACATGGATCTGCGCTAGATAATGAGCTTCTTTTGTTGGTCATAGGTATACGCTATTGTGGGCGCTCAACTCGGTGGTGGATGTGGTGTCTTTAGACACCTTAATACTTGTGTTATATGAGCCCTTCGTTGGCTCTCTACCTCGCTCGAATAGTGCTCTCTTTCTGGCCGCTTTGTAATGCGTCTTGCTGGCTGTTGAAATGTCCCTAAGACACTCAAGCTCTGTCTTTCTTTTGCTACATAGGACAATAAGATTAATGGTGCAAGAAACTAATGTAAATGGTTTTACAATGGTTATAATAGAATACTTGAATTTGCACCTATATCTAAGATCTCCCAATCTCCTTTTTGGAAGCTTTCTTTCTACTTTGATGAGGCGACTTCTTTGTAGGCAAGGGATGATTTAATGTTGTTGTAAGGAGCCTGCAATAGAAGTTAGTACACAGTACACGAATAACAATAAGAATCGCTTTTATATATGGAATCGCAGTTAAGATTGATGAATAGTTCAATCAATAATTGTATTTTGAAAATGTTCGATGATGTTTTCCAACACCATGCAAAGTTCTATAAATATTAACTGAAGGAGTATGAGTGAAAGGACATGCTTGTCCAATATAAAATAATATAAATTAATTAGTGATTATAAGTCATAATTTGTGTTAGGAGTAGTATCCTAACATGCCACCCTCCTTAAAGGAGCTTTGTCCTCAAAGCTGGAATTGTGGAAATTGTTGTTGAATATGATGGAGCGTCTCCCACGTAGCATCTTCTGAAGGTAGACCTTTCCATTGAATCAATACTTCGGTGATGGTGCGATTGCGGAGGTGGCGCATGCAGCGGTCTAGGATAGCTTCTGGTTCCATGAGGGCCCTATTGTTGGAAAACTTTGGAAGTTTAGTTTGAGTAGTGATGTGAGTGCCTATTACAGCCTTAAGACAAGAAACATGGAACACAGGATGGATTTTGGAGGATTCTAATAACTCAAGCTTATATGCAACTGGTCCAATACGCTGTAGAATTTTATAAGGGCCATAAAATTTGGGTGCTAACTTTTGAGACCCTTTGATTTTTAAAGAAGTTTGATGATATGGTTGAAGGCGAAGAAATACCATATCCCCTTCTTGGAAAACCCTCTCGATTCGATGTTGGTCTGCTTGTTGTTTCATGCGGTGTTGGGCGATGTGGAGATTGACTTTCAGAGTGCGATTAATATTATCTCGGGTAACAAGCTCCATCTCTACGGCCGGAACCTTGGTATTTCCTGGAATGTAAGAGGTTAGGGATGGGGGTGATTGGCCATATAGTGCTTCAAAAGGGGTCATTTTAATGGTTGTGTGATATGTGGTATTATACCACCATTCAGCTAGTGGAAGCCATTTAACCCAGTGAAGGGGTTTTGTGGAAATAAAACATCGGCGATAAGTTTCTAAGCATTTATTGACAACTTCAGTTTAACCATCTGTTTGGGGGTGGTAAGCAGAGCTCATCCGAAGTTGAGTACCTTGGAGTTCAAATAATTCTTTCCAAAAATTACTAGTGAAAGTGGGATCCGGATTACTAATTATAGTAGAAGGCATGCCATGTAATTTAAAGATATTGTCAAGGAAAATTTGGGCAATAGTACTAGCGGTATAGGGGTGAGCTACTGGAAAAAAATGGGCGTATTTAGATAAACGATCTACCACAACTAGGATGGTTGTTTTTCCTGCAGATTTTGGAAGGCCTTCAATGAAATCCATTGAAATATCCACCCATGTTTTTGTTGGTATGGGAAGAGGTTGAAGAAGGCCTGGTGTCGCCATTGTTTCGCCTTTATTTCTTTGGCATGTTTCACATTCATTGACGAATCTCTTGATATCATTTTTCATCCCTATCCAATAAAAAGATTTAGTCACTCTTTTGTAGGTTTTTAGGAATCCAGAGTGTCATGCAGTAGGTGTAGCATGTAGCTCATGTAGAAGCTTTGTACGATAAGCGGATGTGGGTGAGAGGACAAGACATTCTTTGTAACGGAGTATGTTATCTTGCCAAGAATAGTGGGGTTTGCTCATGGGATTTTGTTGGAGTTGTTGAATTATGGTATGTGTGGTAGGGTCCACATACCATTCTTCCTTGACTTGTTTGAGCCATTTAGGGATAGGGCAGGAAAGAGCCTGTAATTGGGAAGTTTCTTCGAACTTTCTGGAGAGTGCATCCGCAGCCATGTTATCTTTTCCTTTTTTGTATATGATTTCATAATCATAGCCTAGTAGTTTTGTCACCCATTTTTGTTGTTCTGGTGTGGTTATCCGTTGTTCCAGAAGGTATTTTAGACTATGGTGGTCGGTGCGGATAATGAAATGTTTTCCGATAAGGTATGGTCTCCAATGTTGGATAGCATGAACAATAGCTAACATTTCTTTTTCATATGTGGAACGTGCTAAATTCTTTTTTGAGAATGCTTTACTAGTGAAGGCTAAGGGTTTTTCATTTTGCATGAACACGGCTCCCATTCCCAATCCTGAAGCATCGCTTTAAAAAATAAATGGTTTGGAAAAATCTGGCATGGCTAGGACAGGGGTGGTACACATGGCATTTTTTAAGGTCATAAAGGCTTCATTAGCTTTTGGAGACCATAAGAAAGCATTCTTCTTAAGTAGTGTCGTTAAGGGTGCCACGATTTTGCCATACTCCTTGACAAATTTGCGATAATAACCAGTTAGTCCTAAGAACCCACGCAACCCTTTTAGTGTTTTTGGAATCGGCCAATTTTCTTCATCTTCAATCTTACGAGGATCTACTTTAACTCCTTCCTTGGAGACAATATGTCCAAGGTATTCAATTTCTTGCTTTCCAAAGGAGCATTTTGATCTCTTCGCGTATAATTGATTTTCCTCCAAGATCTTGAGTGTTTGCTCTATATGGTTTAAGTGCTCTTCCCATGTTTTGTTGTAAATCAAAATATCATCAAAGAAAACTAAAATAAACTTTCGAAGGAAAGGGTAAAATACCTTGTTCATAAGGTTTTGAAATGTGGAGAGAGCGTTGGTGAGACCAAATGGCATCACCAAAAATTCATAATGTCCCTCATGAGTGCGAAAAGCCGTTTTGGGTATATCACCTTCTTTAACTCGAATTTTGTGGTAGCCAAATCGTAAATCGAGTTTGGAAAAATATGCGGCTCCATTAAGTTCATCGAGTAATTCATCAATGACTGGAATAGGAAATTTGTCTTTGATCGTTATTTTGTTGAGGGCGCGAAAATCCACACATAAGCGCCATGATCCATCATTTTTTCTTACCAGTATGACTGGAGAAGAGTAGGGGCTTCTACTACGTCTAATGACCCCTGCCCTTAGTAGGTCTTGTACCAATTTTTCTATTTCTGTCTTTTGTAAATATGGGTATCAATAAGGTCTAATATTAGGAGGTTGGTGTCCCGGAAGTAATTGAATGCCATGATCATGGCTCCGTTGTGGAGGCAATCCTTCCAGTTCGTTAAATATTTTTCCATGTCTCTCTAGGAGTTTTAGTAATTCAGGTGCCTCTGGTTGTTCTTCGTTAATGGTTTGCAAGGAAAAAAGTTGGGCAACCATGCCTTTTCCTCCTTTGCAAATAATCTTTTCCATTCTATGGGAACTTATGATTTGTGTAGGACTCGTTTTTAACCCTTTAATTGTGTAAGTTTGGTCGTTTTGTATGAATTGCATCCATAATTCTTCAAAGTCCCATTGAATTTTACCGAGCGTTCGTAGCCATTGTACTCCCAAAACGATGTCACATCCTCCCAATGGTAGTACATACATATCCGCTTTCATGTTATAATCTCCCATAGTGAGTTTGATATTACGGCATTTGCCTTTGCATGCGATTTTTCCGCCATCGCCAATCATGACTTCGAAGTTATTATAGGGATATATAAAACAATTAGCTTGTTTGGCCAACCTGGGGTCTATAAAATTGTGAGTGCTGCCAGAATCTAAGATTACAATAGGGTTTTGTTTCTTAAAGTACCCTTTAACCTTCATAGTTTGTGGGGCTGAAAATCCTGCGAGAGCATTAAAAGAGACTTCTGCTTTATCCTCTGTATTTTCTTCTAGAATATCCGTTATTACTTCTACTTCGATGCCATCCTCTTCTTTGGGAGTACAATCTCCAATTGTGTCCAAAATATATAATTTTGGTGATATGCATTTGTGATTAGGGGTGAATTTCTCGTCACAATGGAAACAGAGGCCTTTCTCTCGCCTTTCTTTCATTTCCTCCTGGCTAATTCGTTTAATCGGCATGACTTTATTCAATTTTTGGATGGTGTAGGTGTTGGGTGGTTTCCCTGTTGGAAATCTTCCTATTTGTCGTTGGTTATTAATTTTCTCTTCCACCATTTGTGCTAATGCCACTGCGTGCATCATGTCGATAGGGTTGAGTATTTGTACTTCCAGTCGAATTTCTTCTTTCAAGCCACTGATGAAGCAACTTTGAAAAAATGATGCATCGAGTCCTGATGTAAGGTTTGTCAATTTCTCAAATTGCGCCTGCTATTCTCTTACTGTAGATGTTTGGCGAAGTTTCGTGAGGGCTCCTGTGAAATCTTCGAATTTTCTTGGGCCGAATCTCAACATTAAGTTCTTTGTAAATTCGGTCCATGTGGGAGTACCTTTTGTTTTTTCGTACCATTGTGTAGCAATTTGCTCTAAGTGAAATGATGCGATGCGGACCTTTTGTATCTCTGGAATCTGATATAAAGAGAAATATTGGTCTGCCCTATATATCCAATTTTTGGGGTCACCTCCATCAAATTTTGGGAAATCTAATTTTGTGGTTCAAGGGAGGATTGATGTATGTGGTCCCCCTAATGACGTTTGTTGTATTGGTATTGTATTTTGTTGCCCGTCGTGCATTAATGTTAAGTTTTGTTGTACCAGGTCCATAGAGTGATTTGTAGCATCCAATTTGTTTGATAATACTGTATTGGTGGTGTTGATATTTATGGTTAATTATGCCATTTTTGCAGCTATCTTGTCCTCTAAGTTATCTTTCCAATTCGTCATGCCTTGCAGAATCTCTTTTATTTCCTTTGAAATTTCCTTCGAAACTTCTTTCGCAATATCCTTAGCCGTATCTTGAGATCGCCTTCCGTCGGCCATTTGGGCGTGATTTATGATTTACAAAAGGTTTTTGGTTGCAAATATTAGTTTTTTTCAGAATATCAAGGTTGCCAAAATTTGTTAAAAAAAGTTGTTAAACAACTTTTGCAAAAGTTGCTATTGTTGCAAAAACAAAATAAATTGTGCAAAAATTTGATTTTATTGTCTCAAAAATTTGTTGTTTTCAACAGGGCGGGGCGGAGCGGAGGCAGCGGTAGGGCGGAAAGTATCCGAGGGCGGAGCGGAGGCGGCGGTAGGGCGGAAAGTATCCGAGGGCGGAGCGGAGGTGAGGTCGGAGCGGAGGTCAACGGCGGAACGAGGACGAATGGGAGTCGATCAGGGCGATTCACGAAGGCGGCCAATTGTATGACACATGCCAACCACTGACACTTAACTCCGCACGCGCACGGGTGTCTAGCCAAGCTAGACAATGTATTACCCACGCGTTTTTCCTTTTAAACCTTGCTTATTTCCTTCCCGCAACAATGTGGGATTAAACTAGAGGTAAAATTGTTTGCGCCGCGTTCTGATTCCTGCTGCCAGTCGAATTTCTGATCACTGAAATATATAAACCTTAGGTTCTTTTATAATATGATTTATTTAATTTCGTCGGAGTTTTGAAATATCACCAAAAAAAACGTATATACGCAGAGGAACGATTTGATGTTTGGTTTTAATCCTTTCATCGGCCTAGGAGTGACAGGAGAAGAAAAAAAAATTCTAAGATGTTTTTGTAATGTATTTATGACGCCGTCTGGACGGATTGATGAGCATTTTTGCTCTGTTATTATGCCTGTGTCTGCGCTGTTATTTGGCAGTCGCTCTGGCGTGATATGCCGCTAGTTGCTCCTACTATAAGGACTCTCACCTGCTGGCTTCTGTACATCCTTGCCTCGCTATCGGTGGTGAGCACTGCGTCGGATATGAAGAGCCTTATTTGGAAGTCGCTCTGGCTGGTTGCTCCTTGGACGTGTTTCGCTAATTTTGAATTGGTTGTAATCGTTTGGCAGCGTATCTAACTCCTATTTTAATGTGTAGGTATAAACCTTAAAAGAAACTATCTTCTACACTTCCCTTGAAGACTTTTTTTTAAAAAGAAACTATTCTCCTTGCAACTTCTAAACTCTAATAAGGTGCTTAATGAAGCTAAGTGACGAACTGAATATAAGTGTTCAAATAATGAACCCTTTGCACCTCAGTTGCTTACCTTTAACACTCTCTGAAGATGATGAATGTTTTGGTGATTCGATTCACCAAATTGTTGTCTGGAACTATAGTTTGGTAGCTTCAACTCTTCTTCAATGGCCTTCAGTTTTCTGCTGTAGAAACCAGCAATTTCCTTTTTGGTCTTGTTGTCGGATGGCGACAATTGTGCCAAAATCTTCTCGCAAGAGTTGTTTCTCCTTGCAATCCTTTTCAGGTCCCTCGAACCTTGCTCTGATACCAATGATGGTTTTTGCAGTATTCCATCTACTTAAGAAACATAAAGAAAAAAGAAAGAATAGAAGATCTACATGAACATGACTTGTAATATTATGAAGGTAGAATGATACAATCCGAATGGAACTATGAGTCCATTATATAGAAGGATAGGTTTCTTGTTCCTTACTCCACCTATGACACTTGGTACAACTTACATGACACTTGGCATGATTACCAAATAATGGAATATATTCCAACACGAATCCAATGACTATATGCATGCCACCATCCAAAGTGTCCATCCTCCTCAAATGTAGCCTAGAAAGTTGGAATAGATCTCTTTGGGCCATAAGTTAACCATAATCATCCATTAAAATCTTCACCTCTAAATTACACCAAACGAAAGCCAAGATAGAATAGAACACATCTAGGGGAATCACCAAGGCCAACTCAAAACTCGGTACTACCTCCTAAAAATTAGGAAGATCCCTAAAATATAGGAATTTCCCTTTTATTCACTAGGAAAACAATACAAAGCAAATGCATATAATCACTCATACTTATGCCTCCTACACATGAACATCCACTCACCACAAGTGCTCCACAAAAATAGGTGAGTGAGGCCCACAGCCTACTTTCATCCCGAAAGGGACAATAAGTGGTTAAAAGTATGGGCTTCCAAGGTGGACGCCAAGTTTCAAATCTCATCAGGCGATATAAGCATAAGTATCTAAGTGTTATTATATTAAAACCACTATGTGGTTGACTGAAATATCGTAGTAACTCAGTCATGGTGTAACAACCAATTTATAAAATAAATAATACCATATAACCAATTTATAAAATAAATAAAGAAATAATACTGCACTGGTCATCCTAGAACATGCATGTTTTTACATGCCTTGCTTTCTGTTTGGCAGTATGGTGATGGCACAAGTTGGATAAGTGTTCACATGCTGGGCAACATCTTGGTGAAGACACTGCCAGAAGTCATGCTTTCGCAGCAGAGGAAATATCTCGTTCATGCTAAAATGACCTGCCACTTACTAAAAGGGGCTTTCTAGCTCTGGCTTTGGAAGTGATTACTCTGCAGGGCAAAAAGGTGCCCAAGGTGTTAACTAGTGACACCATAATAGAAACTTAGACATAATGATATCCAATGATGTCATTTATGGGAAAAAAAATAGTTTGGATTCATTTAACAAAATGTGGTGTCATAACCACAAGCGTTCAACACAATAATGCAGCAACAAAAAGATAACTTATGCAATCTACTACAAAATTAGAACTTTGTCACTTCTGATTACGAGGAGGTATTATTGTAAATATGCAATTCACTTTAGTTGGCGCACACTTAACTTACTTGTCCATACAAATTGTGGAGGTTTAAAATTTGTCTCGGCAAATTTCGGAATTTAAGGTGTAAATGGACTTGGACTTTGACTATCACGTATTGCCCCCGCTCATCTGTTGACTATCAGCAAATTGCTTTAGTGAAGATCATAGATAATATAAGATAATTCTATCGATATCCACTAAAGCAGAATCTCCATTTTATTTGATCAAAGGCCTTCTATCATGCATCACTCCACTAAAACACTACTTTCATGCTACCACGGCTAAGCTACTTAGAGGCCAAGCAATATGAAAGAAACCAAGGCCAATTAGATTATAAAAGATAGCAAACACAACGAAGCTGTGAAGGTAAGAGATTTGGAAAAAGCTTATGTTGGATAAGGACTAGCTCTCATAGGCTTAGATGTGAAACAGGGAGATGAACAACGCCCAAAGAACAATGGGAAGAAAGGATATGTACTCTATGCAGCACAGGGGCAGTAGAGACAGAGGAACACTTCATCTATAAATGCCCAAGTTTTTCATATATCCGGGGCAGAGTTATTTAAAGACAGTAAAATAAAAAAAGTTGGGGAATTGCTAACCCAAATCAGCAGGAGAAGGAACAACCTTCTCAAAGATATTAAAGATCATATGATATGATTTGAGTAATTGTACTTCCATATTTGAGGTCCCATAGACCATATTTGGGTCTCGTGGACGTAATTAAAATCATTCATTCAAAGTGTGAAGCATTTGTCTGATCCATTAAAGATGCTCTTCTCACATCCTTCTAGAGGTAGGAATGTCATCAAGTTAGACAAAAACTTATGGCTCTAGATCTGGTAGAAGCAGCAAACAAGCAAACAGAGTTTTCTTTTTTGTAAGTAAATTTAGACATAAGCACCTAAACAGGTCATATCCTAAATAACTAACTAGTACTGCAACCTGTTACCCACTTGTCTCAGCAGGATTTGTATTTGAAACATAGAAGGACGCCATCTTTAAAGTTTCCAATCTAAAATTTTGCTGTCTAATTTTGGCAGCACTTGAAACACAAATATCACTTCGAACCCCTAAAATTTCACATGCTAAGGTATATTTGAAGGATCTTGATGCAGACGCCCAACCTAGAACACTCTTTGTACGATTATCACCTCCTTGTACAACGGCTGATCCTTTGATCCTTCGGACAGCAACCCAAATGTATGATAATGTTTTATTCTCTTCTACGGCAACCCGTTCCTCTGTTCAAGGGATTCAATGCATGGTTCCTACAACAATAGTCAGTGGTTGGCGATTTGAACAACAGGCTTTAAACAATCTGTTGTACGAAAATTTATTTGCTATGGCAACCTTCATTTTGATAAATTTGAACCCCGACCAACTTTCCATTCGAAGTGATGCATACAGAAAGACATTTAGCTGATAGCAATTTTCATTCTCATTATTTTCAAGGTCTTTAGAATTGAGTAAAGAGCAATATCACGATGACAACAACTCTTCGTCATATGAAGTTGCCTTCTATGTTTTCCAACAACAAGACTCCTCCTTACCTGCTGGCCTGATGCAGACAGCAAAGACTCCGTATAACAGCGTCAACAGCGTCACCTATCATACAATTGTACGACATTTTGTCTTGGTTGTATGACATCATTAGATTGAACGGTGGTTTATTTGTACGATTTCTGCAATTATTATATGACACCTTTAATCTACCGTAAGATGGATTGTATTTGACGGCAGGGATGTCCACCAATGCAGTCTTTGGACGGCGGTCTCTTTTGCTTCGAACAGCAGAGAACTCTTCACTGCACTTAACTGAAAAAATCGGTCATCACACGTTCTTTATCATGCTCCTCCCTTTGAACGATCTTCATGGACGGCTTGAACAGTGCCTCTCACTCTTCCTTCGAACAGTGCCTCAGCTTTTAGCGGCTTCGACCCGACTCATATGGCTCCTCTAGAACTGGAGGATCTCTATTTGAGCGGCACTCCTCTGTGCCAGCAATAGCTCTCTCCTTGGACAGTGGAACTTCCGACTTCGGCTCCGATGTTCTTCCCTGCAACCTGCACACAAACTAAATAGCAATATATTTATAGTTTGCGAAAATGGATCTTCAAAAACTAAGGACGGACATTCAAAATTAATGGGCAAAACTTTATTCATAAATTATTTTTTCGATGTTACAAGGTGGAAAATTTTCCACTCCCTCTTCTTCCTTTCCACTGCCGTCTCTCCCTCTACCTGGAGACAAACTCCCTGCCTTATAACTTCGGAAACGGTTACCTAACGACCACAGGACGGTTAGTCCTCAAACGTTTGGCTACTGAACAGCCACGGCCACCTTTCATTGCCGTTTTCGCTTCTCCTTTCCTTTCTTTACCTTCCAGTTGGACAGTTGCTCGAACGGTTTCCCCAACCGTTTCTGTCCGTTGCTCCTGCCTGGCGGATGCTCCCGCATCAGATCTATTCAAAATTCAGACTAAAAGAAGACCCTGCCTATTAAGATTGATTCTATGTTCCAGTTGGATTACAAAAATTGCCAAATGACATCTTTCATCTTGCAAAGCTTAGATTGCAGCTGGTGTCATTCCCATTGAACAAATCTCCTTCTGTCAATTGGCAACCACATGGCAATTTCAGACACTGGATCACACTTTCAAGTCATGCACATTTGACATAGGATGTTGGCCAACATTTTTACTCGCATATGCTACACCTTTGCATCCTTCAATTACTTTCACTTGACACATATTACGTACTTTGGTCAGCATTGAAGCAAATCATGAGACAATAGAGCAGTACCTAATAAATTCGATTCCATGTGCAAGATGGCTCCAGCAATGCCAACGAGGCTGCAGCCCAAAATTTGCAGCTTCCAACTCAAAGTGGTCTCTATGATTATGCTTGTCGGTGGATGTGATGGGCAATATGAAATATCACAAAAACCTTGGGATCACAAAATATATATATATATATATATATATATATATATATTTGTTCGTATTACAAGTTATATGCATAGATATGGGTTATTCATCAACAAAGTACAAGCTTTTATTTCCAGTACGGGCTCTCAATGAATCCTAGAGATAGCTGGCTTCTGCTTTTCGACTAAAAGAAAATTACCGTCCTAATAGCAAATATTCCTGCTCCTAGATATTTCAGAGCGCAGATTGACCTACAAAAAATTAAATGCATCCCAGTAGTGGTCATGTAATTTTCCCAGCTATACCATTTTGGAGATCATGTAATTCTTCGGACCAAAAAATTTGCCCTCAATGCATTAAAATAAAATCCATTCACGTTTGCCCATCTCCCCGCCTTGTTCCTTAGGCTAGTAAATCATAATGTGCCCCCAGATCGAACAATTGAATAACTGGTATGTGAATAATTGAATATTCTACAGGAATTTCAACAAATTTGAAGACTACATTGAGCTTGACATCTCCAATTCTAACAATTGAGCAAACAGAAGAAAAGTAAAGTAGTTTTTATAGTTCACAAGATTATAAGTCATATGAAGATGTGGTTATTCAAGTGTTTATCCACTCCTACCAAAGTATGGTATACAACCCTGCAAGTATGGTATACAACCCTGCACTTTTCAGATTTGAACTTTTCAGATTTGAACTTTGAAAACTGAATTTTCTGTTTAAATCGCAAATCGATATGTAAATGATTGAATTTTCTGCAGGAATTTCGACAAAATTCGAAGACCACATTAAGCCTCACCTCTCTCAACAAAATTCGAAGACCATATTAAGCCTGAGCTCTCCGTATCTAACAACTGAGCAAATAGGTATGTAAATAATCGAGTTCTCTATATAATTTCAACAAAATTCAAAGCCCATATTAAGCCTTACCTCTCCTAATCTGCTACCACACTTGTCTTTATTGCCACAAAAGACCCAAGAATTGCAGAGGCAGGGGCCATCGTCCGTGCACATGGATTTGCAGGCCCTGCAACATTCTTCGGCGGTCCCAACCTTGAAATCTGAACCCCACTTCACCGCCTTCCCCCAGATCTCCACATGTTCGTTACCTCTGCAACATTCGGGCTCATATGCATTTTTGTTATGTATTGATGTCAAATTGAAATGGTGATCTAACTGTGAAGATGATGATGAAGAAGGGGAAGGCTCGTTGAAAAGCGGGGAGAGCACAATGTACACAACGGTGCAAGAAACGAACGTGATGAACAGAAGGGTTGTGCAGGGCTTCCACAGGCCCTCGGTCTCCTGCTGTCGCCTCCCCATTTCGACGATTCCCCAGACTTCAAGCCTGGACCTTTCAATTCTCAATTTCTTACATGCATGTTTGGCGTTCAACTAATATCGAGAAGAAAATATGCTTTCTCGATATGTTGACTTTGCCAAATTTATTCGACACAAGATGAGAAAATGCAAATGAAAGTTGACTCCGTGTCTCGGCATATTTGCTACTTTTGCGGTTTTCCCGCTAGATTAGCTAAATCCTTGCAGCGTTTATGGTGTTTTTTTTTTCCTATACATATGGAAATAGTAATAACACGGGAGGAAACTTTATTTTTGGGTTTTATATTTTTGTTTTTTTAGGAGGTTTAAGGTTCAAACCTTGGTTTGGATGAGTCTGTGAGGGGTAATATGTGTTCATAAACAAAAATTATAATTAATAATGTTTAGTATTATTAGTTTAATTATAAAGTGACATTAGCTGACCAAAGTTCAAATCTTAACAAACAATACATGGGTAATATCTAAGTTTTGTTGTAATACCACTATGTGGAAATGATGTAATACTAGTTTCAATCCCATATAACCAATTGCAAAAATATATTATTAGTTTAATCCTATAATTTTGCGAAAATTATATACATGTAAAATTGTTAGTGATGGAAATAGCTTTTTAATCCATATAATTAAACAAATATTTATAAAATAATAAATAAATTAAACTATTCTATTATCAAAAACTATGATTCAAATCTTGTTACAAAATATACACATAATTATGTTGTTGCTTTGATATTATTATGTGTGGTCTGCTCTAAATAGGTGGAGTCCATTTTAATCTCAAATATTTAATTAAAATAAAAAATTAAATTATTATATTATTTTTTAATAATAAAGTTTTTTATAATATATATTTCAAAATCTAAGGAATCAATTTTAATATATATTTAATAAGACAAGATGGAGAGAGAGTCTTATGTAATATTATAAGTACATCCTATAGTTGCAAGCTTATTGCAATGGTAAGGGCTTATTGCAATGGTAAGGGCACCTCACTCAATAGAAATCACTCAATAGGAAGGGACCAAGACCTCTCATAAAAGCCTGCGTAAAAAAATATAAGACAAGTTATGACAATATGATTTATTGCGATGTTGTGATAGATAGTATTTTATTAAAAAAATAATATAGATGAAACTTCTTAAAGTTAGTCTATATGATGAAAGTTGTAATTTGAAATGAGATTGATGGATTATAATTATTATTTATTTTAGTTTTAAGTTAGATTTTTTAAAAAAATCAATAAAGTTTTATAGTTTTAAAGTCGGATTTTAAAAAACAATAAGACTTATAGGTTTAAAAAAAACCAATTAAGTCTTATGGTTTTAAAGTTAGTTTGATAAATTTTAATTACTTGGTTTATTCTTAAAGTTGGGTTACTATATTTGAACTATTTAGTCATGATGATAAGCCAATGAATATGAATTATTTTTTTTTAAGTTTTAGTTTTGAAATAAGGTTAATGAATTCCAAATTTTCTTGAATATGAATTATTTTTTTTTTAAGTTTTAGTTTTGAAATAAGGTTAATGAATTCCAAATTTTCTTTCAGTTTTGAATTTGGGTTGATAAGTTTTACTTATTATTCTTATTCTTGAAGTTAGATTGTTAAATTTGAATTATTTCTACATGTGCTTGTTAAGATAGTCAACTTGATTTGTTATTTTAGAATTGCCCAAAGAATTTGAACTATTTTGGTTTTGTTTTGAAATTAGGTTAATAGATTCCAAATTTTCTTTAAGTTTTGAAGTTAGATTGATAAGTTTTAATTATTTCTTTTATTCTCGAAGTTAGGTTACTAAATCTGAACTTTATCTTTTCTTTGAAAACATGTCCTTGTAAAGATAGTCAACTTGATTAACTATTTTTAAAATTGGTCAAACTGAGCAAATCACATTGGTGAAGCAACCTCTAGGGCAATGATAATTTCAATTACAAAATTAAACCTTAAATTGTTTAGTTTTCAATGAACTTTTTTTAAATAATAACTTTTTATTGACTTGAAGTAATTTATCATATTTAAAACTAAATTGTATTGCATTAAAATTATTTTTTTTTAAATATGCGTTAAAATGATATTTATAGATAAAGTGTCATTTAGTACATGATTACACTATTCTATTATTTTCACTCTAATAATTAGTTATTAAATTTTACATTTTCTTTATTGAATAATTTCATTTGATTAAATTTGGGAAGTACAATAGGGTAGCCAAAGGGCTTACCACCAGTATATTCACTTATACATTAGTCCCTAGGTTAAAAAACTAGGAAATAAATCTTAAATCTGAAAAACAAGTAAACATTAAGCTAGGCCCGAGTAGCTACCGAAACTAATGTTGTAGTTAATGAGCCACCATCAGGATCTCCCTAAGGATTTCCATGTTACTTGAGGCATCTCCCTAGAATTTTAGCAAATGAAAAAGATGCTTTAGCTCCATCCGCACCTTTTGAGCTTATTTTTAAAATCTACAAACTCATAGAAGACATGAAACACAAAACATCTTTCCTTCCAAACTTGTGATGTTCATTTCTAAACATTCTTTTATTTTTACAATTCCCTAGAAAAAATAATTGCAATTTATATCATGTGCCAAGTTTTATGCTTACATCATTCCTAGGAGTAATTTGTTACTATAATGATCATAGCTCAAGTAATCTAAGGGATCTTCCAAGATTTAAGAAAACTTTGACACTATTCCTAGGCTTGAAGGGTTGGTGAGCAAGACTATAATATATTCATTGTGTTTTCCAATTGTTGACATGCAAATTGCACTAAGGGAGCAAGGCCAAGATGGTTGAGTTGGTCCCCCACTAGAAGAACTTCTAATAAAAGAGATCATGCAAAAATTATTTTCTTTGGCTCTACTAGTAGTAGCCAGACTATTGTATATATTTCAACCAAGTTTTTTGAGAAAGATTAACTTCCCAGTACTTGTTGAGTTAGGGGGCTAAGCCTAGGGCTAAATAGAGTCATTTGCAGGCTTCTTTAATTGAGTATACAACAAAAATTTTATGACTAGGCCAATTCTATTTTTATGTCCACTAATAGTTCGATATAGACAAGACGAGCCTTGAAAGAGTGTATTAATAGTGTTAATACATGTGAGATTCCTTCTATTCACTTTATAGTATTTTTCAATTTCTATTTCTGAAAGTCATACTCTTATATCTATGTTTAACAAATCTACCAAAGATTTGATATACTTATATATTCTTTTTACAGAGATATCCCTGTTGAGGGTAAGCAAACCACAATTATTTGCGAAATGTGAGGACCACCATAGACTTTGATAAAGAGCTAAAAAAACATTTTTTGAAGAGTATCCCTCCACTATAAATAAATTAATTAATTAAAATTAAAATTAAAAAAAAAAAAAATTATCTCAAGCCCACCAATGGCTCTAAGAAATAAAGGTGCCAAAAGTCTTTATCTAGCCTAGCCAAAATAGAAGAGTCTAAAGGCCAAGGCCTTTCCATGAAGATAATCCTTTTGGATGGGCCTTAAGAAATATATTCCTAAGAAAACTCTTCCCTGGCTATACAAACCACCCATTTTGGAGCCAGGGTCAATCCTTATTTTTATATCAATCAAACCTTGGCCCCCATGTCCTAAGGGGTACAACAGAGGTTCTAATTAATTCTATGAAAACTAGTATTTTTTTTTTTTGATATATCGAAGCAATGGTTACAATCACGATTTTTAGTAACTACCAGCATAGCTGGCAGGGTTCAAACTATCTACGAAGGCTCCTAGGACTTCCATCGTCTCGGTACATGGTAACCCGACGTGAGATGGGGACCGTCGGACGCACAGGGGTTGCACCGTTGTCATCAATCTGGCACACCACTCAGAGGAATCAGATCTGGGCTACTGTCTGTGCATGGGCAAGCCCATGGGATTGGAACCTAGGTCTCCTATCGGTAAGCGCCCCAACTTACCAATCCACCTAGACCCACGGACTATGAAAACTAGTATTGCCATTAGTTATAGCCCATAGAAAAATCTTAAAATTTTCTCTATCTTTTTATAGGAGGCTTAGGAGCCTACCCAACAAGATGAATAATAAACATGAGTATTGGCCAAAACTTTAGAACAAATATGGAATTTTCCAACCAAAAAGAGTAGTTTAGGCACCCACTTCTCCAACTTGGCTAACACTTTCTCGACCACACTACTACATAAGGCTAAGGGATAACATTCAAAGATTAGAGGAATTCTCAACTTAAAATTTTGGTCTAGTTGTAGCCAATTCTAATATCTGCTTTATAGCCACTAAGGCATTGGGCCTTTACTAGTTCTATAGACAAAAACTTTATGTAATTGGATCATGGATCCTAAAGTGTAACAATCCCAATATAGCCATGTTGGCTAATTTTTTTTATTATTTTGGGTCATAGATTTAATTAGTCGACCCTTGAGCATTAGGGTTAAGGTTATTATTAGTTTCATCTATATATAGGAAGAAACTTTTATTAGTTTGGATTATCGAATAATTTGGATTTAAGTCACCTTGGTGCACATAAAGACTTTACCCTTTCAAAGTAGCTACAAGATTTTACCCTCTCCGAGTGATTGTGGATTTGCTATTGTATTAATTTATTTATGAATTTGATATTTGCATATTGTTCATGGCATTTGAATTTGAATTATTATTGTTTGCATGATATAAATAAAAAATCAATACTACAATATTGTTATGAATATTAAATATTTATGCGGTATTGTAACAAGTGGAATCAAAGCACGATTCTAGAACCAGTGAAAATTAACGAAGATATTTTGTACCCTAAAGAGAACTTTCAATTTTTCGCAGAAAAATAAAGGTTTATAAAATATCTCTTACAAAAAGGTACGTTTTATTTTCCAAAACTAATTAGGGATTTTTTAATTATTTGGCTCAACTCCCCTCTCTACTTTATATTAATATTTTTTTTCAATGGGTTATATGGGATTGAAACGAGCCCCACCTATATTACATCATCACCACATAGTGGTATTACATGTCTCCTCCTTGAAATGTTGAGGAATTTAACCGATTGAGCTAATGTCAATTAATACTTTATATTAATAATTTAATTTAATTTTATTATTATTATTATTATTTTATTAGGTTATTGTGAGAAACCCCTATGATCGACGTACAGGGTTGAGCAGTCTCTTCCCAACCATGACCCCTTGTAAAGCCGAGAGCTATACTTATCAATAGGAAATTTAACACAAAGTCACCACACACCCACCCCCTCACACACTTGCCCACGCCACGGTTTGAACCTTGGACCTCCCGAAGAAGACCAAAGCCCGAACCGTTACGTTGCACCCCCAGGTGCTAATTTAATTTAATTATTAATAGAGAGAGTAAGCATCCCTTTTTATTTATCTTTTTGTTGTGTATCCATAATTTTACATTTCATTTTTTAATTATTAAACTCCCTGCTTTCACATTTTATTTTTTTTATTATTAAACATCCCACCTCTTTTTTTTAATTATTAAATTCCACCCAACCCCACCCACTCGTGCTCTTTCTTGTATTTTAAAACCTTTTCTCCCTAATTAATAAAATTATTTATTTAAAAAAGGAAAGGCAGTTGCCAATTCCCCTATGTATCAAAAAAAAAAATATTTATTTAAAATATAGTTGCAAGCATCACGTAGTGGTAAGGGCGTTGACTTCTCTTTGAGAGGTCCAAGGTTCAAACCCCACTCGGTATGAGGGGACCAAGACCCCTCATAAAAACCCGTGTAAACTCGTTGAAAAAATAAAATTATTTAAATAAACTTTTTATTAAAATAATAATAATAATTAAAAAAGTAATATGCAAGAGGGGCCAAAAGCCTCTAATGAGACATGATTATCATCTCATAGAATATAAGGGGTGTTAATACCCCCTCAAAGCATAGGTGTATTAGGGACCTATGTTTAAGTAATAAACCTGATATTCTTTGTATCTAGGAAACTAAAATGACAAAAGAAGTTTCAAAAACTATGAAAGCAATTTGGGCAAGATGTGAATGGGATGTTATGGATTATGAAGGAGCAGCAGGAGGAATTCTAACTTGTTGGAATCCTTCTAGAACCTCTTGTGTAACCATTCATAAAACTAGGCATTGGATAGCCTCTTTAGTCACTTGCTACTTTGCAGATATTCGCTTTATCCTTATCAATGTGTATGTGTTAGGACCCTCCTAACATAATACAATTATCATCATCTTAATATATTAACTTACAAGGGGTCACACCCTTTCACAAGCACACACTCCTTGGTTGGGTATATTAACCCAATCACTTTTTATTTTTAAGACATCGAAGAATATACATTCATTAATATATAAGGAGTTTACCTTCTGTTTTCCAACTGCGATTCTTAATATTTCTTGTGATTCTATTTAAGTCAGAGTCTTCCACTTGGTATCCTAACATCTGGCATCAGAGCCAAAAATCCTGAAGGAATTATTTTTTCCTTCTTTTCTCTCGTTCCCGAATACAAGACGAGGACACTACTGAACGACGCACTCACTATGGACACTGCAAACGGCCAGGTGAAGCACGCGCTGAATACCAAGCACATTTTAAACGTTTTAATCATCGTTAAAGGTTCTGTGTGAACAGGTTTTTTGATGACGGCAACAGAATCCGACGGCCTCTCCTTAGCAAACAAACAAGGCCATATACCCTGCATACCCTGCCACTGATCACACTATTACTCTTCGTCGGCGACGATTACATCAAGATAAACAAAAGCATCAAATTCCTTCAATCAGTGGAAAACAAAAATTTCAGCGCGAGGATACGTTTTTCGGCACCTTACAACAAAACCCGACGGAAAAAAATTAAAAGTATCAAAGTTGGACTAAGGTTTTAATTTTTTCGACCGTCGAAAAAAGCTGCCGACGTCGGAGACAGCAAAGGAAGATTGTTTAAAAAAAAAAATAGACTCAATTTATCCCACATTGGCCCCGAAAGGAACCAAGGGGATAAATAAAAAGAAAAACACACAAGGGTAAAGTGTCTAGCTTGGCTAGACACCCCCGTGCGTACGCGGGAGTAAGTGTCGGTGGTTGGCACGTGTCGGACTGACATCTGTTGCGAATCTTCGACCAACCTCTTCCATCGAGCGTCGTTCACCCTCCGCCTCGCTCCTCCGCCACCCGAGCCTCCTGAGCTCCTCCGTCGCTCGAGCTCTGCTCCACCCAAACCTCGCCTCTTCGCCACGCCACTCCGCCTCAGGTGCTCTCAGCCCATCCTCCGCTCCGCCTCCATCGAGCTCAGTCGCCCCTTCGCACGCCCTTCGCTTCCGCCTCCGCTAGCCTTGTGCTTACTGGCGGCTGCTCGCCTTACCTTGTACCTAGTGCTTGCCGCCTTCCCCTTCATTTGTTGCCTACCCGCCTTGTCGTGCCACGATCAAAATTGAAAATTCAAAATAAAGTGAAACACCAAATTTTGTCAAAAAAGGAAATATAATATAAAACAATTTTTTTTATTTTTTTTACTAGCAATTTTGGCAATCTCTACCAAATTGGTCAAATTTTTTTTGCAACCCACCTCACGAAGGTATAAAGGTTCCAAAAACCCAACCAACTGCTATGGTCGATGGACGTCGATCACTGGATTCCATTCATGAGAAACACGAAAGGCTCGCTGAAGAAGTTAAACAGGAAAGAGAGGAGAATGCCCGTAACACAAGAGAACTCTTTGAGAAAATATTTGCAATGGATGTTAAACTTGATGCTATCAGTCAAAATCAGGCAACAACACATTCAAATTCAACCAACAACGGGTCATCAAACCGAGCAATGTTAGGAGGTCCACAAACTTCCATTTTACCATGGACGACCAAATTAGACTTCCCAAAATTTGAAGGCGGAGACCCTACAAACTGGATCTACCGAGCAGAGCAATATTTCTCACTAAATCAAATTTTGAAAATGCAAAAAGTGCATATCGCCTCCTTCCACTTGGAAAACGATGCCATCCAATGGTACCAATGGTTCGAGAAAACTAACGGCACTCCGACGTGGTCAACCTTTACACATAATCTATTAGTGTGATTCGGCCCTAGCAAGTTTCAAAGCTTTACAGGGGCCCTCACTAAATTATGCCAAACCACTTCGATAAGCAAATACCAAGCAGAATTTGAAAGGCTAGCTAATCGAACATCCGAATTAGACGCTGCCTTCTTTCAATAATGTTTTGTCAACGGATTAAAAGAAGAAATTCGAATTGAGGTGCAAATGTATAACCCTACAAACATGTTAGAGACCATCGGCTTGGCGAAATTAGCGGAAGACAAAATCAAGGCACGAAATCGGTTCACAAAACCAACCTTGGGGAAACCATCAAACACTTATACCAACCCCAAACCAATGCAAAATGGAAGAACCCAAAACTCCTACACAACCCCCAAAATTAACCCTGCTCTACCAATTAAGCGTCTGAGTTTCGAGGAAATGAAGGAAAGACAAGCTAAGGGTCTTTGCTACCATTGCGATGAGAAATTTGACATAAATCATAAATGTGCCTCACAAAAATTATATATTCTAGATGCCACAGATGGGGGGAATTCTACCGAAGAGGACCCTAAACTCGAAGTAGAGGTATTATCCAACACACTTGAAAGTGACGAAGAAAATGCACCAAAGGTTTCCTTCAACGCCCTTGCCGAATTTTTTGCCCCTCAAACAATACGAGTTAAAGGGTATTTTAAGAAACAAAACCTTACTGTGCTCCTAGATTCTGGTAGCATGCACAATTTTATCGATCCAAAGGTGGCTAAGCAAGCAAATTATTTTATATACCCTTGCAATAACTTCGAAGTGATGATTGGAAACGGTAGAAAAATTGCATGCAAAGGAAAATGCAAAAATATAAAACTAACTATGGGGGTTTATAACATGAAAGGCGACATGTACGTCCTACCCCTAGGTGGTTGCAACATTGTACTAGGCGTACAATGGTTACGAACCTTGGGCGTAGTCCAATGGGAATTTGATGAACTATGGATGAAGTTCACAACAAAGAACCAAACCTATATTATCAAAGGCCTAAAATTAGGACCTTCCCAAATCGTAAGCTCGCATAGAATGGAGAAAATTATCCAAAAAGGAAACAAAGGAATGGTCGCCCAATTATTTTCAATTCAACCTAGTCACAAAGAAAAAGAGACACCAGAGTTACAAAATATTTTAGACCACCATAAGGCGGTATTCAATGAACCAAAAGGACTACCTCCACAACGAAGTCACGATCACACTATTCCACTACTTCCAGGGCATCAACCTCCTAATATTAGACCTTATCGTTATCCATACCTCCAAAAGACCGAAATAGAGAAATTAGTACAAGAGCTTCTTAAGGCAGGAGTCATTAGACCTAGCAAAAGCCCTTACTCCTCTCCAATTATTTTAGTTAGAAAGAAGGATGGATCATGGCGTTTATGTGTCGATTTTCGAGCGCTTAATAAAATGACCATCAAGGATAAATTTCCTATTCCGGTCATAGACGAGCTATTAGATGAACTCCATGGGGCAGCTTATTTTTCCAAGTTAGACTTACGGTCGGGCTACCACCAAATACGAGTCAACAAAAAGGATATTCCTAAGACGGCCTTTCGCACTCACGAAGGGCACTACGAATTCTTGGTGATGCCATTTGGCCTTACCAACGCTCCTTCTACCTTTCAAAGTCTAATGAATAAGGTATTTCACCCTTTCCTTCGTAAATTTATATTAGTTTTCTTTGATGACATTTTGATTTATAGCAAAACATGGGAAGAACATTTGGACCATGTTAGACAAGCATTACAAATCTTGAAGGAAAATCAACTTTATGCAAAAAGATCAAAGTGTTCCTTTGGAAAACAAGAAATTGAATACTTAGGGCATATTGTCTCAAAGGAAGGAGTTATGGTAGATCCTTGCAAAATTGAGGAGGTGAAAAATTGGCCTATTCCAAAAACCTTAAAAGGTCTACGTGGGTTTCTTGGACTAACGAGATATTATAGAAAATTTGTCCAAAATTATGGTAAAATCGCTGCCCCTCTAACAACATTACTTAAGAAAAACGCTTTCAAATGGTCATCTAAAGCGGATGAGGCCTTTATCACCTTGAAAACTACAATGTGTACCACCCCTGTTCTAGCCATGCCCAACTTTTCTAAACCATTCGTCATTGAAAGTGATGCTTCGGGAATAGGAATGGGAGCCGTACTCATGCGAGGATGAAAGGCCTCTAGCTTTTATAAGCAAAGCATTTTCTCCTAAGAATCTAGCTCGCTCTACGTATGAAAAAGAGATGTTGGTGATTGTCCATGCTATTCAACATTGGAGGCCTTACCTTATTGGCCAACATTTCATTATACGCACCGACCATCATAGCTTGAAGTATTTTTTGGAACAAAGGACTAATACCCCGGAACAACAAAAGTGGGTTACTAAACTTCTTGGCTATGATTATGAAATTACATATAAAAAGGGAAAGGACAACATGGCAGTCGATGCACTTTCTAGAAAATTTGAAGATATGCCTCAAGTCCATGCTCTTTCCTCCCTTATTCCTAAATGGGTAGATGAGGTGCATGAAGAATGGATAAATGATCCTACTATCCATGCCTTAATTCAACAACTTCAACATAATCCTAGTAGCAAACCTCCATACACTTGGAAGGACAATATATTAAGATACAAAGGAAGGATGGTCCTCACCCCCAATTCAACTTATCATGAAAAACTTCTTCATGAGTTACATACCTCACCCACTACGAGGCCACTCTGGTTTCTTAAAAACCTATAAAAGAGCCACTACCTCCTTCTATTGGGTAGGAATGAAAAATTACATCAAAAATTTTGTAAAAGAATGTGAAGTTTGCCAAAGACAAAAGGGGGAGACCCTTGCTATTCCAGGATTACTTCAACCTCTTCCTATACCCACCAAAACATGGGCAGATATTTCTATGGACTTTATTGAAGGATTACCAAAATCAGGAGGAAAAACAACCATTTTCGTAGTCGTTGATCGCTTATCTAAATATGCCCATTTTTGTCCCGTGGCTCATCCTTATACCGCTAGCACTATAGCCCACCTCTTCCTAGATAACATCTTTAAATTACATGGTATGCCCTCCACAATTGTTAGTGACCGCGACCCAACTTTCACTAGCACTTTTTGGAAGGAATTGTTCAAATTACAAGGTACTCAACTTCGTATGAGCTCCGCTTACCATCCTCAAACCGATGGCCAAACAGAAGTTGTAAATAAATGCTTGGAAACATACCTTCGATGTTTTGTTTCTACTCAACCACTCCATTGGGTAAAGTGGCTTTCACTAGCGGAATGGTGGTATAACACTTCATACCATAGGTCCATCAAAATGACTCCTTATGAAGCATTATATGGCCAAACACCACCATCCCTCACTTCCTATATTCCAAGGACTACAAAAGTCCATGCGGTGGAAACGGAACTCGCTACTCGAGATGACATACTACGGATCCTAAAAGAGAACCTACACACCGCCCAACATCGCATGAAGCAGCAAGTCGATCAACATAGAAGCGAACGTAGTTTCCATGAGGGTGATATGGTTTTCTTACGTCTCCAACCTTACCATCAATCCTCTCTTAAACAAAAAGGTTCTTAGAAGTTAGCACCCAAATTTTACGGGCCATATAAAGTTCTCCAACGTATTGGGACCATTGCTTACAAACTTGAGCTTCCTCCCTCTTCCAAACTTCACCCCGTATTTCATGTATCTTGCCTTAAGCTCGCAGTTGGAGCCCATATCACGACACAAACCACTCTCCCTAAAATTTTCGATGATGGAGTACTTCTAGTCGAACCAAAAGCTATCTTGGATCGCCGCTCTCGTAACTGAAGAACACAAGCTTATACTGAGAGGGGGGGTGAACAGTATAAGACCTCTTTTTACTTTTTCCTTTATACTTCAAAATAGTAAAGCAATATACCCAAAGCAATATCAAAACAATGCACAATATCATCCACAAAGTGACACAAATTTTAATGTGGTTCACCCAGAATGGTTGGGCTACATCCACAAAAAATTTCTCTAAAAGTTATCTCAAATTTATTTGGGAATCCTTCCCAATTACAATGTTTATGAGCCTCGGACCAAAGGAGATACCTTCCCCCAATCCGAATTTATGAGCCTCTGCTCAAAGGAGATACCTTCCCCTCTACTCGGGAAATGATCCCTCAAAAGATCAATCGCCTCTACCTCTTACCAACGACATGGAACTCCTTTCCACTCGAAGACCTCCTATCCTCAATGCTTAGCCTAAGAGACCTCTCGCCTTCTATGATCATGTCCACAGCAGCTCGGCAACCTGTACCAAACATAATCAGTCGGTCTAGTACAAGTCTTCTTCTGTCTGTCAGATCTATCCAACACTTGAACAAATCAATCCTCTACACACAAGCCTTCTCAAAGACTTGCCAAATATGTCCTCAGGTTCTTCTCAAAGAACCAGTGCACCTCTGTCCTCATACAACAGCACTCCGCGTTCGTCTTTGCCCTTTGTGCTCTCTACGCAATCACAACCGCACTTGGTCGAACTTCAACCTTTGCACTCTCTGCGCAATCACAACGGCACTTAGAACAATTCACCATGACTCTTCGCTCACTCTACACACTTTGATCGAATTTCACACTCTGTTCTCGACGATCGAACTTCTCACTCTGCGCTCTATCTGCGAACGTCGCAACAAAACGATATACCCAACTCTTCAAAATAGCCTGCCTTTTATAATAACACTTTCAAGATCAAAAACTTAATCTTAGTCGGCTGTAACCCTGATCTTTAGTCAGCTGCACAACCCTAAACTTCGTCGACTGCAAACCCTAATCTTCGTCGGCTCACACTTAACTTTGTCGGCTTCAACTGCCTTTGTAACTCTTCTGTAGTTTTTGCCGCAAAACTACAACATGTCACGATATCGCGACACCTTTGCAACTGTACACTTTCTTTTGGATTTTGTCGCGATATCGCGACACTTCAGCCTTTGTCGACTTCAACTAAGCTCTTGTCACGATATCGTGACACTTTTGTCTTTGTCAGCATCAACTTTGCTTTTGTCGTGATATCGCGACACTTCTCCCTTTGTCGACCTCCTTTTTGCTTTTGTCACGAAATCACGACACTTCTGCCTCTGCAGACTTCGTCTTCACTTCTGTTGCGATATCGCGACACTTCTGTCTTCATAGCCTTCCTCTCTGCTTTTGTCGCGAAATCGTGACACTTCTCCTATAGAAGACCTGCTTTCAATTTCTGTCACGAAATCGCGACACTTCTACTTCCGTCTGCTTTCTTTTCTGCCTATTGCGAAATCGTGACACTTTTCTAACTTGCTTTCTCTCTCCTGCTTAAGTCGCAAAAATGCGACATGTCGCGATATCGCGACACTTTTTCTATCGGAATCTCTCTCCTGCATTATGTCGTGAAATCGTGACACTTTTTCTCTCGGACTCTCTCTTCTGCAACATGTCGCGAAATCGTGACACTTTTTCTTCCATACAACCTTTCTTGCAATATGTCGCGAAATCGTGACACTTTTTTGTCCGTACAACCTTCTTTGCAATATGTCGCGAAATCGCGACACTTTTCCTTCTTTGCCTTCCTGCACTTTTCGAGTTGCGAAAATGCGACATGTCGCGAAATCGCGACACTTTTCCAACTTGTTCTCTTTCTTCGAACTTGTCGGCTTGGGGTTTGCAAAAGACCTTTGAAACTGTTATGCCGTAACCTTCATCAAAATAAATTATTTGACATCAAATCAAATTCCTTCAAAAGCTTCTTGACATCAATGACAACTTATATACTTGAGCAAAGGTAAAGTACCCAAAGTACCCAAAATTTCCAACAGTCACCTTCGTACTCGCGATATCACAAAAGTTTTAATCCATTGGAAAGGTCTACCTTTAAAAGACGCGGCGTGGGAAACTCTTCACGATATCCAGCAGCAATTTCTAAATTTCCAGCTTTGAGGACAAAGCTCTTTTAAGGGGTGTGGCATGTTAGGACCCTTCTAACATAATACAATTATCATCATCTTAATATATTAACTTACAAGGGGTCACACCCTATCACAAACACACACTCCTTGGTTGGGTATATTAACCCAATCACTTTTTATTTTTAAGACATCGAAGAATATACATTCATTAATATATAAGGAGTTTACCTTCTGTTTTCCAACTGCGATTCTTAATATTTCTTGTGATTCTATTTAAGTCAGAGTCTTCCACTTGGTATCCTAACAGTATGGACCTACAACTCAGTCAGGTAGATTAGAATTTTGGAGTGGGATTTAAGCCTTTATGAAAAGTAAAGACCAAGAAATTTATTTCATGATCATTGGAGATTTTAATGCCATTACCAATCTGAATGAAAATTTTGGGGGAATTAGGAAATTGACCCAAAGTATGAAAGATTTTTCATCTTTTATTCAAAACAATCTATGGAAAGTTAAGTTTGAAGAAGACAACTATACTTGGACCAACAACAGGAGCTAGAACCTAATAGCAAAAAAATTAGGTAGATGTATTCTCTCATACCATTGGCTAGATGAAGGAACTTGTGCTAAAATTAATACCTTAACAAGGATTGGTTCATGTCATTGGCCAATAAGAGTTAAAATAGTGGTAAGTGATTTTAAAAAATATCATATTTTAAATATGAGCATATGTGGGAAGACCATCCTCAATTTGTTGATATGATAGCTCAAACATGGAATTCTTTAGGTAATGGTGGGTTGTATGCTCTTCCAAACCAAATTAAAGCTATGACATCTAGATTAAAAGAATGGAACAAGAACATCTTTGGAAATATTATTGAGAAGAAAGAAGAACTAAAATATAAGCTTTCAAAATTCTAAAAAGGTGATGAAAATAATACAAACTCAGAGGAAAGGGAGTTGCTTAGTGAATATCATAATATTTTGAGTAAGGAAGAGAAATTCTGGAGATTAAAATCAAGATAAACTTGGTTAAAAGAAGGAGATAAAAATATAAATTTTTTTCATAGGATGGCTATAGTACAAAGATCATCTTCTAGAATTAGTAGAATTAAATCTATAGAAGGGGTTTGGATTGAAGATCATAGTGAAATTAGAAAAGAGGTAAAGTCAATTTATCAGAATATTATAGGTTCAGAGGAGACCAAAGTTCTTAATGATAAACTTCTTCAAGATGTTCCTTCAGTTATAACAAATGAAGACAATAGGAAACTGGTGGAGCCTATTACTCTAGAAGAAGTTCATTTAGATCTTTTCTCTTTTAATAAGGATAAATCCCCATGTGTGAACGAGATTTTTGGCAAGCGATTGTGCGAAGGTTTCATCTGTATTGAATGCAAACAGCTCCAAAAGTTGGTTTTTAAGGCCTTCGGGCCCTAGCGGCCAATATTTTTGTGGTTTATACTCAATATTTTAGCAAGATATGTTGCAGGGGATCCAAGATGGGTTAGAAATCTATATTTCAATAGAGCATACTGTGAACTTGAGTGACAACGTCTTTCAATTTGCTACACAAAATAAAAGTGAAAACCATACCTTTTCATGGCATCTAGGGAAAGGATTAAAGAGATCACGAAACAAGTTTCAAGCAGTTTATCAAAAAAAGCTTAGATCTCAAGTGAATATGGTGCTAAGGTGCACCAAAAAAATAAATCTACTATGAAAACCCTTGTCAAGGGTAAGAATTTCGAAGACTCTGCCCCAAAAATGAACTTTAGGGATGCCCTCCGTGGTGGACAGCCTCAACCCAATGCTAATATTAATCTTAGGGCTTCCCATAAACCTCTAAGAATGCCTAAGATTGATCCCAGGAAAACAGATTCAAGATGTCTTAAAGCAGCTGATGAAACTCCTATTGTTAAGCTTGATATGGGTAACATTCAGAGTGGCATTGAAGATCTGGAAAAAAGTGGACTAGTTTGTCAGTTCGTGGGTTTTCGTTTGAGCCTATCTGCTTTCAAAGTCTGGGCTACAAAAAGCTGGAAAACTAAAGGTGAGTTACAAATATCTATTTATCCAAATGGTTATTTTATTGTTTTATTTGCTAATAATGAAGATAGAGAGAAAACTTTTCAAGGAGGTCCCTAGTTTTTTGGAATGGCAGGGCTTTTCATGAAGCCCTGGCATACTAAATTTAAAGTTGAAGAAGAAATGCCTCTACAACTCCCATGTGGGTTAGACTCTTTGGAATCCTTATTGAATTTTGGAATCCTATTGTTTTTTCTTCAATTGGAAACTCTTTAGGAACTTTTATGATGACTGCTGATTGTATTCAAAATTTTGAACATAATATTTATGCTTGGATTTGTGTTTTAATTGATTTTGACAAACCCTTACCTAAAAAGATCACATTACAATTTGGCAAAGACACCTGGGAGCAAGTAGTGGACTATGAGAACATTCCTTTTTGTTGTAGAATTTACCATGAATATGGTCATTTGGCTAGTGCTTGCCCAAATAAAATTCTTGATCAAAATAAAGAAGATATAAACTCAACAGGTTTCCAAATGCCTAAGAAGATGAACACTAAAAAAAAACCAATTATGAAGGATCAATCAAAGTCATCTGCTAATATGTTTGAAATCCTTTCCACAAATGATGTCCCAAGTGAGGAAGAGGAAATAATGGAAACATAAATCTTAGAAACAAAATTTAAATATGAAGGGAAGAACTCAGAGACAAACCAACAAATCAAAGGTTTTCAACAAAAAAAATGGAGAAAATTTACACAAGAAAAACAATCTTTTAAATGTTAAAACTTCAAATAATACAGGTCCCAATATAAACTCTATTGAACCCTTTAGTAAAATTTTGGTTGTGTACAAGCATTCTTCAAGGTTAGAAGCACCTAGGTGTTGTAGGTGAGTTGGAGAAGAGAGGGCAATCCTCCAAGGGAGGTCCCAGGTTCGAATCTCCACCCTACCAAAAATCTGAATTGGGTACCCAAAATCCAATTGATAATGTTGGTGCAGGCAGGGCTGGGTGCGACTCCCGGGTGACTTTGATGGTGTAGAACCCCCTGTTCGTGGTCTCTCATACCAAGGCGGCCCCACAAGGGGATTTTTGGTTAAAAAAAAAAAGAAGGTTAGAAGCCATCTCAGATTCAATTAGAGTAAGTCAAGAAACATGGAAAAAAAACTGAAGATGGATCCTAATAAAAAGGCAGGTTGCAAGACCAATCAATATCATATGGTAAAAGAAGGTGAAAAGCTTGTAGAGGAAGGTAATATTAATGCCCTTCCCAACTTTTTTAGCCTTGGTATTAATGAAGATCATCACTTGGAATATTAGAGGACTTAAAGGGAGTCTTTCAAAACAAAATTAAATTAGAAGAATGATTCAGATAAATCATCCACATCTTGTTTTCCTTCAAGAAACGAAGATGTCAATGGAGGATATGGACTCAATTGCTAGTAAAATTTGGCCAGATGGAAAAGTGGTTTCCCTCAGTTCCCAGGGGACTTTTGGTGGCATTGCTTGTCTTTGGGACCCAAAAGTGGTAGTTATTCACCATATGGTTGGTAGTTGGGGTCTTTTGGCTATAGCTATTCAAAGTAGACATTCCAACCAAATTATGCTTTGCATTACTATTTATGCTCCAACTACTTTGGAGGAAAAAAGAAGATAGTGGAAGGATATAACTCATATTATCTCTCATTTTCCTGAAGCTTGGATCTTGATCGGAGGATATTTCAATACCATACTCTCTCTGGATGAGAAAATGGGGAAAAATATAAATTTGGACAAAAGCACTAACCTCATGAGCGAATATATTGCAAACCTCCATCTTGTGGACATCCAACCAAATAATGGCCTTATGACTTGGTCTAACAAAAGGCAAGGCTTAGCTTGTATAATGGAGAGATTGGATAGGTTTTTGCTCTCTGAAAATTTCTTAATCCATGGTCACATTCCTAAAGTGAAGACTCTTAACAATGTTGGTTCGGATCATTGGCCAGTCATGGTGGAAATGTGGAAAACCAATGTGAGTTTCTCTCCTTTTCATTTTCAATTAATGTGGCTTAGAGACAGTTCCTTTAGACCTCGTGTGCAACAATGGTGGAAGGAAGGTAAGCCTAGGTATGGGACTAAGATGTTTTGTTTTGCCAAAAGACTACAATACATTAAATCTAAAATCAAGACTTGGAACTAGAAGGAGTTTGGGGATGTTCATAAAAAAAACATGAAGTTATTGCTCAACTTGAAAATTTGAATAATAAAATTCGTTTAGATGACTTCACAGAGAATAGAAGTGCAGATGAAATTAAACTCACAACTTAGAGGAATGGGAAAAAGAGAAGAACTCTTATGGAAGCAAAAATCTAGAATTCAATGGCTCAAAGAAGGAGATCGAAACACAAATTTCTTCCACAAATATCTTCTAGCTTGAAGATATCACAACTTTATTTCTTCCCTGAAATCAGATTTTGGAGATGTTGTCTATACTTGGGATGGCATGAACTCTATTATTGTCGATTACTTTTCCAATCTTTTTTTTGCTACTCCTCTTGACTCGAATTCTCAACAAAATGTTCTTCAAGCAATCCCTTCTCTTATCACTTATGAGGAGAAATCTATTTTAACTACACCTGTTACTATCAATGAGATTCAACAAGTAGTTTTTAAAATGCAAAAAGGGAAAACCCTAGGTCCTAATGGTTTTCCCATTGAGTTCTACCAAGAGTTATGGGATATCATTCATGCTAATTTATTAGAGGTGGTGGAAGAAGCCAGAAAACCCAAAGAAATTTTTAAGGTATTCAATAAAACTTATATTAATCTTGTTCCAAAAGCTCAAGAGGTTGATCATATCTCAGCTTTTAGACCTATTGCTTTATGTAATGTTCTTCTCAAAATCATTACTAAGATCATGGCAGAAAGGTTGAAGCCTCTTTTGCATAAGATTATTTCCCCTGAACAAGGGGATTATGTGGAAGGGCTTCAAATAGTAGATGAGATAGTTCTTGCTCAGGAAGCCATCCATTCCATTGATATGCAAAAATCTCCTTCCATGTTCATTGGGTTAGACTTATCCAAAGCTTATGATAGAGTGGATTGGCACTTCCTTATCAAAATTTTGAGGCAATTTGGTTTCTCTAAGGATTGGATAGATTGGATAATGGTATATATCTCTTCAGTTTCCTACTTAGTTCTTATCAATGGTAGACCTCTCAGTCGTTCCCAGCTTCAAGAGGTATTAGGCAAGGTGACCCGCTATCCCCTTATTTATTCATCATTCTTGTTGAATTCTTGGGTAGGACTATAAAGAAAAAGAGGGAAAACAAAACCCTTGAGGGAGTTACCATTGCTCATGGAGCTAGACCTATCTCTCATCTTCAATTTTTTGATGACTCTACTCTTTTAGGTAAAGCTACAGTTAAGGAAGCTTCTAATATTAAGCAAATCATTAACTATTTTTCTAAGGCTACTAGGCAGTTGATCAATGAAGACAAATCTAAAGTTATTTTCTTTCACTGCTCTGCCAGACAAGAATCCATGGTCTTGGATAAATTAAGATATAATAAGACCTCCCTTCCGATCACTTATTTAGGTATTCCCATAAATATTCAAAGGCAAAAAAATAAATATTGGAATTGGTTGTTGGACAAAGTCAAGAAGAAAATTGGAAAGTGGACCAACAAGTGGCTTTCTTCTAGGGGTAGAATCACCTTGGTAAAATCAGTACTTCAAGCTATTCCTATTTATGTTTATTCCGTGTTGAATATCCCAAAGGTTGTTCTTCGAGAACTGGATCAAATCAATCATCGATTCCTCTATAGTGGTACTAAGGAGAAAATAAAATGGGCCTTGGTGAAATGAGAAACTTTATGTCTTCCTAAGAATGAAGGGGGATTAGGATTCTGATCTTCTATTAATAACAACAAAGCTTTAGCTGCTAAATTATATTGGAGGATGTTGCATAATCCCAATGCTCTTTGGGCCAATAATCTCCATGTTAAATATGCTGAGAACAAAAGTCCTGAAGACCTTGTTCGCTATCAAATTCCTACCAAAGGTTCTCCCATTTTAGCAGTTCTTAAGACTAGTGAGGATTTGATAAAGTAAAAATTATTTTGGATCATTCATAATGGTCAACAAGCATGTTTTTGGACAGATTCTTGGGATTATCACAAGCCTTTGATAACTCAGTTTCCCGATTGGAGGCTTTGGATGGAGGAGCTTCACCAAGCTAACTGGATAAAGGTGGCTAATTACTATTGGTACCATACTGGTAATTCAAAGGTTGGTAGATATTGGATCCCTATTGAGGATTGACCTATTCAAATCCTAGAAATGCAAAGACAAGATATCCAAGGCATCCTTCATATGAGATCTCTCTCTTGGTCCCATGAAAAAGATTGTTTTGGATGGAACAACACTACTAAGGGTGAGTATTCAATTGCTCAAGGTTATTTGACCTTATGCCATAATAATCCCAACCAATATTTTGACATCTTTTCTTAGTTGTGGGCTCAAAAGCTTTGGCCTAAGGTGAGGTTATTTACTTGGCTTTTATTGCCTCATAGGGTGCTTACTGGTGAGAAACTTATGAAGCATGGTTTTCATGGCCCTTTTAGATGTGAAATGTATGGAGAGAATGTAGAAACTCTCAGCCATATTTTTATTTAGTGTACTTTAGCCTCTGAGCTATGGAGGAGAATGACCACTTTACTTGGATTACAGTGGTCCAAATTTTTTACTTTTGAACAACTTTAGAGGGATTGGCCTAATAAAGAGGGTGTTGATCATTTTATTAGGCAGTTAGTTTGGATGGGTTCTACCATTCTTCTTTGGAATATCTGGAATGAAAGGAACAATCAAATTTTTAATCAAGATAGGAAGGATATTCACTATATTTGGCAAAAGACCATAGCCAAATTAGTTGAATCAGTCCATCAACTCCTTAATCACCCCCAAAACTCCCACCAAATATGGGATCAAGTGATGCAAATATTGAAGATTAAATCTTCTAAGGGCAACCAACTTAAAGGGAATGTGAATATTTGTAAGATGGATAGGACAAGAAATTGGCAACCTCCTCCTAAGGATTTTGGAAAATTCAATACTGATGGAGCCTCTAGAGGGAACCCTGGAAAAGCTAGCGCGGGAGGAATTAGTAGACTTTCAAATGGCTCCCTAGTTTTTACTTTTTCTGAGAATTTGGGTATTCTTTCCAATAACCTTGTTTAGGGGTATTTTATCCTCAAAGGCCTTCAAGAGGCTAATAAGGTTGGATGGAAAAAGGTGTTAGTTGAGTCTGACTATCAACTCATGATTAATATTTTGAAGACTCCTAAGAATCATAAGGTTGATTGGAGAATACAAATAATTATTGAGAAGATTCAATTAATCCAGATGGGATTTTTGAAAGTTGATTACAATAATGTGGTCAGAGATCAAAACAAGAGTGTTGATGCTTTAGCTAATTAGGCTTTGGACAAATGTGATCTTACTTGTTATGGCCACCCTCCTAGATGGTGGGCTTCACAAATAAGGGAAGCTCTTCTTTCTATCATTTCTTTAGATGGCTCCAGTTCTGAAGGTACCTAGTTTCTTCTTGCTTTATTTTTTCTTTTCTTTTGTTTGATCAGGGTATTTTAGTTCCCTAGCTCAAACTATCCTTTCTTTTGTTTCCTCTGTTGATTCTTGCCTTAAAAATATTTTGGTCTAGAAAGGTCTTTGTTATGTTCAATTTTTTTATTTTTTATTTTTTGTTTAGTTTTTTGAGAGGTGTGTGTCTTTTTTTTTTTTTTTTTTTGTTTTTTGTTATTGTTCTTGTGTTTTTGTTGTTCTTGTTCTTGTGTTTTTGTATGTTTGTGTTAATTCATGTTTATGTGTGAGTATTTTCTATGTTTTTTTGTTTTTATTTATTGTCTGTTGTTGGTTGTTTTTTATTTTTATTTTTTTAATTTTTTAGGTTTTGGTTGTTTTTATTTTTCATGTTTTTTGTTGGTTATGTCTTTGTAGTATTCTATTTTTTTTGTCATGTTTGTTTTTTGTTATGTTGTTCTTGTGTTTTTCCATGTGGTTCATGTTGTGGTTTTTTATCTTATTGTGTGTGTGTTTGGTTTTGATTTATCTTTTTGACACACTCAAGGACCATGTTTTTTTAATTACTTATCTTTATTTTTATTTATTTATTTATTTTATCTTATTGTGTGTTTATTTGCGCCTTGAGTATGTCAAAGGTGGTAGGCCAAGTTCGAGCCTTGGGTGATTTTGGTGAAATGGATAACCCTGCCTCCTTGGGTCTTACCCGAAAGTGGCATCCCTTTTGGGATGTTTTCAACAAAAAAAAAGGATAAATCCCCTAGTCTAGATGGGCTCTCTGCAACTTTTTACCAACATAATTAGGATATAGTGAAGGATTCTTTATTGGTGGCAGTGGAACAGTCTAGGGTAAAACAATTCTTTCCTTATAAAATAAATATAACTTATCTTACCCTAATTCTAAAAAAGAAGGATGTTGAATTGTTTGATTCTTTTAGACCCATAAGCCTATGTAATATGGCTTATAAGATTATTTCCAAAGTGATGGTAAATAGATTAAGGTCATTGTTAGTTAAAATCATTTCAGAAGAGCAAGGAGGTTTTGTGAAAGGGAGACAAATTCTGGATAGGATCATAGTAGCTCATGAAGTTATACATTCAACAGCTTCAAAAAAAGAGAAAGTTATGGTATTAAAACTTGATATGAGTAAGGCCTATGATAGGGTTAAATGAGATTTTCTTTTTACAATTTTAGATAAGTTTCATTATGGGAAGAAATGTGTTATATGGATTAAAGCTTATTGTAGATGTGAAATCAAACATCACCAAACAATATACTTAAATAAATAAATGAATAAAGCAGAATAAACACATGATTACACATAAATAAAATTTTATTCTTAATTTCAGATGGATCTCTGATATTACAACCAAGTGTACCCCAAATGGGGGTTTACAATTATTTATTATCCAATACAATGATTTCAATATGCTAGGGTTCTTCGAAACCCTAGCTAACAAACAAGGGTGGTGTATTCATGCTTGACTTAATTTCAACAGTGAGGTGAGTGGGCTTCAGATATCCATAGGCCAGACCACTCAATTGCTTCAGCAGCTTCCAATGAAATTGATCTTTAAACCTACAAATATCAAACAACAACAGAAGGTCAATAATATATGCGAGGACTCCACTATGTGAGGCCCTCAATAAGAAAAATACTAACCCTAGTTGCAGAAATGAAGCTATAAACAAATCTAAAGAATAAAATGTTGAGCAAGATGCAGCGACAGTATTGTCATTGTTGTCAACACAGTCAGATAGATCGGTTGATGCAGTGGACAGGAGTTTAGAGGTCACTCAGAGTATGTACAGTAATGTTAAATGCTTATGAGGATGTTTTTGATGTATGGGTGAAGTTGTTACAGGTTGTCCAAGAAGACCGAAGTGGCCCATATCCAAAAGAGAAGCAAAAAAGCCAAGAGGAAAAAGTGTCACAATATCATGACATGTTGCATTTTTGCGGCCAAAAAAGAAGAGAAAATGCAAGGAGAAAAAGTGTCGCGATATCGCGACATGTTGCATTTTCGTGGACAAAAGAAAGAGAAAATGCAAAGAGGAAAAAGTGTTGTGATATCGCGACATGTTGCATTTTCGTGGCCAAAATAGAAGAGAAAATGCAAGGAGAAAAAGTGTCGCGATATCGAAAAAACAAAAAATGAAGTTAATCAAGGCTTGGAAATGGGGGGGAAGAAAGTAGAGAGGGGAGGGCTCTGGTCCCTCCCCTGCTCCCCCTCCCATGGCTCCTGGTTCCTGCCCAGTCCCTGGCTCAACCCAGGTCATCCCTCCCGGGGAGTGGTTGTTTGCAGATGATCTCCTAGGGGGAGATCCTGCTCCACTATCTGCGCCCCTCCCAATCGGCTAGGGTTTCCTTGGTTGTTTTTTCGGACTGGTGCTTCCTAGGGATCCCTGTTTGGTTGGGGATCCCTTCCCTTTTTCCCTCAGGCTTCCCCCTAGGGTTTTTTGCAGGTTATTCGCGTGGATCTGGTCCCTTGTGTTTCTCGGTGCGGTGGAGGTGACGGTTTAGGGTTTGGACAGCTTCCCCATTTTTCTTGTGAATCCTCGGCGGGCTCTATGCTTGGACGGGATTCTTGGTCCCTGCTGCTGGGATCCTCTTCTTTTTTCCCGGGGTGGGTTCCTTGTGGTACAACTCTTTGGTCACTTCCTGATGGGCTGGATCCTCTCTGTGCTGGCTATCGGTTTCCTACAGGATGGATCTCGCTGAACAGAATGTTTTCCCGATGGGCGGTTGGTTTCTCCACAGGGCGGGATTCGCCAAATCTGCTGGTTTTCCCGCAATGCGGGATCCTTTCTTTTCTACTGGTTTCCCGGATGGCGGGATTTCCCTGTTGCTTCCCGCTAGGCGGGACTGTTTGTGGTGGTTTTGACTGCTTCTCGCGAGGCGGGATTTTATTGTAATGGTTTTTCTTTGCTTCCTGCTGGGTGGGATCTTCTCGATGGTGGTTTTTGGCTACTCCCGCTGGGCGGGATCTCCAAAACTACTTTCTTTCTTATTTGTTTTTTTCCCACTGAGAGGGATTGTTTCTTGCTTACTGTTACCGCTGGGCGGGATTTCTGTTTTGGTGTTCAGTTTCAAGGGATTGATGCCCTAGGCCCATTGCTTATGTAATCGGGTTTTGGGATCCTTGTTAAAACCCGCTGTAAATACAAACACTACTTACCAAAAAAAAAAAAAGTGTCGCGATATCGCGACATTTTGCATTTTCATGGCCAAAAGAAAGAGTAAATGCAAGGAGAAAAAGTGTCGCGATATCGCGACATGTTGCATTTTCGTGGTCCAAAGCAAAGAGAAAATGCAAGAAGAAAAAGTGTCGCGATATCGCGACATGTATTTTCGCGGGCCAAAGCTAAGAGAAAGAGCAAGGAGAAAAAGTGTCGCGATATCGTGACATGTTGTATTTTTGCGGGCCAAAGCTAAGAGAAAAAGCAAGGAGAAAAAGTGTCGCGATATCGTGACATGTTGTATTTTCATGGGCCAAAGCTAAGAGAAAGAGCAAGGAGAAAAAGTGTCGCGATATCGCGACATGTTGTATTTTTGCAGGCCAATGCAAAGAGAAAGGCAGAGAAAGAAAAAGTTTCGCGATATCGCGACATGTCACATTTTCGTGACTCAAAAAGGGCAGGCAGGAAGAGAAAGAAAAAGTGTCATGATATCGCGACATGTCGTATTTTCGTGACTCAAGAAGGGTAGGCAGGCAGAGTAACAAAAGTGTCGCGATATCGCGACATGTCGCATTTTCGTGACTCAAGAAGGGCAGGCAAGCAGAGTAACAAAAGTGTCACGATATCGCGACATGTCGCATTTTTGTGACTCAAGAAGGGCAGGCAGGCAGAGTAACAAAAGTGTCGCGATATCACGAAATATCGTATTTTCATGACTCAAGAAGGGCAGGCAGGCAGAGTAACAAAAGTGTCACGATATCATGACATATCGCATTTTTGTGACTCAAGAAGGGCAGGCAGGCAAAGTAACAAAAGTGTCACAATATCGTGACATGTCGCATTTTCACGACTCAAGAAGAGCCTCAAAATAGAAACGAACAGTCATCGAAGGAGAAAACAAATGCATGCACAAGGGAAAAGAAAATGAACAGTCATGAAGGAGAAAATGAATAGTCATGGAAAGAAGTGGATGCATGCCCATGTGGAGAAAATGAACAGTCGAAGAAGGAGAAAATGAACAGTCGTCAAAATAGAAACGAAAAGCTTTTTCAAAAACCAAAACGCATGCATGCACAAAGGAGAAAACGAACAGTCATGACCGAGAAGACAAACAGTCATGGTAGGAGAATATGGTGTCAATTTGTTGCATGTAACACATTTGACGAAATGCCTACTCTATATATACAAAAGGAGTTACATAAAGAAGGCGTTACAATTGACAAGTGGCGTATGAGAAATGAAAGAAGGAGTTACAACTGGAGTTACAAAGAGAAAGGATTGTTATAAAAGGAGTGTTGCTTGGAGAATTTAAAGTGAGGATTTTATCTCGTGAATAGAGCGAGAGGCACGCGAGAGGCGAGCGAGAAGGGTGTGTTTTTTGTGAAGTGTGGGAGATGTTGAGTAAACAATACGCTAGTCAGGGTCTTGTAAAAGTGAAGGCATTTCTATGTCAATATTCTAGTTTCAATATTGAAGTCCAAGTTGGTGCTTGGCATCAGAGGTTGGTGCTCCTTCCAGTTGGTGCTGGTAAATCGGGGGTTGGTGCTCCTTTCTGTTTGTGCAGATAAATCAGGGGTTGGTGCTCCTTCCGGTTGGTCGTCGGTAAATCGGGGGTTGATGCTCCTTTCTATTGGTGCGGATAAATCGGGGGTTGGTGCTCCTTCCAGTTGGTGTTGGTAAATCGGGGGTTGGTGCTCCTTTCTATTGGTGCGGATAAATCGGGGGTTGGTGCTCCTTTCTGTTGGTGTAGATAAATCAGGGGTTGGTGCTCCTTTCTGTTGGTGTAGATAAATCAGGGTTTGGTGCTCCTTTCTGTTGGTGTAGATAAATCAGGGGTTGGTACTCCTTTCTGTTGGTGCAGATAAATCAAGGGTTGGTGCTCCTTTCTATTGGTGCGAGATAAATCGGGGGTTGGTGCTCCTTCCAGGTGGGTGCTTGGTAAATTGATTGTAAAGTTGTGCTTTGCAAAGGCTGGATTTGGATGGTAGTCCAAACAGTCATTTTTGAGGAGTAGCCAAATCGGTGAACCTCGGTACATCTTGTGTTGTGTGATGCTCTCTTGTTATACATACTTTATTTGGTTTTAAGTTTTCATTGTTTTGGCTTTAAGAGTTGAAGATTTAAGTTTTAAAGAGCTACACTGATTCACCCCCCCCTCTCAGTGTCATTGTGAGATTAACATAAAAATACTTGTAATAAATAAATTACCTTGTCACATTAACTCATTGTTCTATTTTATTCGTCATTGTTATAGAATTTGGTGCATAGATGCCTTAGCGACACTCGAGGGATCGCTAGACTGCATAACTAAGGTTGTGAACGCATGTGGGTGCTCAGTGATGGCAGGAGGTACTTAAAGACACTTGATGTTGATAGGAGGCATCCAGAGGTGCTCGGTGATGACAAGAAATGTCTATAGGCGGTTCGAGGAACTCGAAGGGATGTTCTAGGAGTGAAACAAAATCTACAGAAGCAAATATGGTTCATGTGAGGTAGGCGACAATAGATACGAAAACGACGAAGAGTGATGAAAGGTGGATAATGGCAAGGGAGCTTGGATGCTTAAGGACTTAGGGAAAACTCCTTAACACCAAAGACTTAGAAAACTTAGGGAACTCAGGGGTTGAGTCATCAAAATGACTCCTCTTTATAATCTCTCCTAGGGCACATTAGCATTTCAACAACACAATTTGTATGGTCAAGATTAAAACGTGACGAAGGGTGGAGATTAAATTTGGGTATGTGGCATGGATTAATATGGATGAATGGCTGGGATTAATTCATATAAATATACATATATTTATTAAATATATATAAATAAAAAATAAAAAATATTATTATTTAAATATATATTAAACAAATGTATATAAATATATATAAATAATGGGTAAAAGTGGTGGGAAGCTATGGATGGACGATAAGTGGCTAGACTTTGGTGTCTACACTTGTGTCTCTTCAATTTCTTATTCAGTGTTGGTCAATGGGTTAGTGACAGACTCTTTTAAGGCCAAGAGAGGTCTTAGACAAGGAGATCCTCTTTCTCCTTATTTATTCATTATTATGGTAGAAATTTTGAGTAGGATCTTAAATAAGGCTTACAAATATGGGATTATAAGTGCACTTAAGGTTAGTAATAACATTGATAACATCACCCATCAACAATTTGTAGATGATATAGCCCTTTTTGTAAGGGTAAGGACAAATGAGACCAGAGCTTTGTATAAATTTTTAAAAGAGTACAAAAGAGCTTCAGGGCAACAAATTAATAGGGCTAAATCCAAAATTTACTTCCTTAAAAATCTTGTTAATATAAAAGCTAGAATTTGTAGGTTGCTTCAAATGGAGGAGGTAAATTTACCAACAACTTATCTAGGGATGCCTTTATTTGAGGGAAGAATGACAATAGATTTATGGAATCCAATTATTAGTAAAGTTCAAAATAAACTTCCAGCTTGGAAAGGTATATGGTTATCATTAGCAGGAAGAGTGCAGTTAATTAAATCAGTCTTACAAGCCATTCCAACATATTGTATATCATTGTATTCTATGCCAAAATCAGTTAAAAAAAATTTAATCTTTACTATGTGATCATTTTTATGGTCAGGTTTACATGATAAAAGAAAATTTCCTTTGGTGAAATGGAGCAAGTTGTGTGATGATAAAACTAGGGGAGGTCTTAGTTTAAGAGCTCTTACAGATACAAAATTAGCTCTTAGGGAAAAATTTATCTGAAGATTGTACAAAGAGAGTTAAAGATAATGGAAAAGAATTCTTCTAAGTAATTATGTTGATCCCAATGACCAAAGTTTAATATTTACTGCATTCTCTCTTCAAAATGGTTCTGCTCTTTGGAATGGTTTAAAAAGATCTAGTGATCTTATGATTAAAGGTTTAAGATAGGTGGTGGGAACTGGAGAAAAAATTATATTTGGATGGATACTTGGTGTGATAAAAAAACCACTTAATTTAGATCTAGTTTTGAAACCTTGGATGAGATTGCTTCAAGACAAATACGGTGATAGAGTTTCAAACATTTTGTACAAGGATCAAGAAGGAGGACACAAATGGAAAGAAGATTTTTTTACAAGTATACAAGATATTGATGCTAAGAGGTATTTGTGTAGAAAGATAATTGTGATTATTCTGAGGGGTGCTAAGGATAAATTTATTTGGGAGTTGAATAGCTCAGGAGAATACACAACAAGAAGTGGATATAATGTCACTAGAATATGGTGAGATATTTGGGATAGCCTAAGCATTCCTAAAGTTAAAATATTTGTTTGACTAGTAGGTCATAGAAGAATTTTATCCTGGGATATCCTTATGAAAAGGGGTTTTCATGGCCCCTCTCAATGTGTTTTATGTAATAAGGAGGAGTAGAGTATTGACCATCTCTTGGGACATTGCTCAATAGTCTGGAATATATGGAAATGGATTCTTAAAATGTTTGGTAAATGCATGGTAATGAATAACATAATTGAATATTGGTTAAAGCAATGACAAAGCACTTATAAAATGAGACTTTATAGACAATATGGGATATATCAAAAGATACAATACTTTGGACTATATGGCTAGAAAGAAATAGAAGAATATTTAAAGAAAAGGAAAACAACTTAGAGGTAATGAAAAAGAAGATATATTTATCCATAGAGGAGTCTAAACCAACCCTATCAACTCACACAATCCCTAATTTGGAAGCAAAAAGTCTTGATAGATGGAGTCAAGTCATTAAATGGAATTATGATGTTGGGTACAAGAGAAGAAAAATAAGGTAAAGAATATAAAGTGGAAACCACCAGATGTAGAGTGGGTTAAATTGAATTTTTATGGAGCATCTAAAGGAAATCCAATACCAACAGGAGGAGGAGGAGGAATAAGCAAAAATAATAGAGGAGATATTTTGTCTCATTATGCTTTCAATTATGGATTTAAGACAAATAATGAAGTTGAAGCTTGAGCAACTTTAGAAGGATTAAAAATATATAAATAAATGAAATGGAATAGAGTATGGATGGAAGGTGATTCTCTCATAGTAATAAATGTAATTTTGAGAAAAACAAAGGCTCCATGGAACATACAAGAGATAATTGTGGAAATTCAAGATCTTGCTAAAGAGTTTGAAGAAATCGAGTTTACACATATATTAAGGGAAGGAACAAATGTGTAGATAATCTAGCCAATAGAGGGGTTTTGATTGAGGATCGTGAAGTTAACATCTCCTTTCCATGGTTAGAGGAAGTACAAAGTTTAGTTGAGGGTAACAAAAAATATTGATTGCCTAAATCAATCAATGATTAAGATTTAATTTAATGTTTTCCATTGGTAATATATGTTTTATTTATAACAATAATGTGTGTTTATTTAGACTAATTATTATAACTTTGTGGTTGCACTTGTGTTTCAGGAAGAAAACTAGCAATCCATATTTGGTAAAGCGGACTATGATAGTGCGATGTTTTGAAAATATTACTCTACTAAGATGCAAGGCATAGATAGTAGAGGTGAAGTTTTGGCATTGTGAAGGCTGTTATAGGAAAATGTCAAGAAAGATGCTAAATTATGGAGTAATTGTATTCATACAGAGATTTGAAAAGATCCAAAAAATGAAATTCAAGAATTCGGACATTTTACGTAAAATGATGTAGGTTTTTAGCTATAGCATCTCAATTGAGATGAGAAGTGTATCTATTTGTAAATTCTCAAGCTTTTAAGAAGAGAGATGCAATTTTTTAAGGGTGGGGGACCCGAGTACAACCCCTTATTATCAAGCAAAAAATAATAATAATTAAAAAAGTAATAATTATCATAGCATAATTCCAGCAAATAATCTTTTGTGTCATTCTACTTATTTCTAACTTTGATATTAATAACAATGTACATTTGGGGACACAGTTTAGTAGATTGATTGATAAGAGGGGAGCTCAAAGATTTGAGACGATGGCGGGAGCAGCAGGAGCGGCAACAGGAGCAACAGGAGCGGCAGCAGGCATGGCAGCAGGCGCAGATGCCGATGCAGGGCTGGATTCGGATCCAGCGCAGAGCGCTGGTTTCTGGGCGGGCCCGGATCCTGGGGGCTCAGGTACGCCCGGGCCCGGGCCTGGGCCGGGCCCAGGCGGATCGGCGGCATGGTCGGCCGAGGGTCTAGGGTGCGATGGGTTCGGTGGGGTCGGGATTTTGGGCCCGCGGCCCTTATCCAGCGATCCCGTCTCGGAAGGCTTTGGGAAGGCCCCCCCCGCCCCTGGTCAAGGGCGGGCCTCGGGCGGGCATAAACCCTCTTATCAACAAGTTCTGGCGGGCAACAGATCTCCTGGTCGGGCCCTGGGAGTCGGGCTTTCCCTCCAAGGTACTCACATTTCCATCCAGGAGGAGGTTTACTCTTCCCTGGTTTCCGATTCTTCATCATCTCTGGTTGGGAAGTTCCTGGGCGGGCGCCCAGACATGGAGACGATCCGCAGATGGGCGGCCACCAGATGGAAGGTCTCTGGTCATATCCAGCTGGTCGCCCTGTCCAGAGGCTTTTTCATTATCAAACTTAATAACAACGAGGATGCTGAGAAGATCCTGTCGGGCGGGCCCTGGTTCTTGGGTCGCAAAAGCCTCTTTCTCAGACGTTACGGTGCAGACTTCCACCCCAGCACCCAAAGCATCAACTTCGCCCCGATCTGGGTCCGCCTCCCGGACCTCCCCTTCCATCTGTGGCGTGAAGACGTCCTCAAGCTCATCGCCCAGTCGGTTGGAGATCTGGTGGCTTTTGATCCTGCGACCAAGGCCGGTTCTCGCATGGTGCATGCAAGGTTCTGTGCCAACGCCAACCTCGAATCTGAGCTCCCCTCCTCGGTGACCATCTCTTCTGGGTCCTTCTTCTGGTGCCAAACCCTGATCTACGAAAACAAACCTGCCTTTTGCACCTCTTGCAGCTCTCAAGGCCACCTCCCTCATCAGTGCCCGGCTTCCAGGAAGACGGCAGGCCCTATTCCCAACCCCCAACCCAGTTCTGGTCGGGCCCCCTCCCAGGATCCTTCCCGTCCCACCCCTAGCACTCCCCCCAAGGAGGTCTCCCCTTCGGGCCCCCAGGCCCTCGGGCCCAGCTCGGAGATCCCTAGCAACCCTTTCGGGGCCCCGATCCCCGATCCTCCCCCGCAGGTCATTCTGGCTCCGCAAGCCCCGGCTCCTTCCGAGATCCAACCTTCCCCCCCCAACCCCTTCTGACCCCGGCCCCCCAGCCCTTCCCGGAGCCTACCCCTTTGGTTTGTGGGTCCGAACTATCTAATGATGAGACCGACGGCAGCTCTCCGTCTGAGTCAGATGAAGTCAGCCCCAAGAGGACCCGGAGCAGATCCTTTGCCACAGATTTTGGTTCCAAAGGTAAACGAGGACGGCCCACCCGGTGCGAGCAACGATCAAGGATCACCGAGGATGATATCGCTAGCGGTTCCCAGACTACGCTCCCTGATGCTGCCTCGAACTTTCGCAAGGCGGATGACACCCGATCCAAACCTCCCACCCAGGCTGGAAAGGGGGGCAGGCGACCCCAAAAGGGTGCCAAATGAAGCTAATCTCCTGGAACATTAGGGGACTCAATGGAGTCCCCAAGAAAAGGATCCTCGGCCAACTCCGAAGGGATCACCGTCCGTCCTTCATCCTCCTCCAGGAGACCAAGATTGATGACGCCGTTGCTCGGCGAATAGCCCATTCTACCTGGCGCGACTGCGAACTTCTCTCCACCCCCGCGGCTGGTTCAGTCGGGGGCCTCATGTGCATGTGGGATCCCCGATCTTTCGAGGGAAGGCTCATTTCTTCCTCGCCCAGAATCATGAACATCCTGATCCATTGCCTCAACTCTAAGCGTTCGTGGATCCTTTCCAACGTCTACGCTCCCAACAGTCCCGTTGAGAAAGCAAGGCTCTGGCAGGAGATCAGTTCGATGAGAGATGCTTTCGCTCCCCTGCCCTGGATCCTGGCCGGGGATTTCAATAGCCCCCTGTTTTCCTCTGACAAATGCGGGGGCTCAGAGGCCAGAACCAAAAGCATGGATGATTTTGGGGCCTTCACTGCCCACAACGAGCTCATGGATGTCAGTCTGAAGGGAGCCCGATTCACGTGGTCCAACAAGAGAGCAGGTCCCAATCACATCCAGGTTAGGTTGGATAGAGTGTTCTTGTCCAAGGAAGCCCTCCCCACCTTTGTTGATGCCTCCCTCTTGGCCCTCCCCAAAATTGGGTCCGATCACTGCCCCCTCCTCCTCGAGACTGATCATCGACCCCCCCCAAGAGACCCTTTCGATTTGAGTCCATGTGGCTTCACCACCCTGACCTCCGGGCCCAGGTCGGCTGCTGGTGGGCTCCCCCTGCCCCTGGCCGCCCCGTCGAGCGGGTCTCCCATAAGCTGAGACGCCTCAAGGAGCACCTCAAGACTTGGAACAAAGAAGTGTTCGGCAATATCTTCGAAAGCAAAGCGGCTATCAAAAATAAACTTGAGGACATTGAATCCAGATTCCAAGCTGGTTCTCAAGAGCCTGGCCTCAGGGAGGAGGAACGCACTGCCCTTTTCGAGTACCACAATGTCCTAGCCAGGGAAGAAACCTTTTGGAGGCAGAAGTCGCGTGCTCTTTGGATCCAAGATGGCGATGCTAACACCAAGTTCTTTCATGCTTCGACCCTTCGCAACAGGGGCTCCAACAGAATTGTCGAGCTGGTCGACTTCAATGGCAGCATCATCAACAAGGAAGCGGACATCCAAGCCGAGGCAGTCCGCTTCTTCCAAGAGCTCCTAGGCGATGGTCCTCCTATGTCCCCTGAGGCGGCCGACTCCCTCTTGGCCCACATCCCGACGTCCGTCCCAGCCGCGGCTAATTCTAAACTGGTCCAGGCCCTGTCGGACTCGAAAATCCATGCTGCCACCTTTTCCATGAAGGCTGAGGCGGCTCCGGGCCCGGACGGGTTTCCTCCCCGCTTTTTCCAGACTTTCTGGGATATAGTAGGCCTTGACGTTTGCGCTGCCATCCGGGACCTGCAGTTTGCCAGATCCATCCCCAGAGGCATCAACTCTACATTCATAGCCCTGATCCCAAAGACCCAGGCCGCCAGGTCCCTGTCAGACTTCCGCCCCATCAGCCTGTGCAACGTCCTCTATAAAATTCTGACCAAAGCCATGACAACCCGCCTCAAAGACATCCTTCCCCTGATCATTTCCCCCTGTCAGGGAAGCTCCGTCAAAGGCAGGCTGATCACCGACGGGGTCATCATCATGCATGAGGCTATCCACTCAGCTGTCCTATCCAGAAAGGCCCACTTCCTGCTCAAGCTTGATATGAATAAAGCCTTTGACAGGGTCGACTGGAGCTTCCTGTCCAAAGTCCTCCTCAAATTTGGGTTTCATCCCTCCTGGGTCCATCTCATCAGCAAGTGCGTGTCCTCCCCCTGGTTCTCTATCCTGGTCAATGGGTCTCCGACCGGGTTCTTTCCCAGCTCCAGAGGTCTCCGCCAAGGTGATCCCCTATCCCCGATCCTCTTCATTATCCTGGCCGAGGCCCTGGGCCGCACCATTTTGAATGCTGTAACCCGCGGTCTTATCTCGGGCATCAGGCCGACGCAGGATCTCCCCCCCGTGTCCCATCAGCAATTTGTGGATGACACCATTCTGGCCTCCGCGGCCTCGGTCCCTCAAGCTAAGGCCCTCAAGAGAATCCTTGCTTTGTACGAGGAGGCGGCTGGACAAAAGATCAACCTGCGCAAGAGCAAGATTTACTTCATCAACACCCCTGTGGCCAGGCAACTCAAAATCGGGCGGATCCTTGGCTGCTCCCCCGGCTCCCTCCCTTCCTCCTACCTCGGGCTTCCTCTGTTCACAGGGGCGTCTTCCAAAGGGCTGTGGAGTGGGTTGATCGAGCGGATCCAAAGGAAACTTGCCCCCTGGAAAGGCCACCTCCTTTCTCAGGCCGACAGAGCCACTCTCTTGGCTTCCGTTCTCCAAAGCATTCCTATATACTTCATGTCGGTCTTCAGAATTCTGGCCTCCATTGCTAATCTCATCGAGCAAATCCAGAAACGGTTTCTCTGGTCGGGAGGCGAAGACAAAAAAAGGATTCCCCTGGTCTCCTGGCCCCTAGTCTGCCGCCCCAAGGCTGAGGGAGGAATCGGGCTCAGACGGGTGGTTCCCATGAATCAGGCCCTTCTGTCCAAACATGCCTGGAAGGTCCATACCAATACCCCTGACGAATGGGTCGGCATTGTTCGGAGGAAATACTGTCACAGTCACCCCTTCCTCGGGGATTCCCAGCCCCACGACGGATCTGCCTTCTGGAAGGCCCTGCTCTCCACCAGGGACATCGTTCAGCTTGGGACCAGATGGCTCCTTGGGGACGGCGCCAAGATCGACTTTTGGGAGGACAGATGGATCCTCGACGAGGCCCTGAGCTCCGACAGAGATCTCCTTCTTCTCAAGCCTGGGCTAGCGGGCCGCGGGCCCAGAGTGTCTGATTACATGGCCCTGTGCCAGGGGCAGATCACCTGGAAACCCATCCTGGACCCCAGGTTCCCGCTTCAAGCTGCCAGACTCCAACGCATCCTCAGTGCGACAGTCATTCCTTCTTTCGGTGCCAGCGACAGAATCGTGTGGCATGGCTCTCCTAGCGGCATCTTCTCTGTCAAGTCCGCCTACCATATTCAGAGAACCCCCGGGGCTACCACCTTCCCGACCCAGATGGTCTGGGCCAAGAAATTGATCCCCAAAATCAGCCATTTCGTCTGGGCGGCCGCCCAAAACAAAATCCTCACGCTCAAAAATCTGATCAAGCGTGGCTTCCAAATCCCCAACAGATGTTTCCTCTGCTGCGCCGCGTGGGAGTCTACCAACCACCTCTTCCTAAACTGCGCCTTCTCTTCCGAAGCTTTGGGCCTCATCCTTTCCCAGTTTTCCGTTCAGTGGGTGGCCCCCAATTCCATCTCCGACCTGCTGTCCCAATGGCCCACCCCCTTTGCCCATCCCCTCCTCCGCTTCCTCTGGAAGGCCTGCCTTCCCCACTTGCTCTGGCAGCTTTGGCTTGAGCGCAACCGGCGTGCCTTTTCCGCCCCGGCCTGCTCCCCCCAGAGGTTGGCAATCAAAGCGGTTTCCTTCGCCTCCGAGAATTCCCGCTTCCTTCCCTTTTCTGCGGAGCCCAGGCGCCCGAGCGAAGCCTCCCTCCTCTCCTCCCTCGGCTTCCAGATCTCCCCCCCCGTTTCCCCTCCCGCCCCTTCCCCCCGATCCCTGATCAGATGGACTCCCCCCCCCGGGTGGCTCAAGCTCAACTTCGACGGCGCTTCCAAAGGCAACCCCGGTCCCTCTGGGGCCGGCGGGGTTATCAGAGACAGCTCCGGGAATCTAGTCTCTGCCTTTGCGGTCCCGCTAGGCAGACAAACTAACAACGTTGCTGAAGCTGCTGGCATGCTCAATGGCCTGACGGCTCTCGGGGGCCCCTCCCCAATTATTATCGAAGGAGACTCTCAAGTCATTATTAGAGGTGCCAAGCAGCCCGAGTCCTGCTCCTGGCGATTTCAGAACTCCATCCGGGAGGCCCTCTTTCTGCTACAGGGTTTTCCTGATCACACCTTCCAACATGTTCTCAGGGAAGGCAACAGGGCGGCTGACTTCATGGCGAACCTTGGCATCACCGTTGGAGAATTCACCAACTGGACCTCGCACTTCCCTGCAGGCCTAGTTCAAATTGCGCTCCAGGACCACCCCGATCCTGTCATTCGTCCAGGTGTCTAATCTCCTCCACGGCTGGGCGACGTTGTCCTCCCGGTCTGGGCCTCCGCCGTTCAGTACTTCCCGCCCCCGTGCCAGGCATAGCGGCCCCGGCAGCGCTAGGACCCTTTTCCTCCCCGCAGCGGCCCACGTCACCGGTCTCGTCAGCTACCCTCGTCGGCCAGCTGGCAGCCCCGACAGTCTTTCCTGTTCGCGCATGTCAGAATTCCCCGCTTTTCCCGTGGTGATCTCAAAATCGCTCGTTCCCCGTGCCACGGCCATCCGTTCGAAGTTATCTCCGACTCAGCTCTTCCCCGGCGATCCTCCGCTCAGCATCCGCCAGATGGCGCCTCGGCTGTGGGCCTGCCCCACCCCCGCGTGTCAGAACCTTGATCCGCTCCCTCACCCTCCTCCCCGTCGTGTCGATCATCAACGCGCGCGCTACTTCCCAAAGTTGGCGGCGCTTCCCCTCCCCAAGCCCCCGCCAGGTCTTTTTAATCCCCCTGCTGTCCCATCCTGCTATCACATTCCCCCTCCCTTGTGCTTGCGTCCCCGGTCTGGCATTTTCTGGCCCCCGTGTCCCCACCCTGCCAGTTCATCCCTCATGGCGTCCAGAACTATTTTTTTGGAGCCCTCTGTTCTCGAGCTGAGCGGCCCTGCCCGCCTTTTCGTCGATGCCAAGAAATATACTGCTTTCTTCAGCAAGTTTTTCGGCCACGATGACGAGATTACCCAGGCCTTTCTGGATTCTTGGAACGACGGAGAAGTCACTGTTAAGGGCGTGCATTTTAAAATTTCTAAGGACTTCCTCACAGAAGTCATCGGGCTGCACCACGAGGAGAAGGGCCGAGTTGTTCGACGCGATAAGCATAATTGTGGGAGGAGGAGCTTTCCCGGTTTCCAGATCATCAGTGGGATAAGGGGAACTTGCTTCGATCTCACCTGCCGGTGCCATTCGATGACGCCATTGTCCCGGTTATGCAGTACATAACCTGCGACGACCCCGAGCAGCGCCTCTTCAGCTTCCACATCAGCTTTTTTAATCACCTTCGCGGCGCCACCCTCATTAGCACCCCCCGTTTCCTCCTTTACTCGCTGGGCCTGACCATCGAGCGAGCCCGCAAAAGCCATTCACGGCCCCTGCACCAGGGGCTCATGGCGGTCCTTTACCGCCATGCCTTGGCCAACCAGCCTCAGTTCCACTCCATCCCCCCCTGTCCTCTGCCCCGGCCCCCGAGTCAGGTGTTTCTCCCCCGGAGTCCCCCAAAGACTCCCCCGCCCCTGATGTTACTCCCTCCCTGAAGCGCCGCAGGCCTACACGCAAGTGTAGGACGTCGAGCAAAGGCCCGGATGGGGCCCTTCCCCCTAGCTCTGGCCGCAAGAGGGCCTCCCCTGGTCCCAGTCGGGCTTCAGAAAGCCCCAAGTTCGTCAAAGCAGAGGACCCGGAGCCCACGGTGATAAGCTCCGAGACAGACGACGTGCTACAGAAGACGGCGCTTCACGGTCTCCTGGACACTGCGGTGAGCTCTCTCAATACAGCTGCCCTCGCAGCGTCTCATGCCGCCAAGGCGCTGTCTGAGCTCCGTCGCAGGCTGGAGGAAAGCGTTGCAAAGGGGCAGCGGCAATCCGAGCAGGCTGAAGACGGGCAGGGCCCGGACAACTAGACCCCGGTCTTCGCAGTTTTTTGCTCTGTTTCTTGGGTTTGGTTTTGTGGAGGTTCGCGGCTGCGCCCGGTTTTGTTGGGGTTTTTGTTGTTTGTAGGCTCCAGGGCCCCGTGGCAAGGCCCTTTTTGTTGTTGTCTATTTTCTGGGCCCCAGTTTGGGGAAATCAAGTCTGGTTGTACGGCTTACTGCTTCGGCTTATATTGTAAATAAGGTTTTGGGATCCTTTTAAAAAAAACCCGCTGTATATATTTCGTTAACTATCAAAAAAAATAATAATGTACATTTGGAGTTGGAAAAAAATAATAGACCCGACATGTTGAAAAAAGGTTTTTTAAAAAAATTTATGCAAAGAAACAAATGTTTTCAAAATATTACTAGTTATTGACCAAAAGGTGTAGTCCGAAACAGAGCTTCCATTACTTGATGAAGAAGGTCAAAACACACTTCAATCTAAAGTAGTATTGCAGTCCAAAGTTCATCATCTTCGATCTCGACAAATTCAAGATTTTCTTATTAAGTGGCAAGACCTTCTAGAAGAAGATGCTACATGGGAGCTTGAGAGCATTTTCTAGTCTTTTCCAGCTTTGAGGACAAAGCTTTTTGAAGGAGGGAGCCATGTAATAGTCCCAATATAGCCATGTAAGCTATTTTTTTTTATTATTGCAGGCCATAGATTTAGTTAATGGGCCCTTGAGCATTAGGGTTAAAGCTATTATTAATTTAATCTATAAATAGAAAGAATCTCGTATTAGTTTGGATCATTGAATAATTTAGATTTAAGTGACCTTGGTGCGCATAAGAGACTTCATCCTCTCAAAGTGGCTATAAGACTTTTCCCTCTTTGAGTGGTTGTGGATTTGCTATTGCATTGATTTTTTTGGATTTGATATTTGGTATTTTGTTAAAACTTGTGAACAGTAAAAATCAACACCAAAAAATAAACTATTGAAAGAAGGAATACACAATGAAACGAAATGAATTGTATTGAATTTTAATAAACTTTTGGTCTTTGTTTACAATACTTTGTACCCCAAATACATTAGGGGTTACAAAAATGTATGCTCGTCTTAGATTTCAAATAGATCAAAGGGGGAAACCACTTTTATCAAATCCAACAGACCCTGGTATTTTTCGATCTTCTTTGCTATGAACAAGAAGTTGAGTGGGCTTGTGTATCCTCTACAAGACCACTCCAGTTGTAATAGCTATCAAAGAAATTGTCACCTATACATGCACAAAAGCAAACCACAAAACATATTAGTAGCACATGTAGGGCCTCCGCTGTGTGAGGCCCTCGTCAATATGAAATATAAAACTACAAACCCTAGTTGAAATGCTTACAAAATGCGAAATAGAATACAAGAAATGTAAATAAAAAATAAACAGTTACCTTGTTGATACCTGATGATGATCTATGTTTTCGAGGCTCAAAATGTTATTGTGCAAACGCTTGAAAATATTTGAGGGCTCTAGCTAGGGTTTGTGCAAAATATTGTGTGAATGTGTATGATCTTTCTTTGCAAATGTTTTCAACCTCAAAAATGTTTTGACCCCAAAAATAATGTTTGACCCTTATTCACGAAAAGTGAATAATATTTTATAATTACCTTTATTCATGTTAGGGTTTTGACAACGACAACAAGTGACCAAGATTAAAACATGATGAGCGGCTGAGATTGCAACTTGATAAGTGACATGGATTGTGATTAATGAGTGGTAAGGATTACCACATGGCATGCTAATATGGAGTTTTTATGGATGGCTCAAATTTATTCATATATATATATATATATATAAATATAAATATATAATTATATATGTATGTATATAACTAATGATGAGTGGTTGTGATTTGATGATGATGAGTGGACAATGAATGGCTAGAATTTGATGTCTATAGATGACCCTTTTTGTATCGTGTTGCATGAAACACAATGTAGTGCAAAAATAAGAGACACCTGGTTTTGTGGAATGGACTTCAACGCACAAGAAGATTTTGAAAATTTTATGGTTTTGGCTTACCCCTTAATTGGCGAATGGGTGAAGAATGGAACCCTCGAGCCAATTGACTAAATGAGGATGATGCAATGGATGCATATGATGTATGTAGATGTTGAAATCAAAGTCAAGTTTGATCGTACCAAATTTGGGGTGTTTCCGTACTATCAAAAATTTACCTTTTGGTATCATTGAAATGCAAAGATGATGAAGTAAAGGAACCAGGCTCACTGCACAGTGACTATTGTAAATTCCTTAATACAAAATGATGAAGTAGAGATTTTTCTATATTTGTAACCCCACAAAGAGGGCATCAATGATAACCTTGGGAAAATTAGCTTGAACACAATCTCACTCAAGAAATGAGGGGTCCAATTGATTTTGTTTTCAAACAAGATGATGTTGGATGATGATTTTGAGTAAGTGTCCTTATGGTGAGATGCTCATCCTATCGAATTGCATGGATAACCAATCACTGCAATCACTAGGGTATTAGAGTAAATCACTAGATATAAGGTTCACTTGAGATGATGATGAAGAGAGATGATGTTGTTGGATGTAATAGTGTGTTGATTTGATGATTTTTGAACAAGTGTCCTTATGGTGAGATGCTCATCCTACCAGATTGTATGGATGATACAAGAGTAAATTAGTAGATACAAGGTCCACTTGAGATGATGATGATGTGAGATGATGATTTGAATGCATGGCATTGATTTGAGGGGTTTTGTGGAATGAGATGGGGTAAGTGTATTTCATTCTTGCAAAGTGAAATAGGGCTATTGATTGGATGATTCTACCTTTACCTTGATAGGATAGGATTGATGATGGATTAATGAATTATGCTTTTACCCCAAATAGAGCTATTGATTGGATGATGTTGCATTTGCCCTAGTAGGATAGGGCTGATGATGGATTGATTGATTCTACTTTTGCCCTAGCAAAATAGGGCTACTGATTGGATGATGTTGACTTTGCACTAGAAGGATAGGGCTGATGATATATTGATTGATTTTGCTCTTGCCCTAGCAAAATAGGACTATTTATTGGATGATGTTGCCTTTTGCCCTGACAGGATAGAGTTGATGATGGATTTATTGATTCTACGTTTGCCCTAGTAGAATAGGGTTATTGATTGTATGATATTGTCTTTTGCCCTGGTAGGATAGGGTTGATGATGGATGGATTGAATGGATGTAAGGCAAAGGGTGCAACATTTGATAAAAGGATGCAACCTTTTGATCTTAGCAGGTGATGTGTTGATTTATGTGAATGCAAGGCAAAGGGTGCAACCTTTGACAAAAGGATGCAACCTTTTGAACCTAGCAACTGATTTTATGATTGATTGAATGTAATGTAAAAGGTGCAACATTTTGAACCTAGCAACTGATTTGATGACTGATTGAATGCAAGGCAAAATGTGCAATATTTTGAACCTAGAAACTGATTTGATGATTTATTGAGTGCAAGGTAAAGGATGCAACCTTTGACAAAAGAAAACAACCTTTTGAACCTAGCAATTGATGTATTGATTGAGTTATTTGTTGGACTGATAGAGAAGGTGTGATACTTTAAGCACCCCTAGTTGATTGATTATTTTACTAGGCAAGGTGTGATACCTTGAACATATACAAGTGTTTTTTTAACTTGATGTGACTGATGGGGAAGGTGTGATACCTTAAGCACCCCCAAGTTGCTTGATGATTGTTTGATGTATGCAAATAAATGAATGGTATCATGTTCTAATGATCATTTGTAAAAGTTTTTAGACTCTTGCTTGACCAACTTTATCTTTGTTGCTTAATCAGGGACACCAACATCTAATGGTGAGATATGAAGTGGAAGACTCATGTAGTGATGTGATTATGGTATGGATGCTATTTTGACTTATGGATAACAAATCTAGAATTGTTTTTGCAAAGACTCAAACATCCTAGTGATTTCGAAAAAACTCATGTTTTTAAGCTCTATCTAATTTCTTAGATACCAAAATGTGTGTGCAGTGGATGTTTATTTACCAATCATTAGCATGGTAATGACTCAAACCAATCAATAACCAATGTGTGTGCAAGTGAATTCATTTACCCTTCTTGAGTAAGTTGAGATAAAACCCATCATAGAAAATACCAAGAAGCTAGCTTGTCCTTATGTGCGATCAAAGGTCTCTTCAAGAGAGGTGTGTCTTCATGCATTAGCGTACTCCACTAATAGTCAAGCATTTATAGTTTTAGTGGATATTAGCTCCATAGTCCAGTGATATGATCTTTAAGCTTTGAAAAATCGAACTACATAACCATCTGGATGGAAGTGTAATCCTATCCTTACTACTTGGGGACCTATTTTATGGTGTGTAAAAGAGTTAAAGCTTTTGGGAATCGGATTCTCAACCAATGTGTGATGAGAATTTTACCCTATCCTTACTACTCACTCTTTTATTTTGAAGTGTTGTAAGTGGTGAAAACCATTATTTTTGGACTATGTGCATAATGGGACAAGCAAGAAGAAATTTTTGCTTCGAGGTTCAACCCAATCATGGTATCATCCCTCTCTGACACAAAATGTTATTAATAAGTGTTATATGTGTTTGGTTTGAGAATGTTAGATTCAACTCCTAGAACTCAATATTTTCTTAGTGAAATATTATGCTTTGGTCCAAGAAAAAACTTAATATGCAATGGTTTCTTGGAACACTAGGAGTGGCTGAGTGATCGAAAACTCCTAGGGGTGATGAGATGTTATTGCAAATTGTGACATGACTTATGAAATGGTGAAATGGTATGGATGTTAAATTAAAGGCACCCTTGATTAAGGCAACAAGACTTATTAGATTAACAATTATTCAAACTAAGCAAATGACCACTAGTATGGTGGATGAAATATACTGAAATGATATGAATGTGATTGTGCAAAATAGATGTATGGAATGAAGTATCGATGAGTAGTGTTTTTATGTTTTTTTTAGTGTAAATATTTTACATCATGTTTTTCTAAGGTGGACAAGGTGGTGATGGTGGCTCACTAGTTGGCTCAGATCACTCCCTTGGGAGGAGAAAATGGAATATGGGTTGATGGATGGAGAATATTTTGAGATAGTACTCATCTTGTTCAGTGAATGGTGTGAATGAGACCGATTCTTCTTCGAATTTGTCTAAAGCTATCGATATTATGTCATATACCTCGTACAATTCTTCCTTAGAATCATCATTATCATGATTTTTCTCTTATTCACTACCCCCTTCAGGATCTAGAGTGAGTTGAAAAGCTCGTTTGAAAGAGCAAGTGGAAGGTTGTGGAATATATCCCAAGCTAGAACGGTCGTGCATTTCTCGATACTAACGTTCAACAATATCACACATGCTTTTTCATGTCATCCTAGCCCATATCCTTGCCAGTTAACCCAACAAAAATATCATGATGGAAAATCAGGGTTGGACATGTGCTCAATATTGGCACATAATGGCTGCCTAGGTTCATTTGGGAGAAGTAGATCAGATGATGAATCGACCCCCTCATATACAAAATTAACTCTATTTTACAATGAACCCATGTTGTAAACCACTCCTATAGATAGAGGTGGGTCCTATAGATAGAGGTGGGTCACATGGATGATCATAATCCTTAACAATTTCAATGTTGAGTGGTGTGATTGCAACATCTTGAACCACATACTTGTCAATGCCAGGAATAACGAGGTGAACTGCAACTTGTGTGGGCGATGATGTGGATGGATTGGATATAAAAGTGTGGGGTTCAAGGGTGAACTATGGCTCAAATGGGGGGAAAGGTGTATGTTGGAATGTTATCTCGTGATCTGTCAAATCGACTTGTGAGATGTTGGTTGATTTAGGAGAGGGGCTTAGCTCAAGAATTTGATGAATGAGTAAGGATTCAAGCTTGGGTGAGGTGGTGATAGGTGCTTGTGAAGTTGGTTGTGTGGATGATGATGGATGAGTGAGTGATTCAGATGATGTGGAAGGATGTCCCCCTTGTGTGGATGTGGGAGGTGATGATTGAATTTGACCACATGTACATGGTGATGGTTGTGATGAAGGTATGGTGTGATGAGATGTTGAAGTGGAGGCTTGATGTGGATCGATGATGGGGAGTTATTCTAGAATGGGTGCTTTAGATGAACTATTGTGCTATGTGATGGGTGGTGTGGTTGATGGAATTAAGGACAAATGGGTGGATGGAAGTGAAGGCTCATATGGGTTGGAAATGAAGTTGTAGTATTTGAATGGTTCAATATCTGCAAGTATACAGTTGAATTTATCCCTCATGTACGTATTTCAAACATTGATGTAACGTTGAGGGAACACATTTCATCTCCCTGATCTAGGGGCACCCAAGGAGTACATTATAGGCCATGGCCCCCTCTAGGATATGAAACATGGTGTGTAATGTTTTGACCCTCACTTATACGGGTTAAACAATAGTGCCAATTATAGAGCATAAAACATCATTCAATGCCTGTAATGTGAAGATGGATTTGGTGATGTAAGAATATAGAATATTGAGATTGTGGAGTGATGATGTAGTGATAATGTTGATTGATAAGCTAGAGTTAATTAGTACTCGTTTGAAATGATTTTGATCAACTTGAGCCATGATATGCAATGGAGGATCAGGTGATTCTGATGATATTGAATTGATTTCAAAGTCATAGAATACAATCAAAGGCTCCATGCATGTTTGGATTCTCCCCACAAAATTTAAGAAGGCAATTGAGTCTTGAGTTTGAAGTTCGATAGATTTCAAGATCTCCATCAATGTCTTGCAATGTGGAGGAGATTGTTGTATAAGCTCATAAATTGATAGTTTGGTTGAAATTATTTTTAGACTATTTGTCAATCGACTGCTTAGTGTAATGATCGATCTTAGGGGATGACTTGGAAGATGGATGGGTTGAGGTGGATGACTTGGAAGATGAATGAGATGAGGTGGATTAGTGGGATTTGGTTGTTGATGTACAATTTTTGGTTATGTTATAAGAGATTGCACTGCTTGGAATAATTGTGGATGATTCATGTTTTTTTGACCTTGGGTTACTACATGAATAGCACCCACAAAAACTTGATATTTTTGTACATGGTTAACTTGGTCAGGGGAGTTATGGCAGTTGATCCCCTATTGCCTATTGTGTCTCCTTGTAATGAGGAAGTGGTGTTTGATAAATACCAAGATTTTGGTTTTGTTGTGCCAAGGGGTTATCCATATTAATGGCCCCCAAGTCTACTAGGTCTTGCACAATATCCTTAAATGTAAAGCAATTGTTAATGTTGTGGCCCTTCTATCAATGAAATGGATAAAACAAATGCTCCTTATAGCCTTTACCACATTTAGTTGGATATTCTAGTCTGACTTCTAGCAAGGTCACAGAATATGGAGGTATATCATTCGGGTAATGGTGTGTAATCACGATTTTGTCGAACAACTTGTCAGTGTTGATTGTTATTGATAGTTGGTACTGGATTTGCAATTGTTGTGGGGTGGAAACATTTGATATGCTATTTTTTGGTTGCGATTGAATATGGACTTGAGATTGTTGAGTCTGCATTATTGGTTGAATCAAGACCACCTGGTTAACTTGCCCAAATTTTGTTTGGCCATTATAGTTTCCTTTGTTTTGGCCCTTGTTTTGCCATTCTTTTTTGTTAGGTTTGATCTCACCCTCTTTAATCTTGATTTCCTCAATAACCTGAGTATGGGCAAGAGCTTCTCGAATGTTCTATATTGTTGTAATTTTAATAACAAGGAGATAGGTTTTAAAAAACTCCTTTTGAATATTCGTGTTAATTCTTCCATGGGGAGGACAAATGGCAATTTGGTAATTATCGCCCTCCAATGGTTTCCAGAGTCATAAATTGAATCTTATTCAAATTGTCGTAGATTATACAAGTCATTTAATGTTGTTTCCTTTCTTACATTTAGGAAGAACCTTTCTAATAATTGGTCTACCAATTGTTTGAATGTATATATGTGTACGATCCTAAAAAGCATACACCTAATCTAGTAACAATTGAAAATCACATAAAGCACATACATAAATTGAAAAAATTGAAATAACCAAAAGAAATGTGTCTTTTATTAAAATTGAATCAATTCATGGTTACAAATTTGTCCCTCTTAGGGATACCCAATGTGATACAATGCTATAATCATAAGAAATCCCTCGCAAGGGTAGGTGTAATCCATAAACTTTTTAGAATGACACGAACTGCTCCAGGTTAAGTATGACATTCTTCTCTCCTATAAAGAGGCATTTGTTGCCTTGAATGCGTTGACAAAGGATTCTTGAAAACCCTACGTTAAAGAAAAATAAGCAATATTAAAAGCAAAGGATGCCTCTCTTGATGAGGCTTTTAGAGGAATCTTGCACAAAACATATCATGAAATCAAGAAAGCTTGTAAAACTATCAATCTATGCAAGAAATGGTGAAATTACAATAAAGCATGTAAAGAAAGCATGAAATCTAGCAATTAGGAAGCCTAATTAACCATTAGAAAACTTGAATTGCATAAAATAACAAGACTATGCTAAATTGACAAATGCAAGGAAATGGAAGCAAATCTACCTCTAAATCCTAGAATTAACCGGTCAAATGTCTGCTAAAATGTTAAACTATGCTAGATTAAGCTATTTGCATAACTGGAAATGGAAATCTACTACTAAAATGGAGGAAAGAGAGCATCAAACCCTAGCTACGGGTGCTTAAAGTGGTTGGCACTGTTAGCTACGGGTAAGGGAAAAATTCCCTTTCTCTTGAAACCAGGGCTAGAAACTCTCAAATCCTCCAAGGAATTGATGATCAAAAGTCGCCTTGGTGTTCTGAAAAATATTGGCGATTGAATTCACTAGAATTGGCAATGGAAGTGTGTTGATTGTCAAGCTTTCTCCTCAAGCTCTTGAGATCTCCATTGTTGCAAAGTTGATGATCAAATTAGATTTTGGTAGCATCTTGTTACTCTTCACAAGGTGCAATTGGCTCTCCAATTCGATAGGGCTTCGCTATAATGCAATTGAACAATTCTTCAGGTCAGCAATTTGGCAGCACTTCATTAGAGAATATAGTCAGGTAGAAGAAGAAGGGTTTGCTCTTTCAAATTGGGGTCTTAAATAGGCTCCCAAAATCCTTTCTCTAGCTTCATGCAAAAACCAAGAACAAGAATCGGCAATTGGGAGGAAGCTTCTGGACGCTTCCAAGATCGAACCGCTTCAAAACTGTTGTAATTTGATTGTTGCAATTGATTTTACTTAGCTTTGGTCACCCGAGTTTGTTACAGGGCTAGCCACGACTCTTAAAAGTGGCTAAAAATCCTAGTCGTGGGTGACACGAGTGACTAAGAATCCTAGTTGTGGGTGACACCAGTGGCTAAGGCTAGATAGGCCAAAATGCCCAAATTGAGTGGTTAGAACCACTACTTTTGCCTTGGAGAGGTCCAAGATCATTCATATGGTCTGCAAGGGATGCCCCATATGAGTAGTCGCCTCGACATAACGCGTTTTAGGTGTCTACAATATGCTATGGTGTGGAAAATGATTGTACTATTGTAAGGCATCCTCCCCAAATGTTTGAGGAAATTTTCAAAGCATTAAGACATCATTCTCTTGAATCCTGAAACATGCATGGATAAATGTACTTATATGCTCTCTAAGGTCCTCAGATACTTTAAATTTGTCAAACTTCGATAGTGTAAAGTCAATAGGGTATGGTGGCAATGGTACCAAAGGATGAATTGGGTGATTGACCAATTGTCTCAAGGTGGGTTTCTGGTACACCATACTAGGTGTATGCATCATCAAGTTGTCAATATGTTTTTGCAAAGACTAGATTTTAGGATCTTCCACTTGTGTTTGGAAGCCTTGGTTTACATGATGAGTGTAGGTAGGTGGTGTGTGTTGTGTGATGAATTTTTGAGATGAAATTAGGTTCTGATTGGCTAGCGGGTTGATGGCAGTGGGTATGTGCTGGTGTTGGATGTTTTATTGGAATTGATTATGGAATGATTGATGGTGATGAGACACACAGGTGGAGTTTAGGGAATTTGAATGTTTTGGGTAATTGTGATGGCATTGATGTGATTGAATGGAAGTGTGCGTATAGTTACCATTGGTGGTCACAATACCTAAGATTGATTGGGATTAAAAAAGGTATTTTGGGTGCGAATGGATTGATGGTTGAAATCCATCACCTACAACTGTTGTTGCAATAAAGGATGGTTATTTTGATTGGTATTAGCCATAAGCAATTGGTTTAAATGTTGTCATGCTTGTTGTATGTCTATTTATTCAAATTTTATTGTATCCTAAAAAATAATCCATGAGTGAAAGCATTTCATGGCCAGTTTAGGTGTCAACAAGAGTGTCGATGTTTGGGAGAGAAAAATAATCCTTAGGACATGCTTTATTGAGATCTCAAAAGTCAGTGCAAACACATATCGCCTCGTTAGGCTTACGAACGGGTATCATGTTTGAAAGACATTCATGATAGTCGATAGGAACTATGAATTTTACGTCTAATAGTTTTTGAAGCTCTATTTTTACCAAGAGGGTTACGGTAGGATGCATTCTCCTAAGTTTTTTTTAAATGACTTAACATTAGGTTGTAAGGTAAGATTATGAACAACCAAACTAGGGTCAAGATTAGGCATGTCCTTATAGGACCATGCAAATATGTCGTTCTTCCTCTTGAGGAGATAAATTAATTGCTCTTGTTCATCAGGTGATAAATTTTTGCCAAGCTTGACAATTTAGGGATTGTCCTTGTCTGAACTAAGGTCCACATTGATAGTATCTTCAATAGAAATATAGAAACCTTCCTCAAGTTGATGGAGCGTAGGGATCAGATGAATGTCATCTAATATATCATCAAACTATACTGGATTATCTTCATCTATCTCTTCTTGGAAAACCTCAAGATTCGAAGGTGAAGGTGAAGATGAAGGCGGAGGGGAAGGAGGAATTTAGTTGGCAAAAGCCCTTAACAATTCCTAGGATAAGACAAAATTGAAAAAGGATGGGGACAATGAAATATGATCCATATCAATAAGGCTTATGTTAATTGGAATTGGTTTAGCTAGATTATATGGATTACAGAGTGGGGTGAATAAATCAACAGGATTCATGTTGACTTATGGGCAAAGTGGATAAGATTAGATCGAATGAATGGAACCTAAGAACCAGTATTTAGAGCTAGGTAAAACCTGGACAACAACAAGCAATATAAATAAATACCTTTAACTAGATGATATATACATGCAATGTTGAAAAGAAAATGTTTTTTTATTTTTGATTTTTTTATTTTTATTTTGTAGTGGTGAAAACCACTGTTTTTGCTTTATGTACATATGTTACAAGTTTGCTTATGAAATGGCTTAATGGAATGGAGGTGGTGGTTCACCGGTAGGGGAGGCTCGTTCTTGTGGAATAAGAAAGCGAAATATGGGCTCATGGATGGGGAACATGTTGAGATAAAACTCATCTTGTTCAGTATGAGGAATGATGGGCTTCGATTCTTATTCAGATTCATCCAAAATTATCGATATAAGTTCGAATTCTTCATGGATTTCATAGTCAAAATCGTCAGGATGGAGGGCTTCTTCTCCTAAATTTAGATTAAGCCTTTAGAAGGCTTGTTCAAGAGAAGAGGTAGTGGAAAGTGGGTGGTAACTTAGACCTAAACAATCATGCACTTCTTGATATGGAACATCAATAGGCTAAAGCACTCCTTGTTCATGCAATCCTAGGCCATGACCTTACCGATTGACTATATGAAAATAGCAAGATGAAAATACCAACATGTTTGAAATGTTGGAAAGTGCTGGTTCTTTATGTTCCTCTAGGGGAGCTAGATTTAATGAAGAATCAATGCCCTCGTATACAAATAAAATGTTATTTGGAGTTGAACCCATGTTATATACTGCTCCTATGGATAAAGGTGGGTCGTGTGGACGATCGAAATCCTTAGCATCAGGAATGGTGAGCAATGTGACGGTAATGTATTGGACCACATATTTACCAATACCAAGATTAGTGAGGTGGACATCGACTTGGGATGACGTGGAAGGACCATGGTTGGATGATGGCTTGGGGTATGGTGAGGATAAAGATGTCTCACAATCCATCAACTCAACTTGTGAAACATTAGGTGAGGGGGATGGATTGGATTGGGAAGGTTGTTGAATGAAGGATGATGATGAAGTGGATGACAAAGATGTTGATGATGTGGACTGACTGTGACCGCATGTGCATGTAGTCAATTATTAAGATGATGGGTGTATGAGAACTTGATGGGTATTGGTGATAGGAAGCTCCTTGGGAATAGGAAATTTTGATGAGGAAATTGGTGAAGTGGTAGATGGATTTTTTGATGGTGATGGGAAGCATGGACTCGTAAGGATTTGAAATTAAATTGTAAACTTGAACGGTTTGATATTCGTTGGTATGCAATGTACTTATCCCTCATGCACATATTTCAAACATTGGTGTAAGATTGAAGGAACATCTCATTTCCCTCATCCAAGGTCTTCCAAGGAGTACATTGTATGCCATGGATCCTTCCAAGATGTGAAACATGGTGTGCAACATTTTGACCCCTACTTCAATGGGCAAAACAATAGTGCCAACTATGGAACACAAAGCATCATTAAATGCTTTTAGGGTGAATGATGACTTGGTTATATGATATAGAGGAAGATTCAAATGATGAAGATCAAATGTTGTGATAATGTTGATGGAGGAACCGATATTAATTAGGACTCTTTTAAATGACTTCTTGTCAATTAGATCCATGATATGCAATGGAGGGTCTACTAAGTCCGATGAGATTGGCTTAATCTCAAAGTCATAGAATGTGATGGAAGGCTCCATGCATGTTCGAATGCTCCCTATAAAGTTGTTGAAGGTATTAGAATCTTAATGTTGTAGTTCAATGGATTTAATAATATCCATTAATGCCTCACGGTGTGGGGGATATTGTTGGATTAACTCATAAATTAACAATTTGGCTGAAGCCATCTTTAGACTTATGGTTAATCGATTGCTCAATGAGATGACTAGTCAGATTGGACGATTAATAGGATGAATTGGAGGATTTGATTGGATAGGAATGTGGATGGGTGATGAAATATTAGGTGAGATTTGAATGGATTGTGATGAGGGAGGTTGTGACACACTTGCTTGAGGTTGTTGCCTTGCATTTTTTTGATTATTTACTTGACCTCTAGTGACCACATGTATGGCCCCTACAAACCCTTGGTATTTTTTAACATGATTGAATTGATTAGGAGGAGTTTTGGTGTTAGCCCCTCCTATATTTGGTTGCACCTCCTCATGATGAGGAAGTGGTGTTTGAAAAATACCAAGGTTTTAATTTTTTTGAGCAAGGGGGTTGTCAAGCTTGATCGCCCCCAAGTCAATTAGGTCTTGAATGATGTCTTTGAATGTATGATAATTATTAATATTGTGCCCATTTTACCTATGATAAGGACAAAATAAATGTTCTCGATAATATTTTCCACGTTTAGCGGGATCATCTGGTCTAATTTTGAGCAAAGCAAGTTTTTTTGTGTCATACAACCTTAAAAAAGGGAAGCATTTGACTCGGCTAAGGGTGTATATTGGTGATTTTGTCGGATAGACTATCATCGGGGGTGGTTTTCTACAACTCGCACTGTGTTCTATATGGCTTGAGTTACCAAGGGTACCACATGATAAGCAATTTTTTGTAGTGACTGTTGCACTGATTGTTGTTGAGCCATTACCAGTTGGCTCATGATCACTTGATTAATGTGATTGGGATAACTGGCTGGGGTAGCCTATGTTGATTTTGGTTGGCCAAAATAGTTGTTTTTATATTGGCCCTTATTTTACCATTCCTTTTTATTAGGCTTAAGTATGCCTTCTTGGATTTTTATTTCCTTGATGACACTAGCATGTGCTAGAGCTTCCTCAAATGAATGATAAGTCTGTAGTTGAAGCATCCAAGAGATAGTTTTTAGAAAAATCTTGGTGAATAATTTAAATAGCTCATCCATTGGCAAGGTGAATGGTAACTTAGTGATGACAAACCTCCAACGGTTTCCAAAATCATAGATAGATTCATCATCATGTTGTCTTAAGGCATAAACATCAAATAATGAAATCTTCTTTTTAACATTTAGGATGAAACACTCAAAGAATTGGTCAACCAATTTCTCAAAAGTATAAATACTAGAACTGGGCAATTGATTATACCACTCAATGGCATCTCCTCCTAATGTTTGAGGGAATGTTTTGAGCATAATAGCATTGTAATTTTGAATTCTAAACATGCATGTACAAACGTGCTCACATGCTCTTTGGGATCCTCAGTTCCCTTGAATTTGTCAAACTTAGGCACCATGAAATATTTTGGATATGGTGGTGATGATACCGAAGGATGAATAGGTTGGTTGATCAATTGACGTAAGGTTAGCTTATGATTTATCAAACTAGGAGTATATTGTATCAATTGATATATATATGTTTTTGTATGGCCTTAATTCGAGGGTCTTCTTCAAGAATGTGGAAGCCCTGAATTACCTGATGAGTTTGAGGTTGGGTGGATAATGTTGTGGGGTGACCAAATGATGATGATATTGGTGATTATGACTAGGTGAATTTGATGGAAATTGATGAATGGGAGGTTGATGATAAAAATATGGAGAATTATGGAATAAGGTTGATGTATGGGGGTTATGGCTAGGTTGGCCAATGGGAATAGGATGGATATTGGTATGACTTGGTGGAGGAACAGGTATAGAAACCATAGAAGATTGTGGTGTCCATGATGGACCCTGGTTAATGAGGACAGTCTGAGTAGAGGATGGTAGAGGCTTAGGGTTCACTTGTACTTGTTGTTGAGCATTTTGACACTGTCTAAGCAATTTGTTCAAGTGTTCCTATGCTTCATTAATCTCTCTATCAGAAGTGAAGGGCATGGAAGTAGATGTTATGGAGGATGTGGCTGTAGGACAAGTTACACTTGGTATGGTAACTTGTGAGGCTAAAACTTGTGAAGCAACATTTACATGTGCTTCATATAAGGGGTTAGTGTATGTGGATGTGTATGAAGTGCTAGGAGTACATGAGGGTTGGGGAATGGACATATGAGAGGAAGGTGCAACTAATGCCTAAAAAAAAGGGTTAGTGTACACCTAGGTAAAGTTGGATGGTGGCTGGGAATAAATAAGCTCCTGCTATAAAGTAGGATCCTGTCTAGGTGAGATGGGAACTGACTCTAAGACATAGTTATAAGACTTCATAAGAGCTTCTACTCATGCCATGTCTATGTAGGTAATATGGTGATCAATGGTTGGTGATGTTGACTCTTCTTGGGGCATAGCCATATGAAAGGTTGTGGATGGCAAGGAATGTGAGGGACCTACAGATAAATCTACCTGTGTCACATTTAGGGAATCTACCACAAAAGTGGCGTGGTAGGTGGATAAAGGTTCCATTGGATTATCTTGATTTAATGCTTTCTTTTGTTTTCTAGTTAATACCATAAGAAATTAAACCAAAATACAGATTTTACAGTAAAATGAAACACAAAATTTAAATTTCACAAGAAAAATAAATAATCAATGCTAAGTTTTCTTAGGTTTTGATCTTGTGTGTTTCAAATGTGCTAATTTGAATTAACCAAAGAAAGATAAAAACAATGGCTAAGCTAGGGCAACGAGATTCTTGCTGGTGATGAAATCCAACAAGTTTTCTCGGGGGTGACCTAAGGTTTCTAAAGGCAAATATTTGTGGATGGAGATGAAAGCCACTGTCAACAAATCTCAAGCAATGGCTGGTGATGAAATCCATCCACTACTATTAAGTGTGAAGCATGCAATGTGTGATTCTTTTTAATTTTTTTGATTTGCTATTGTGTACATACAATGTTAGAAAGATTAACTTCTTTCGATAGTCTAAATTAAAAGCCACTACTCAAAACACCAAATTTTCCAAAGGATGTAGAGTACACCACTTAAGACCCACTTTAGATAGTTGGAGGGTTTGTCTACTCCTCCGTATGGAATCACCCAAGTACAGGAATAATTTTGGTATATGAATAATGCTCCTACTTAGAACTACAAAAATAGGAATCCCTAACCCTATAATGCAAACTAATTATGCAATTTTTCAATTCACATGAAATTAGAATGTAATATTTTTCAATTTGTGAATACAAAAAAAATCCAAAACTTCAAACAGAAAGTGTGGATGGATGCAAATGACTAATCTGAAATCTAATATGCAAGTTATTATGAATGTTTTTTCCAGATTAATTAGTGATGTTATTTTTAGCTTGGAAACCTGAAAAAAACGTAAGATTTCCAAAATACATAAACAGAAAATATAAGGTTTTAACAGTAGACTTACAAAACAGCCTACGTTTCTTATACAACTCTCTGTAAAATGCCTTTGGGTGTTTCTAAAATGCACCTGGGCATTTTTGGATAGCCCTCGAGTGTCGTCGGGTGTTCGTGCACCTTCTGCAACTTCCTGTAAATTTCCAAAAACCCTTAGATCTAAAAAAAAACTACAAACTCTACGCTTCTAAAAGCCTTGCAAGATGATAGAAATTAACAAATAAATTAGCAAAGCAAATCATAAAAAGAAACCCTTAGTGGATCCCACTGTGATCACCATTTGAAGAGACAAAAACGCAACACCAAATAACAATATATAGAAATTGAACTCAAAGAACAATATTGCACAATGAATGATTTTTATTAATGGGGGGAGCCTCAAAACTCCATTGTTACAATAAGAATTATTGAATTCTTTGATACATATTTTACAATAGCTAGGTTTCTCTAAAACCCTAGCAAAATAATGTTGGTGGTGTTTCAAAATGCATCTCTGCTCCTAACAAATAGTGAGTGGGATTCTAGTTATCCGATGTTAGGCCACTCTGGCTTAAGCAACTGTACAACACTAATGTAACACTTCCAGACCTGCACACAATAAAAATAGTAAATGGATTAGTAGCAACTGTGAGGGCTCCATAATGTGAGGCCCTCATAAAGTAGTATAAAAACCCTAGCTATGTAATGTAAATAAATGAACATAACCTAAAAGTACATAAAATGAAATAACAAATGGAAGATTTACCTTGCTTATTTATTGTCTTCTAATATGATAAAATATATTACAGTGAACTGGTGTGACCCTAGCGTCGCTTGGAGGCAAGGGGACTTCATAACTCTAGCGTAAAATACCTGCAGGCACTCGACGACTACAGGAAATGCCCGTGGGAGCTCGGGAGTGGCAGAAGGTGCCCAGAGGTGCTTGGCGGTGGATGGGAAGTGTCTAGAGGCGCTCAACGATGATAGAAAGTGCCCGAAGGTATTCGACGATTGAGGGAGAAATTTGTAGAAGTAGATCTGGCTGAATGAGAGGGGCGACAATGAATGCAAGGGTTGTGGCAAGCGAGGATGGAAGGGAAGAGCACTTGGATACTCTAGGGAACTTGGTGGTAAACACTTCACAAAATTACTTAGGGGTTGAGCCATAAAAATGAATCCTACTTATAATCTCACCTAGGGCACATTAGGGTTTTGATGACACGAATTGTGTGGTCAAGATTAAAACGTGATGGAGGGTGGAGATTAAATCTAGGGTGTGGCATGGATTGATGTGGATGTATAACTAGGATTAAGTGAAATTGGATGGCTGGGATTAATTCACTTATATAAATATATATTTATTATATTTTTGGTAAATTAAGTCTATCATTAAATCGGGTTTTAACGGTTGACCCAAAATCGATTTACAAAAATCAACCTTTGGCTGAGGAACCCCACCATGAACCAAACTGAGGAAAATATATCCTCTAACCTGACGCTATTGCCTAGCCAGAAACCAAAAGAACCAGACCATACAACCCACCATAGTCGAAAACCCCCTTAACAAAAAGAGACAAAGTTCCTATCAGGACCCTAACTACCCCAAGCACCCACACTTCGCACAGGAGATCACCCATATGCCCGCAGGAAACAAAAAGCCACTACCACAACCAACACAACAAAACAAAATGCAAACCGTCCAACCACAGTACAGGCCAATCGGAGGAAGACCCTAGTCCTCATCCTAGACCTCCTCTTCCTAATTTTCATCTTTGTCTTCTTCGTTGTCGTTAATCTTCGGGTTGTAGACCATCGACTTGTTGCTCTGGTATCCTTCGTTGAAGAAAACTTTGGTCAAAATCTTCTGTAATTCCTGCATCTACTGATTAATGTTGGTCGTCGTGTTCAGGACATACCTTTTCAATTCCATTATTGTAGGGTTAAGACCCTCATCATCAGACGTAATCTCCATGATTTTGCTGCTCCCCTAAACTTGCTTGTTTTTTAGCCTCAGGGAAGACCTAATGGGCTGGTCATCAATTCTCAGAATTTTCCTTGTCGGGCCTCCCTTAGCGCTAGACTCACCCTCATGCTTTGGTACAGGGAGGGTTTTGGGAGACTAGGGCTCTCGCATCCCCTCAAAATTTCACCACGAATCATCGGAGGATCCTCAAAAGGAGGGGTAGGGACAGGTTGGGAAGCATGGAGAAGGCCTTGATGCATGGGCATGGAAAAACCTTTTTTGTTGCAGGAAGAGGTTATGGTGTGGTTTAGGGAGTTCACAAGAAATTGGGGAATGCTTATGGGGTTAACATCCCAAAAAAAGTTGACAAAGGCGTAATGGAAACTGAGTAAAGTTTTACCAGGGTCCTCCACCATGATGAATTCCAGTACATTCTTCATAACCGCATTCCAGGGAGTCGGGAGGTCCATCCTTGTGAGGCCATTCTTTGCCTCCTTGTAGATTTTTGGGTTGTCCTTAAACTCTTTGAGCTCCACCTCCTAGTGGTGCTTTTATTGGTGAATTGACCTTCCCTTGATCGACTAGTTGATAATTTCCACCAACAGCTGAACATCAACGATAAATTCATGACCCCTGATCTCCATATGACCATCCTCCCACGTTTCCATCACAGCCAGCATAATTTCATCTTCTGCTTTCAAAAATAGATCAAAAAATTGGGTAAAATACCTATCGATCAATATAGCCTATGCAACAGGCTCCATGACCACCATGTTGGGCTCAATGTATATCATATTTGATAAGGTAACTATCAAATTCCTCTCTGAATTGTTTGAAAGCTCACCACTCATGGTTTCCTTCAAAAGACTCTAGTATTGAATGATTAAAAGGTGATGGTTTCTTTGCTTGTCGTATCCACCCGTTGCTAAGTCCTTAAAACCCATGCTAAAATTGGAAACGACTTGCGAAGAACCAATTCCTTGATAATCATGCCAAATCATCATGTGGATCATGTCGTCGTAAGCCTTGATCCCACTGATAGGATCTATTTTCTTGGTATTGATGTGGAGTTTAGTCCCAAGACCCCTCGTAGGGACCCTACTCCTCTCGGGGAAGGTTGGCCCATGTCTCAATGTGTTTGGAAACTTGCACCTCCCCCCATGGTGCATCCTCCTTGCATAATTGTCCTTTTTAGGAAATACCACCACCACCTCGTAGTCCTACCACTTGTGAGTACGAGTTTCCAAGATGGCCTTAGATTGATCACAATCTGATTCCAACCTAATTGCAGCCAATAAGAAAAGCCTTCTACTTTGGGTATTTTTCTTCCTCATGATAGTGATCCTCGAGGTACACGTGACTTGCCACCGTGATAGCCTCATTGTTACACTCATAGTCTTTCTGATTGGATGATATTTTCCACATCACCTAGAACCTCATTTTTCCACGCGATCAACCCGTCAGCATCGACCCCGATGTTCACCAATTTATCCGTCGCTTTATTGGCTTTGTGGAACACGTGTTGGACAATAAGATCTTCTCTCGCGTCAGCAAGAATCCTTGCTTCATTGATGATGGCCTCTATCATCCAAGGAGGTTTTATTTTGTTATTGAGGAGGTTGACAATATTCAGGGAATCCCCTTCCATGTAGAAATTACCTTGAACCTCATGGAGCAGATGCAACCCTCTCCATAGAGCTCTAGCTTCGGCCTCATTATTGGTTTTGATTCCTAAGTTTTCAAAAAAGGCCAGCACGACCTATCCTTGGTGGTCTCTCACCATGCCTCCCGCTCCAGCTTTGCCAGGGTTTTCCTTGGTAGCCCCATCAAAATTGAATTTGATCCAATCCATAAGGGGGTCAATCCATCTAGACTCTGCCCTTGGATGAGGTTTGCACACTCCTATGGACTCGTCTAAGGAAATATCAAGAGATTTAGCAAGGATTTTCTCATGCAAAGGGGTGGATTGGGGAGATGAAGGAAGGATGCTGATATTTTCTTTGGAAAAGGCTAAAATTTTGGTAATGACAGAAAGCAAGTCAAGAATAGAGTCACTAAGGGCTATAAAGGCTCTATGGTTTCTCTCCATCCAAATCTGCCATAGATAGTGATGGAGGTAAATCTTCCATAGGAACCTCAACTGAGAACTGATGAAGGGAGACGACCATTGATGGAATAACTCAAGAACCATGGTAGGCATTTCCCATGAGATGTTAAAGGTTTGGAACACCCCATTTAGGATGGCTACCGACCAAGGGCATTCTAGAAATATGTGATGAATCAATTCCTAGGTTTTCCTGCACAAATAACATCTGTTAGGCAAAGTCATACCTCTTCGTATCATGTTGTCTATGGTGAGGATTTTTCCTTGAATGGTAGCCCAAGAAAAGTGAGGCAGCTTAGGGATCAACTTGACAATCCACACCACTTTGGAAAGAAACGACGGATCCTCATAGTCAAGAAGTAATTTGTATGCTGATTTCACTGAGAATTCCCCACTTTCAGTCGTCGCCCACCTCATATGATCCTCATATGCATTCATAGGAATGAATTGTTGATATAACACACCTTCAAGTTCCTTAGATTCATCTTGTAGTCCCTGCACATTTACAGACTTCCACCTCAGCTTATTCCCCTCCTGTCTTAGGAAGTCTGCAACCATGGGTCCAAAATTTTCATCAGTGAAATGCTTGATTCTTTCTAACCGAGGATATGTTATAAGGGCCTCCTCCCTCGCCCATCTATCCTCCCAAAATCTGATCCTAGTGCCATTCCCAACTATCCATATCATACCTTTATTAAAAATATCTCTGCTTGCCAAAATTGCTTTCCAGAATGCTGATCCTCGTATCGAAATAGGAGTGTTTAGAAAATCAAAACCTTGCAGGTATTTCCTTTTCATAATGGCTATCCACTCATTATCTTGGCTTGATAGGACATGCCACACTTGTTTGGCTAGCAAGGCAACATTCGGGTGGGAAACTCTCCTCAGGCCAAGGCCTCCCCCATCCTTGGGAAGGCACACTTTGTCCCACCCAACTAGGTGGATCCTATGATTTCCTTTCGATACTGATCACAAAAACATTTTTTGAACTTGTTCAATATTTTGGAGGACACGAGCCGGGGCTTTGAAAATTGATAGGAAGTAGATAGGAATGCTTTGCAATGAAGCCATAGTCAAGGTAGCTTTGCCTGCTTGGGATAAAAAGTGACCTTTCCATCCTGCTAACCTCTTCTGGATTCTTTCAACCACATTGTCCCACATAACTTGCAAAGGAGCCCTAGTGAAGAGAGGTAGGCCCAAATAAGACGTTGGCAAAGTAGCTATGGCACATCCCAAGATCCCTACAATCCTGATCTGTCTTTGAATGGGAGTGTTGAGGAAGAATATTTTGCTTTTGGTGAAATTGACCTTATGACCGGCCGCCTCCTCATACAGGGTAAGGATGTGTTTGATTATTTTGGCTTCTGCCACCGATGCAAGAGAGAGCATCAGCGTATCATCCACAAGTTGTTGGTGAGTGACCGGGGATGTTTGGGAAGTTGCTTTGATACCAGAGATGAGACCATCTAAACATTCCACTTTGATGGTTATGCCTAGGGCTTCAGCCACAATGATGAATAGCATGGGGCTAATAGGATCCCTTTGTCTTAGACCCCTGCAACTTTGAAAGTACCCTACGGGGGATCCGTTAACTAACACAGAGAACCAAGGCTTATGGATACATCCTCGAATGAGATTTACCCATTAGGGATTAAATCCAAATTTAATCAGCACTTCCTCGAGAAACTCCCAATTTATGCAATCAAAAGCTTTGTTTATATCCAATTTTAAAGGAAAAGATGCTTTCTTGGTTTGATTTGCAGAGTGAAGGGCTTCATGAACCATGATGACCCCATCAAGGATAGATCTCCCTTGGACTGAGCTTCCCTGAAATTGGTCAATGATAAGGGGTAGAATATCTTTCATCCTGTTTGCTATCAATTTGGTGAGAATTTTGTATGTTACATTGCACAGGCTCACAGGTCTATAATCGGCCATAGTTTTAGGAGCTACTCCTTTTGGGATCAAGGCTATAAACGTGGAGTTGTAGCTTCTAGGAATGTGTTTGGAAGATTGAAATTCCCTCATGGCCGAGAAAACATCTGCCCCCACCGTGTCCTAGTAGGTTTAGAAAAAGCGGGGAGAGAAACCATCAGGCCCAGGTGCTTTATCCGGATCCATGGAGAACAAAGCTTTTTTTATTTCCTCATTTGAAAAAGGATCGGTGAGTTTCCTGTTTATGTCATTATAAATAGTTTGAGGAATAGCACGTAAAAGGGATTCTTTTGCATTATCCTGGCATTGCACTTCTTCTGCTAGGAGATTGTTGAAGTAATGTACAACTTCATTTCTGATTTCTTGGACATCTTGAGTTGTGGAGCCATCTTCCTTGATCATATCACGTATTCTGTTGTTGCTCCTATTTTGTATAGTGGTCACATGGAAGAATTTAGAGTTAGAATCCCCATCCTTAAGCCATAATGCTATAGATTTTTGCCTCTAGTACATTTTCTCACAGGCCAGGATATTGTGGAATTCAGCCAAGAGAATTTTTTCTTCTGATTTGGTTACCTCATCATATTGACCGTTTTCAATGCTCCTTTCAATGATAGTCAGTATATCACTGACCTCTTTCTTTTTTCCAAACAGATTCTTGAAAACTGCTTTGTTCCAAATTCTGAGGTTATCTCTCACCATCCTTAGTTTCTGGGCCAACTTGAAGGAAGGGCTTCCGTGACCATCAATCTTCCACCATTGAATGATTTTTTCCTTGAGGTCCTTATGCTTGGTCCACATTTCCTCGAACCAAAAGGGCTTCTTTAGGCAAGATCTTTGGGGAACCTCAAGTAGGATAGGGTTGTGGTCAGAAGCGATCTTGGGCAAAGACAACAGGGAAGAGTCTCCAAAGGCCATGAGAGCCTCTTTTGAGAGAAAAACCTGTCTAGCCTCTCCTGAATAAGATGTTGCCCTACTCGTCGGTTGCTCCAAGTAAACTTGGCTCCTTTTAACCTGACGTCCATTAGTTCATATGTGTTTACGAACGAATTGAACTCCTCCATACTTCTGAGAGGCAGCCCAGATCCTCATTTTTTATCAGACGGGTATAGCAGAGTATTAAAGTCTCCCCCTACCACCCAAGGAATATCTTGAAATGCTTCACCCAAATGAGTCAGGTAAACCCATAGAGACTCTCTTTCCTAAGTAGTATTAGGGGCATAAACATTTGAGGTGATCCATGACCTATTGTTATATAGATCGTGGAATAGAATGCTTAGGGCCGTCTCCTTAGCCTGGATCACATTTCCTTCCACTTTTTTGGGGTCCCACATCGTCATCAGTCCTCCAGAAGCGCCTCTCACTTTCTTGAAAGCCATCCTCCCATGATTCCATATGCTAGGGGCCGCTAAAATTTTCTGACCTTCATCCATTTTTGTCTCTTGAAGTAACATTATAGTCAGATTAATTGTTTTCCTTAATGAATTAACCATCCTTTTTTTTACCAGGCCATTAAGGCCTCTCACATTCCATGAGAGGATCTTTATTTAGACTGCTTATTGTTTTTACCTCTCCCCCTTCCTTGAGGTGGGGGAGATTTGTTGTGTCGGCTATCATCCTGACTTGTGATAACTTGCTGTAGAAGTATCCTCTGTTTCCCATTTGCTATTTCATTATCGATCTTGAGTTTATAATGATCTACCTCGGATATTATTCCTCTCTTTTTCTTGCTCCCAAAGTCAATTGAGGATTTTGCTGAACTTCTTGTCTATTTTGGTCTAAACTTAGGAGGAGCTATTTGTTGCAGGACGGGACTAGATCCCCTCATTGTCATTTTGAATCCTATCATGTCAGTGCTAGAATCACCTCCCTTGAGATTCATCCTATATTCAAAAGGGTTCGAATCCACACCTTGAGGGTTGGTCAGGTCTTGAGGCAACACTAAGGATGGCCTTGCCTTAGGCAGAGATTCTAGGACTTCAGGCCATTCAATATGTATTTGATTATCTCCCTCATTTTCATCATCAGAATCCTTATCTGCTAATACTTCAAACCTGTTGGAGCTTAGGGTTTTTGGACTTACCTCCTTGACGGTTTGTTTTTTCCTTTCTTATTTTCCCGATTTTGGACTTGATGCTCAAGGTGTGTTCTGACTTTCCTGAAAGATCCTTTTCCTTGAGGGGCCCTAGGTCCTTGGTTTCTGATGATCCCTCTACCTTTGGGCACTCTCGGGTCTTGGTTCTTCGGGCCTTCTTTCTTTGATACCACTGTTGGGCACTGGCTTGGAAGGTGACATTGGTTTCTGCACTTCGTACAAAAGGCTGATTTATTTTCATATTTAATCGGTTGCTTCCTTAAATAATTTCCATATTCCAACTCGACGAAGGTTGGGAGCTCTGTTTCAATATTTGCATTAACATAGATCCTCGCCTGAGTCAATATTGTCCTTGCCAGGGTGGCATGATCAATAGCCACCAGTTTGTCAATAGTTTTTGCTATTCCTTGAAGCTAATACTCATTGACAAATTGAGCCGGTAGGTTAGGCAAGCGATCCCAAATGGGGGTCGTGTTAATATTTTGTGTATCAGGGTCGAAGTCTTCGCCCCATCTTCTGAGATAGAGGCTGCATCTGCCTAGGAACCATGGGCCTCCAACCAGGATTTTGTTCACATCTTCCTTGTTGTTAAACCTTATTATGAAGAACCCTTTGGAAAGGGCCACTATCTCCAAATTTCTTGTTGTTTTCCATTTGTTCCATGCCCAAGCCTTAATAGTTTCAATGTCGGGCCTTCCACCCAGGAACTTTCCAACCAACAAAAACTTCTCCATGGCCAAGAATCCATCCATGATGTTTGCAGGAGCGATGATCCTGTTCTTTACTGGCACCAGTGGAGGAAAATCTTTGAAAAAGTTGGTCCTCGAACCTTTTAGGGTTTCTGTAAAGGACCAATATTTTTTGGGTCCTGCAGCCCCATGCTGGGTCCCTTTATCAGGGTCTTTTTTGGGTGGGTCAGGCTCTCTAGCCAAGCCTACTTGGTCAGATATCGAATCTCGATCGTCCTTTGCCTCAGGTCCTTCCTTTGGATCCTCACCTGTCCCATGAACACTGGTCCTACCTGCCTCCACAGAGCCTCCGATGTTTTGATCCTACGCACCCCCCTGACCTTCGCTGCTCCTCCGCTGCTCCCATGTCTCCCTCCCTTCAAACGTATTCGTATTAATATTTATATATATAAAATAAATATATGTAAATAAAGGGTGGAAGTGGCAGGAAAGCATAGATGGAGGACAAATGGCTAGGTTTTGGTGTCTACACTTTGACACCTACTTAAAAAACCTTTCGCATATGTAGGGTGCCAAGTCCCTTAAATACTTGGAAGATGATTTAGTTGGAGGATTTATGCCAAACAATAGTAGTGAATGGGGTAATAATGGAGTGAATATCAAACAAATTGTCTTTCCTTATTTCTCCCCGATGATTTATATAGATCAATAGCTCAGACGATGTTGTTGTAGCTATATTAGGCATTAGATACATTAGCCTAAAGCACGACAACATCACCTGTAAGTTTGGTCCAGAGAAACCATAAATACCAAACACTGCTTTATGCAATAAATTGCACAAAAAAATAGGTATAAATTTGGAGTCTTATTGCTGTCATAACACAAATATGTTAATGCATAAAACAAAATATTAAATGCATTTTAAAACTTTATCATGCCCACAAATTTATGTTTTTGGAAGGTGTCAGATTCAACCAAAAATTCACCTTTTACAATGCCAATTAGGTGTTGGATTCAATCGAAAATGCACCTTTTTACAAAATATTTTTGCAATAGAGTTTGATTTGCAAAAAATGATATTCATTGCTTTTGCTTTGCCCTTGTTTTGAATTTTATTTGCAAAAAACAACAAAAAATTGTGTTGCCCCCCATTTGTGTTTTTTTTTTGCAAAATAATAAGGTTTGTGCAAAGTGTTGAAGTTGTTTTGTAACCCTCTTTTTGAATTTTGATTTGCTTTAATTTTTGCAAAAAAATCATATCATATTTGTGTGATTTGTATGATTTTGTGCTTTACAAAAAAAAAAAATTGTTGTGCCTCCTATTTTGTTTTGATGTAGCACTTTTGATTTTGATGTGGAGTGCTATCTTACTCAAAAAATGTGCATAAAAAGTTTGAAAATTAAATAAATTAAGAAAATCAAATAATTAATTACTTTAATCAATTAATTAACTAATTAAAACAATAATTAATTAATTAACTAATTAAAAATAAAAAATTATTTAATAAATTAATTTAATTTAATTTTTTTAAAATGCACTAAACAATTTAATAAAAAAATTATTTTGTTTTCGTACCTTTAGCGCCAAAAATCGGCACAAGTTTTGAGGTCAACGACAAGCACAGTCCATAGGGTGCCAAAGGCTAGTTTGCACAACGCATCAAAATACCTTGTGCCTTTTCGCATTTTTAAATCGCCCTTTGTTGCATTGTCGAACGCATGTGGGACTAAACCCACTTAATGAAAAACTAAAATCTTTACCATGCGAACAAAAGAAAGGTTGGTGCAATTTGAACTTGCGACCTCTTCACTGCAAACGTCTTAACTCCCAATGGTGAAACGACTGGGTTGACTAGCTCGTCAGGTATGATCAAGCAGGATCTTCAATTTAAAATGCGCATTCTTCCTCAATGAAAAACAAATTCGCTTCCCTCCACGCGGCGTATAGGGATTTGAGGATTCTTCGCTGCATCCGATTGGACAATGATAAAACCTTTGGAAGTGTTTTCATTTTTTATTTTTTTATATATCGGTAACGGAGTTTCTACGTGATTGGTCTGCACGTGATCAACGATCATATTTGTATCAAGGTATTTTATTCTGCTCTTACATGATTAGATAACTCTAATCCATTTATGATCCAATATACCATAGGTTGCAACATTGTCAAAAGTCCACGATGTATGGATCGAGGTCTCACTTGGTCCAGGTCGCGCCTAGTCGTAGGCTGTAACCGTTTTGGTTGTGGTTGTGCACAGCAGCATGCGTCGCACTAGCTACGACTCAAGGACTGTGTGGCTTCACCAATCATGGGGTTGCTCTAGCCGTAGCGGGGACTACGACCCTCTGTGGTTGCACCTTCTATGACTATGCTGAGGTGAGGCAGCCAGGCTTGCTACGAGTTGTGGTGGACTGCTACCAGTATTATTATTTTTAGCATATATAAAAAACAAGGGCAACCTCTCAGAACGAACTGGGGAAGGGATGGCCTCTCAGAACAAACTGGGGAAGGGATGGCCTCTCAGAATGAACAGGGGCAGCAACAATATTAACAGGGTAAACAGGGCAAAAATTATAGGGTGATGGCTTGATCTGTTTTTGCCTCTTATGCCAAGTTGCAGGCTCACCAAGATGAGCTCACGATCAGCTAGCAAGGGCAAGATAAAAAATGAGGGTCATGACCTATTTGCTCTGATACCAATGTAGGATAATCGAACAACATTATTATTGATTTCATGAACATATATACAATGTGAAAGGCTATGAATAATATGTAACAATTATGCTAATAAATTTTAAGCCAACAATAGCAAACAACATATTTGCTGTTACTAATAAATTGCTAACAAATAAAATATGCACATTGGCATCTAGATGCTACCAACTACATGTGTACTACATTATAATTTAATAGTGTAATAACATACTATGCCTATAGCCTAACAGACAAATCTTTAATCAACAACTAAAAGACTTGAAATATGGTGGATCTCATTATGACAATATTGAAAATATTAGTTAAGTTTGAAAAATTGTAAATTTGACCACAAAATCAACAACTTGAGGACTTGGGATGAACAAATTCATAGAAAGTTGCACAGATCGTGAATGAATCATCCTTTTGTCGATAAAATTGCAAGTCCATAAACTTAGAATCACCTATTCATCATAAATTACAAGTCCATAAATTTGGAGTTTCATGACCTTCTGTATTTTAATTATTTTCTTAATAAATTAGCGTACAAATTAGTGGATTCTCTAAACAAAAGGATGATACTAAGGTTTTAGTAGGTATGGTAAGATTTTTCTATGTTTGATTATCAATAGATTCGTTGGTCATACTTTTCGTAATAGTGTTGAATGACATGCAAGTTTTTAAACCAAAGTGTAAATTGTTAGGTTTGGGTAAACCGTGTGTGGATTTTTTTTTTTGAGGTTTGAAGTCTTACACAAACCCTCATTTAAATATAATGAAAATTATAGCATATTGACATATATTTGAAGAGCAAAATAATGGGACTAGTGTGTTTGTCCCACCAAGCATGTCAAAAACCTATTGATTGCATGAAGTGTCTAACTGCGTTTGCACCCACAATTCATATCAACAATTGAAGAGGATGTTTAAGTCCCCTCAACCTCTATATTCGGGTCAACTCCCCACTAACCTATGCTAATCTAAACTAAACTAAGTTCAAGAAACAAATTCAATGAAGGTAAGGGTGTGAGAAATGAAAGCAAAGTGCATAAAAGTAAATATAGTCAAAAGGTAGTGAGGCTAGTGTGCAATCAATTGGACCAATAAGATACAACCAAATAACAACAATGTGATCATCACTCATTAATCATTCACATAAATGGAAAATATACTAATAAGAAGTGAGAAGGCATGGCCATAAACATTGTTTACTAGTTCCACAAGGTAAAAAAAAACAGACATGGTTGACACACAAGCACCATGCATAGTTTTCTAGTAATGGTTAAAATATTATGATCACAAAGTGTCGCTCTAGCCTATCTCAAAACGACTAAAATATACTACAAATGAGTTCGTGGCTCTTATTTATAGAAGGGATTTAACATCCTTTTTACCTAAGTAACTAGGATTCACATTTACATTTATAGCAAAGACAAAGTATCAGTTTTAGGTGGTTGCATCTTGTTGCTTTATGTTGATTTGCCTATCAATCAATGAATTACTAATTGGTTGATGGATCACCAACAAGGTCAACAAATTGAAGCTCTCTAGACTTGGTTGATATCATGTTCCTTTGTTTTGCTCCCTACCTTATAATTACAAAATTGACCTCCATAAATTTGGCTCTTGTCCCTCCTTATGGATATTTTCATCTCTCATACTCAACACCTTTTATTAAGTTGCCAATTTGGAAAGTTTTGCATCAAAGGTAATATCGTACACTACAATAACAAGCCTACAATTTTGATTCATTGACCAAATGTTGACCCATAGGTTCATCAGGTTGGCTTTAATACCCAATTAAAATGGATTATTAGATATCTTGTATAAAATCTATAAATAATTCAACATACAACAATGTATATAAAAGAGGAAAGTGTAAAATCTATAAATAATTCAACATACAACAGTCTATATAAAAGAGGGAATTGTAGATAGATGGATACTCTCTCAATCCAATGGTAAAAGAAAGTATATGTCTAATCCAAGGGGTATAATATATATTCCTAACTCCTCATACCTACACTACTTAAGAACTTCTAAATACTAATGCACAATAGTTTAACTTTCTCAAAATATCATAAACCAAAAACCATCTCATCACTTGATATTATAAGAACTTCATCATAATTTTTTTATGACAATGATGCATGTAAAAATACATATAAATAATATTTTAAGAATCGATGATAATTTAAAGATGGAAGGTTCTTTTTATTTGCTATTACCATCAACATATATCTAAGCTAATACTTAAATTTTTAAATTAGTTATATGAAATTGAAATTGGCCCTAACTTTATTACATCTTCACTACGAAATGGTATTACAACTACTTAACAATTATATATGTAGTGTTGGTAAGATTTGAACCTAAATCTCCTCCTTGAAAGATGGAGAACTTAACCAATAAAAATTATTATTTGATAGATACTTTAGAATAATTAATATCTATATTATGACAAATCATCACACACAATAGAGACACCAATTTAATGTGGTTCACGGGGGAAAAATTTGCTTTAGAGGAGGGACGTTTTTCGTAGGACTGCCCAAACTGTCGAACTTGTTTCGGCCATATCTCACTCATCCGGACTCGGATTGAGCTGAAATTTTGAGGGTAGATGCCTGAAAAACCCTAGAACATCTCCACCAATTTTCATATCATTTGGAGCAACACAGATCCTAGCGCATCCCTATGTGTGAACGAGATTTTTGGCGGCAGGGTTTCGGGCAAGCTCCAGAGGTTGGTTTTTAGGGCCTTCGGGCCCTAGCGGCCAATATTTTTGTGGTTTATGCTCAATATTTTAGCAGGAAATGTTGCAGGGGATCCAAGATGGGTTAGAAATTTATCTTTCAATAGATCATACTGTGAACTTGAGTGACAACGGCTTCCAATTTGTTGCACAAAAGAAAAGTGAAAACCATACCTTTCCACGACGTCTAGGGCAAGGATTAAAGAGATCACGAAACAAGTTTCAAGCAGTTGATCAAAAAATGGCTCATATCTCAAGTGAATCTGGTGCTAAGGTGCACCCACAAAATAATTCTACCATGAAAACCCCTGTCAAGGGTAAGAATTTTGAAGACTCAGCCCAAAAATGAATTTTAGGGATGCCCTCCATGGTGGACAGTAGGGCTTCCCATAAACCTCTAAGAATGCCTAAGATTGATCCCAGGAAAACGGAGTCGGGATGTCTTAAAGCAGCTGATGGAACTCCTATTGTTAAGCTTGATATGGGTAACATTCAGACCGGCATTGAAGATTTGGAAAAAAGAGGACTAATTTGTCGGTTCGTGGGTTTTCGTCCGAGCCTATCTGCTTTCAAAGTCTGGGCTGCAAAAAGCTGGAAAACTAAAGGTGAGTTACAAATCTCTATTTATCCAAATGGTTATTTTCTTGTTTTATTTGCTAATAATGAAGATAGAGAGAAAACTTTTCAAGGGGGTCCTTGGTTTTTTGGAAGGGCAGGGCTTTTCATGAAGCCCCGGCATACTAAATTTAAAGTCGAAGAAGAGATGCCTTCTATAGCTCCCGTGTGGGTTAGACTCTTTGGCCTCCCTATTGAATTTTGGAATCCTACTATTTTTTCTTCAATTGGAAACTCTTTAGGAACTTTTATGATGACTTCGATTGTACTCAAAATTTTGAACATATTATTTATGCTCGGATTTGTGTTTTAATGGATTTTGACAAACCCCTACCTAAAAAGATCACATTACAATTTGGGGAAGACACTTGGGAGCAAGTAGTGGACTATGAGAACATTCCTTTTCGTTGTAGAATTTGCCATGAATATGGTCATTTGGCCAGTGCTTGCCCAAATAAAATTCCTGATCAAAAGAAAGAAGATATAAACTCAACAGGTTTCCAAATGCCTAAGAAGAAGAACACTAAAAAAAAACCAGTTATGAAGGATCAATCAAAGTCATCTGCTAATATGTTTGAAATCCTTTCCACAAATGATGTCCCAAGTGAGGAAGAGGAAATAATGGAAACAAAAATCTTAGAAACACAATTTAAATATGAAGGGAAGAACTCAGAGACAAACCAACAAATCAAAGGTTTTCAACAAAAAAAAAGGGAGAAAATTTACACAAGAAAAACAATATTTTAAATGTCAAAACTTCAAATAATACAGGTCCCAATATAGACTCTGTTGAACCCTCTAGTAAAATTTTGGCTGTGTACGAGCATTCTTCAAGGTTAGAAGCCATCTCAGATTCTATTGGAATAAGTCAAGAAACAGGGAAAAAAAACTGAAGATGGATTCTAATCAAAAAGCAGGTCGCAAGACCAATCAATATCATATGGTAAAAGAAGGTGAAAAGCTTGTAGAGGAAGGTAAGATTAATGCCCTTCCCAAATTTTTTAGCCCTGGTATTAATGAAGATCATCACTTGGAATATTAGAGGACTCAAAGGGAGTCTTTCAAAACAAAATGAAATTAGAAGAATGATTCAGATAAATCATCCACATCTTGTTTTCCTTCAAGAAACAAAGATGTCAATGGAGGATATGGACTCAATTGCCAAGAAAATTTGGCCAGCTGGAAAAGTGGTTTCCCTCGGTTCCTAGGGGACTTCGGTGGCATTGCTTGTCTTTGGGACCCAAAAGAGGTAGTTATTCACCATATGGTTGGCAGTTGGGGTCTCGTTGGCTATAGCTATTCAAAGTAGACATTCCAACCAAATTATGCTCTCGCATTACTGTTTATGCTCCGACCGCTTTGGAGGAAAAAAGAAGACAAGTGGAAGGATATAACTCATATTATCTCTCATTTTCCTGAAGCTTGGATCTTGATCGGAGGAGATTTCAATACCATCCTCTCTCTGGATGAGAAAATGGGGGGAAATAGAAATTTGGACAAAAGCACTGACCTCATGAGCGAATATATTGCAAACCTCCATCTTGTGGACATCCAACCAGATAATGGCCTTATGACTTGGTCTAACATAAGGCAAGGCTTAGCTTGTATAATGGAGAGATTGGATAGGTTTTTGCTCTCTGAAAATTTCTTAATCCATGGTCACATTCCTAAAGTGAAGACTCTTAACAATGTTGGTTCGGATCATTGGCCACTCATGGTGGAAATGTGGAAAACCAATGTGAGTTTCTCTCCTTTTCGTTTTCAATTAATGTGGCTTAGAGACATTTCCTTTAGACCTCGTGTGCAACAATGGTGGAAGGAAGGTAAACCTAGGCATGGGACTAAGATGTTCTGTTTTGCCAAAATACTGCAATACATTAAATCCAAAATCAAGACTTGGAACCGGAAAGAGTTTGGGGATGTTCATAAAAAAAACATGAAGTTATTGCTCATCTTGAAAATTTGAATAAGAAAATCCGTTTAGATGGCCTCACAGAGAAGAGAAGTGCAGATGAAATTAAACTCACAACTCAGTTAGAGGAATGGGAAAAAAGAGAAGAAATCTTATGGAAGCAAAAATCTAGAATTCAATGGCTCAAAGAAGGAGATCGAAACACAAATTTCTTCCACAAATCTCTTCTAGCTCGAAGATCTCACAACTTTATTTCTTCCCTGAAATCAGATTCTGGAGATGTTGTTTATACTTGGGATGGCATGAACTCTATTGTTGTTGATTACTTTTCCAATATTTTTGCTGCTACTCCTCTTGACTCAGCCTTCTCAACAAAATGTTCTTCAAGCAATCCCTTCTCTTATCACTTCTGAGGAGAACTCTATTTTGACTGCTCCTGTTACTATCAATGAGCTTCAACAGGTAGTTTTTAAAATGCAAAAAGGGAAAACCCCGGGTCTTGATGGTTTTCCCATTGAGTTCTACCAAGAGTTCTGGGATATCCTTCATGTTGATTTATTAGAGGTGGTGGAAGAAGCCAGGAAAGCCAAAGAAATTTTGAAGGTTATCAATAAAACTTATATTACTCTTGTTCCAAAAGCTCAAGAGGTTGATCATATCTCAACTTTTAGACCTATTGCTTTATGTAATGTTCTTCTCAAAATCATTACTAAAATCATGGCAGAAAGGTTGAAGCCTCTTTTGCATAAGATTATTTTCCCGGAGCAAGGGGGTTATGTGGAAGGGCATCAAATAGTAGATGAGATAGTTCTTGCTCAGAAGCCATCCATTCCATGGATATGCAAAAATCTCCTTCCATGTTCATTCGGTTAGACTTATCCAAAGCTTATGACAGAGTGGATTGGCACTTCCTTATCAAAGTTTTGAGGCAATTTGGTTTCTCTAAGGATTGGATGGATTGGATTATGGGATGTATCTCTTCAGTTTCCTACTTAGTTCTTATCAATGGCAGGCCTTCTCACTCTTTCCCAGCTTCCAGAGGTATTAGGCAAGGTGACCCGCTATCCCCTTATTTATTCATCATTCTTGTTGAATGCTTGGGTAGGACTATAACCAAAAAGAGGGAAAACAAAACCCTTGAGGGAGTTACCATTGCTCATGGAGCTAGACCTATCTCTCATCTTCAATTTGTGGATGACTCTACTCTTTTAGGTAAAGCTACAGTTAAGGAAGCTTCTAATATTAAGCAAATCATTAGCTGTTTTTCTAAGGCTATTGGGCAGCTTGATCAATGAAGACAAATCTAAAGTTATTTTCTTTCACTTGCTCTGCTAGACAGGAATCCATGGTCTTGGATAAATTAAGATATAAGAAGACCTCCCTTCCAATCACTTATTTAGGTATTCCCATAAATATTCAAAGGCAAAAAATAAATATTGGAATTGGTTGTTGGACAAAGTCAAGAAGAAAATTGGAAAGTGGACCAACAGGTGGCTTTCTTCTGGGGGTAGAATCACCTTGGTAAAATCAGTCCTTCAAGCTATTCCTATTTATGTATCTTCCATGTTGAATATCCCAAAGGTTGTTCTTCGAGAACTGGATCAAATCAGTCATCGTTTCCTTTGGAGTGGTACTAAGGAGAAAAGAAAATGGGCCTTGGTGAAATGGGACACTTTATGTCTTCCTAAGAATGAAGGGGGGTTAGGATTCCGGTCTTCTATTAATAACAACAAAGCTTTAGCTGCTAAATTATATTGGAGGATGTTGCATAACCCCAATGCTCTTTGGGCCAATAATCTTCGTGCTAAATATGCCGAGAACAAAAGTCCTGAAGACCTTGTTCGCTATCAATTTCCTACCAAAGGTTCTCCCATTTTAGCAGTTCTTAAGACCGGTGAGGATTTGATAAAGAAAAATTTATTTTGGATCATTCATAATGGTCAACAGGCAAATTTTTGGATAGATTCTTGGGATGGTCACAAGCCTTTGATAACTCGGTTTCCCGATTGGAGGCCTTGGATGGAGGAGCTTCACCGAGCTAACTGGATAAAGGTGGCTAATTATCTTCGGTACCATACTGGTAATTCAAAGGTTGGTAGATATTGGATCCCTATTGAGGACTGGCCTATTCAAATCCCAGAAAGGCAAAGACAAGATATCCAAGGCATCCTTCATATGAGATCTCTCTCTTGGTCCCATGAAAAAGATTGTTTTGGATGGAACAACACTACTAAGGGTGAGTATTCAGTTGCTCAAGGTTATTTGACCTTATGCCATAATAATCCCAACCATTCTTCTGACATATTTTCTCAATTGTGGGCTCAAAAGCTCTGGCCTAAGGTGAGGTTCTTTAATTGGCTTTTATTGCATCGTAGGGTGCTTACCGGTGAGCAACTTATGAAGCGTGGTTTTCATGGCCCTTTTAGATGTGAAATGTGTGAAGAGAATGTAGAAACTCTCAACCATATTTTTATTGAGTGTACTTTAGCCTCCGAGCTATGGAGGAGAATGGCCACTTTACTTGGCTTACAAGTGGTCCAATTTTTTTACTTTTGAACAACTTTGGAGGGATTGGCCTAATCAAGAGGGTGTTGATCATTTTATTAGGCAGTTAGTTTGGATGGGTTCTACCATTCTTCTTTGGAATATTTGGAATGAAAGGAATAGCCAAATTTTTAATCAAGATAGGAAGGATATTCACTATATTTGGCAAAAGACCATAGCCAACTTAGTTGAATCAGTCCATCAACTCCTTAATCACCCCCAAAACTCCCACCAAAGATGGGATCAAGTGATGCAAAGATTGAAGATTAAATCTTCTAAGGGCAACCAACTTAAAGGGAATGTGAGTATTAGTAAGATGGATAGGACAAGAAATTGGCAACCTCCTCCTAAGGATTTTGGAAAAGTCAATACCGATGGAGCCTCTAGAGGGAACCCTGGAAAAGCCAGTGTGGGAGGAATTGGTAGACTTTCAGATGGCTCCCTGGTTTTTACTTTTGCTGAGAATTTGGGTATTCTTTCCAATAACCTTGCCGAGGGGTATGGTATCCTCAGAGGCCTTCAGGAGGCTACTAAGGTTGGATGGGAAAAGGTGTTAGTTGAGTCTGACTCTCAACTTATGATTAATATTTTGAAGACTCCTTCTAAGAATCATAAGGTTGATTGGAGAATAAAAAGAATTATTGAGAAGATTCAATTAATCCAGATGGGATTTTTGAAAGTTGATTACAATCATGTGGTCAGAGATCAAAACAAGAGTGTTGATGCTTTAGCTAATTGGGCTTTGGACAAAGGTGATCTTACTTGTTATGGCCACCCTCCTAGATGGTGGGCTTCGCAAATTAGGGAAGCTCTTCTTTCTATCATTTCTTTGGATGGCTCCAGACTAGAAGGTACCTAGTTTCTTCTTGCTTTATTTTTGCTTCTCTTTGGTTCATTCAGGTTATTTTAGTTCCCTAGCTCAAACTATTCTTTCTTTTGTTTCCTCTGTTGATTCTTGCCTTAAAAGTCTTCTATCTAGATAGGTCATTGTTATGTTCAATTTTTTTCTTTTTTCTTTTTTTTTTTTTGTTTAGTTTTTTAAGGTGTGTGTGTTCTTTTGTTTTGTTTTGTTCTTTGTGTTGTTTTTTGTTGTTCTTGTGTTTTTGTTGTTTTGTGTTTTTTTATGTTTTTTGTTATTGTTCTTGTGTTTTTGTCGTTCTTGTTCTTGTGTTTCTCTTTGTTTGTGTTAATTCGTGTTTTTATGTGTGAGTGTTTTCTATGTTTTTTGTTTTTGTTTATTGTCTGTTGTTGGTTGTTTTTTATTTTTATTTTTATTTTATTTTTTTAATATTTTAGGTTTTGGTTGTGTTTATTTTTCATGTTTTTTTTGGGTTATGTCTTTGTAGTGTTCTGTTGTTTTTGTCTTGTTTGTGTTTTGTTATGTGGTTCTTGTGTTTTTCTATGTGGTTCGTGTTGTGGTTTCTTTTATCTTTTTGTGTGTGTGTTTGGTTGTGCTTTTGTTTTTGACACACTCAAGGAGCATGTTTTTTATTTTATTTTATTATTTTTGTTGTTATTTATTTATTTATTTACTTATTTTTAAATTGGTTTTGTGTGTTTGTTTGCTCCTTGAGTATGTCAAAGGTGGTAGGCCAGGTCCGAGTCCTGGGCATTTTTGGCGGAATGGATACCCCTGCCTCCTTGGGTCTTACCCGAAAGTGGCATCCCTTTTGGGATGTTTTCCACAAATAAAAAATATATATATGTATATTATATATATTTATTAAAAAATCTCATGTTTTATTTTTTAAGTGCATTATATATGAACTTTCAACTTCTAATGGTTCTATTATAAAAGTGAAAGACTATAGAAAATGCAATTTGAACAAATGAAAATGATACAGAGTTAATAAGAAAATTTCACTATGGAAACTACTATGAAAACTCATATTTTTTATTACACATGTAATAGACATTCCAATTATTATAGCCCATGCAATAAAGAGAGAAGAATATGATCCCATGCATGCATAGCATGGTTGGGGATGTATAAAATGATGCGTCTATTGTGTGCCCAATCCTTTTAGTATAGATAAGATGAAAAGTCAATTTCAATTTTTACTTTTGACTTTTTCCTATTCAAGAATAGATTAGTAACTAAATTGACCTTGTTTTTTGTGATTACATACTTGGCATCAAACTAGATGTGTGGGCAGTCCAATGCAAAAAGAAAAGAACTCCACATTGAAGACTTAAAGTTGGCACAAGGGCATTGAAAACTAAATAATGAACTAAAACCAATATCCTACTACCATTTGTCACATATAACATCAGAAAACACGTTCAAAATATTTACACTAAAACTTATGTATAGTTAGAAATTTGCTTTCAGCTCCTCCTTGTCCCCTTCGAGAGTCCCTTGGAGATCAGAGTCAGGTTGGAGGGCATCCTAAGCCTACTCCAACCAGGAATGCCAAACGCAACGAACAAAGGAAACGGGGGCTACGCCTCAAACTCCCCTGGTAGGCAGATCCTCTGCCAGACTTAAGAAGCCCAAGCTGGAGGTGTCCTCTTCCTCAACTCAAGTCGTTTCAGAGTCTGAGAGCTCCTCCTTGTCCCCTTCGAGAGTCCCTTGGAGATCCGAGTCAGGTTGGAGGGCATCCTAAGCCTACTCTAACCAGGAACGCCAAACACAACGAACAAAGGAAATGGGGGCTACGCCTCAAACTCCCCTGGTAGGCAGATCCTCTGCCAGACTTAAGAAGCCAAGTTGGAGGTGTCCTCTTCCTCAACTCAGGTCGTTTCAGATTTCGAGAGTGATAGGGAAGAATCAAGGTCCCAGTTGCCGCTGCAGTTGGTGGCATTAACTATTAACTCGTCAATCAAGTAATTGCAGGAAGCCTCAAGGATTCGGGGGCAGTACACGACATCGAGGAAGTTTTATGGCAAGAACTGACGGGGGTGGACCCCTGGTGTAATGTTTTTTTGTTGTTTTTTGTCTACTTCAGTGTTTTGGTGGGCTTGTCAAATTTTTGTAATATCTACAGAGTGTGGGGTAGTAGGCCCACTCAGGCTTATGGCTGCTAGGGTGGGTGGTCCCCTTTGTCTGTCGGGGTGTATGGTTGTAAGGTGGTGTAAGGATCCCTCTTCTGTTGATAGGAGGATTTTGGTAACTACGGGTAGACCTGTTGTCACGACATTACTCTGTTGCATGGCCACTTAGGCTATTATGTAAGAAGGTTTTGGGTCCCTTTCAAAACCCGTTTTGTAAATACAATCAAGTTAGCAAAAAAAAAAAAAATTGATTTCAATAAAGCTAGCTAAATAGTGCATTGAACCATTAACCCCTTAACCTTAGCATACCCACATAAAACATTATAAAACACATTCAAAATAGTTTCACATAAAACAATATAGAATATATTCAAAATAGTTGAATTGAAACTTCCACATACTTGAAAACTTCTTTTTAATGTGTTCAAGTACTAATCACTATTCAAAATAGTTTCACATTAAACAATATAGAACATATTCAAAATAGTTGTAATAAAAATTCTATATAATTGAGAACTTACTTTTAAAGTGTTTAAATGTTCATCACTATTCAAAATAATTTCACATAAAACAATATATAACATATTCAAAATAGTTGCATTAAATCTTCCATATGCTGAGAACTTTTTAAAGTGTTCAAGTATAATCACTAGTGTTAGTTATAGATTTTGTTATTTCTACTCCCTCCTTTTTACGTTTATGTTATGGCCCTCATCAATCGCTTAAAGTTTATTTAATCGTTTAAATAGCCTTCTCCATGAAAATGTTCCATCTTTGTCTCTCGAACAGCAGTGGACAAAATAAATAGTTATTCCTCGAATCTAACTTGGCATAGAATCTAATTTGGCAGACAAGTCTTATGAATAATAATTATTAAACAAAACCAAGAAACATTTGTCTTGTAAATAATAATTATTAAACAAATCTAATAAACATTTGTCTTGTAAATTATAATTATTTCTACAACTTAATTTAGCAGACAAATCTATGCTCCCTCCCGATAAAATACTCGATAAGTTCAACCAGCCATGTGTTCATGTCTGTATAACATGCTTAAAAACATAGATGACCCCGAGTTTTAGATGTTGCTACACAACAGAAAAACGAAAATTTGATGATATTAATTTTAGTTATCAAATTTGTCAAATTTAAAATTCTATTGCATAAAATTGGTGAATAAACCTTAATTTCGGCTTTAAAAAATTTGGGTGAAAAACAAGCATCAAAGACCCTGAAATCAGTTTTTAATTGTTGAAAAAGATTTAGAGAAAGACCCTAAAATCAGTTTTTAACTGTTGAAAAATATACAAAGAATGCGCTATAAACACAGCATTTGTGAACAAACCCTCCTGCAACATGCAATTTGAATGCTTGAAATTTTATGCAAATACTGTGGGAAGCAACCATCTTCAATCTGTTCTCAATCTCATGGGGATGATGTTTTCTTTATTTCTTTTTCATCATTTGAGAGAATGAATAGCTCTAAAAGTTGCAGTAACAAACAAATCTCACATTTATAGGCTTCATTAAGCTTCATTATTTTTGCATCTGCTATTTAAAATGCTCCTTCTCTTAAATAATCAGCAAGTTCTTCAAAAATAAAATAAAAATAAAAAATAAATAAAAAAACATTACTCAAATAAAATAAACATTGCTCTTTAACTATAGTTCCTAAGGAAACCAAAAATTGAACTTTCTAATTTCTTATGACGGATGTTTTCTTTATTTCTTTATCATCATGTGAGAGAATGGATAGCTCTGAAAGTTGCAACAGAAGTTGCAACAGACAAACAAATCTCTCATTTAAAAGCTTCATTATTTCTACACCTGCTATTTGAAATGCTCGTTGTCTCAAATAATCTAGTTCTTCAAATAATCTAGTTCTTCAAATAATCTACAAGTTCTTCAAAGTAAAAAAAAAAAAATGCTCTTTGACCCTAAATTAAAAGGAAAAAAAAAGTGTTGCTCTTTAACCCTAAAATAAAAGAAAAAAAAATTGCTCTTTAACCTAAGGAAACCTATAATTAAACTTTTCTAATTTTTTTTTTTTATGAATAATACTTTTTATATACATTCACGATGGGGATTGAACCCGGGTCACATCACAAATAATGCAAGTAGCATCTCTGCCGGTAGACCACACTTAGGATAAATTTTCTAATTTTTATAAGATATTTTAAGTGCTTTCTTTTTTATGCATGATCTAAACATTTTTTTTTATGATTTTTTATTATAATTTGTAGAAAACTTATAATTTATATTTCAAATGAATTATTGATTTAGCCTTTTAATATTTTTCCCATGAGTTAAAAAATTCCTATATTTACATAAAGTTGTAAAAATGTTTATATTTAAATAAATATTTTAATATATTTAAAATATATATATATATTATAAAGACTATTAAAAACAAATATTATGGTTGGGATGTTCGATCTCCTGAGCAAGATAATGCCCTTGGTTGGGGTAAAATTGTACCAAATGCATAGACTTGTTCTATTAGTGGTACCAGGGTTATGCATAAGAGGTAGTACCAAAAAAGTATTTATAAATTTGGGGCGAATCAAGGTGAATCATGTATAAACTGTGGGGTAAATTTTTCAAAATTTTGCAAAAACATTATCAAAATATGGTGAATTTAAAAAAAAATTGCACATAAATTATAAACATCTTTGGGACCATGTTTGACCTATTAAATCATATTCAAAATTCATAAAACTACCACCATTATATCGGCCCGGAAAAGAGCTTTCCAACGAGTACAAATATGCCTATGTTTAGATATATTTTGATGCCTAAAACTGTAAAATGATTGTCAGTCGCCATCTGCCACTCACCATCTTCCACTTGTCATATGCCACTCGCCTTCTGCCACTCGCCATGTGCCACTCACCATATGCCACTCACCTTGTGCCACTCGCCATCTACCAGTCGCCACATGGCAACTGGCAAAAGGCGACTAGCAGATGGCGACTGACAGATGACGATTGATAATTATTTTACAATTTTAGACATCAAAATATTTTCAAACATAGGTATATTTGTACTCGTTGGAAAGCTCTTTTTGAGCCCGATATAATGGTGGTATTTTTATGAAGTTTTGAGATGATTTAGTAGGTCAAAATCTACCTTAAATGACATTACCTCCTTATCACCATCTTTGGGACCATGTTCAACCTGTTAAATCATCTTCAAACTTAATACAAATACCACCATTAGATCTGGCTTGAAAAGATCTTTCCAACGAGCACAAATATGTCTATGTTTGGATATATTTTGATGCCTATAATTATAAAATGATTATCAATCGTCATCTGCCACTCGCCATATGTCAGTCGCCATATGCCAGTCGCCCGACTGACAGATGGCGATTGATAATCATTTTATAATTTTAGATATCAAAATATATCCAAACATAGGCATATTTATACTCGTTGGAAAGCTCTTTTCGATTCTGATCTAATGGTGGTATTTTTATGAAGTTTTGAGATGATTTAGTAGGTCAAAATCTACCTTAAAATGACATTAACTCCTTATCACCATTTTTGGAACCATGTTTGGCCTATTAAATTATCTTCAAAATTCATAAAAATACCACCATTATATCGGACTTGAAAAGAGCTTTCCAACGAGTACAAATATGCCTATGTTTAGATATATTTTGATGCCTAAAATTGTAAAATTATTGTCAGTCGCCATTTGCCACTCGCCATCTTCCACTCGCCATATGCCACTCGCCTTGTGCCACTCGCCATGTGCCACTCGCCATGTGCCACTCACCTTATGCCACTCACCATATCGCACTTGCCTATGCCGTCACCTACTCAGCTCGCCACATGGCGATCGGTAGATGGTGATTGGCAGATGGTGATTGATAATCATTTTACAATTTTAGGCATCAAAATATATTAAAATATAGGTATATTTGTACTCATTGGAAAGCTCTTTTTGAGCCCGATCTAATGGTGGTATTTTTATGAAGTTTTGAGATGATTTAGTAGGTCAAAATCTACCTTAAATGACATTACCTCCTTATCACCATCTTTGGGACCATGTTCAACCTATTAAATCATATTCAAACTTAATAAAAATACCACCATTAGATTTGGCTTGAAAAGATCTTTCCAACGAGTACAAATATGCCTATGTTTGGATATATTTTGATGCCTAAAATTATAAAATGATTGTCAATCACCATATGCCAGTCGCCATCTGCCACTCGCCATATGCCACTCGCCATATGCCACTCGCCATGTGCCACTCGCCATATGTCAGTCACCATATTCCAATCGCCTTATGCCAGTCGACTTTTGCCAGTCGCCAAATGACGATGGCGAATGGCAGATGGCGATTGATAATCATTTTATAATTTTAGGCATCAAAATATATCCAAACATAGGCATATTTATACTCGTTGGAAAGCTCTTTTCGAGCCTGATCTAATGGTGGTATTTTTATGAAGTTTTGAGATGATTTAGTAGGTCAAAATCTACCTTAAAATTATATTAACTCCTTATCACCATTTTTGGAACCATGTTTGGCCTAGTAAATCATATTCAAACTTCATAAAAATACCACCATTAGATCGGGCTTGAAAATATCTTTCCAACGAGTACAAATATACCTATGTTTAGATATATTTTGATGCCTAAAATTGTAAAATGATTGTTAGTCACCATTTGCTAGTTGCCATCTGCCAGTCGCCATATGCCACTCGCCTTGTGCCACTCGCCATGTGCCACTCGCCTTGTGCCACTTGCCATCTGCCAGTCGCCTTATGCTAGTCACCTTCTGCTAGTCGCCACATGGCGACTGGCAAGATAACAACTGGCAGATGGTGACTAGCAGATGGCGATTGACAAATGGTGATTGATAATTATTTTACAATTTTAGACATCAAAATATTTTCAAACATAGGTATATTTGTACTCATTGGAAAGCTCTTTTCGAGCCCGATATAATGGTGGTATTTTTATGAAGTTTTGAGATGATTTAGTAGGTCAAAATCTACCTTAAATGACATTACCTCCTTATCACCATCTTTGGGACCATGTTCAACCTATTAAATCATCTTCAAACTTAATAAAAATACCACCATTAGATCTGGCTTGAAAAGATCTTTCCAATGAGTACAAATATGCCTATGTTTGGATATATTTTGATGCCTAAAATTATAAAATGATTGTCAATCACCATATGCCAGTCGCCATCTACCACTCACCATATGCCACTCACCTTGTGCCACTCGCCTTGTACGCCACTTGCCATATGTCAGTCGCCATCTGCCACTCGCCTTATGCCACTCGCCATGTTCACTCGCCATATGTCGCCGCCATCGCGTGTCTACCGGTCGCCACATGGCGACTGGCATAAGGCGACAGGCAGATGGCACAGATAAATGGCGATTGATAATCATTTTATAATTTTAGGCATCAAAATATATCCAAACATAGGCATATTTATACTCGTTGGAAATCTCTTTTCGAGCTTGATCTAATGGTGGTATTTTTATGAAGTTTTGAGATGATTTAGTAGGTCAAAATCTACCTTAAAATGACATTAACTCCTTATCACCATTTTTGGAACCATGTTTGGCCTAGTAAATCATATTCAAACTTCATAAAAATACCACCATTAGATCGGGCTTGAAAAGATCTTTCCAACGAGTACAAATATACCTATGTTTGGATATATTTTGATGCCTAAAATTGTAAAATGATTGTCAATCACCATTTGTCAGTTGCCATCTACCAGTCACCATATGCCACTTGCCTTGTGCCACTCGCCATGTGCCACTTGCCATCTGCCAGTCGCCTTATGCCAGTCACCTTCTACCAATCGCCTCATGGCGCAGTGCACGCTTCATCGCGAGTGGCGATATGGCGACTGATAGATGGCGATTGATAATTATTTTACAATTTTAGACATCAAAATATTTTTAAACATAGGTATATTTGTACTCGTTGGAAAGCTCTTTTTGAGCCCGATATAATGGTGGTATTTTTATGAAGTTTTGAGATGATTTAGTAGGTCAAAATCTACCTCAAAATGATATTACCTCCTTATCACCATTTTTAGAACCATTTTTGACCTAGGAAATCATCTTCAAACTTTATAAAAATACCACCATTAGATCGGGCTTGAAAAGATCTTTCTAACGAGTATAAATATGCCTATGTTTGGATATATTTTGATGCCTAAAACTATAAAATGATTGTCAGTAACCATCTACCACTCACCGCCACTCGCCATATGCCACTCGCCTTGTGCCACTCGCCATCTGCCACTCGCCTTATGTCAGTCGCCACATGGCGACTGGCAGAAGACGATTGGCAGATGGCGACTGATAGTATGAGAGTTGTTGTTATGGTTAACTATATATAATGGGGTACAAGGGGTGAATTAGGCAGGATAATTTTTATTTTTAATAAATTTAGGGCAAAAATTAGGCGGGAAACCTTATGACAACGGGGCGAATTTACCCTTAAAAAAATTGGATCCTAAAATTTTTGGGCGAACGGGCCGACCTTTATGGTCCCAAAATTCACAAAATTAACATTTTGGAAATTCGAATATTCGCGCTAAATTGCGAAATTCGCCACTATGAAAAACCCTGAGTGGTACTATTGTTGATGGCTGGGAGGTTACAGTTTCTTCAATCGTTGGATGGACTTGGGGAAAAAAACTTCAAGCCTTCCACCTGGGAATGATTTATTGGCTCATTTCTTTCTGAATGCATATTTTACACTGTTTTCATTGGTTGGGGGGTTCCGATTTCTTCAACCGTTGGATGAACTTATGGAGGAAAACTTCAAGCCTTCCACCTGGCAATGATTTCTTGGCTCTTTTTTTTCTAAATGCATATTTGACACTGTTTTGACAGGTCTCCACTTAGCAATGATTTCTCGGCTCCTTTCTTTCTAAATGCATATTTAACACTGTTGACGGTTGTTATCTGGCTTTTTGTGAACTGTTTATGACATTCTTGTGTACTCCTAACCACAATGGTTAGTGTGTTGGTTTACGGGGTGTGCTAATCGCACCCACCTTTTTTTTTTTGGTATGATTAAACATTATTTTGTTAAAAATAATGGCTTTTTTATTCAAAAAATAAATTTTATAATTTTGAATACTTGATTTTCAAAATTTATATTAAAAATATATATATATATGAAAATATATATACATTGATTTTATATATCAAATTTTATGTCGAATTTTATTACAAATTTTTAAACATGTCAAATTTCTTTCAACTTTAAAAATATCGAAAACGAATACGAACTTGATAACTAAGCTATCAACTAAAACATGTTACAGCAAAATTGCATGATACAAAATCCATTAAAACTGTGATTTAAAAGTTACTTCACAAATAATTATAACTGTGATTTAAAAGTTACTTCACAAATACGGTCACTCCATATAGTTGTCTTCATGTGATGGAGCAAACATAATTGTTCAATCTCGGTAATAATTTTAATAAACATTTCTCCCTGTGATGATGCACACATATTTTTACAATCTTGGTAACGATATTAGTTTACAATAAAAACTTGAGATTAATCAATTAATAGCACCATCACAACAACGATTGGGAAAGTTATCCTCCTGCTAATGTTCTTAGCAAACATGCTATATAGGATAAATCTTGAGTTAGAATGTATTAACATATGATGCAGATCTGAGCAGCTAAAAACTTTTAATATATAAAATAATGGTTTAAACAAAGCACAATTTATCACAGCACAATGAAGACTTGTACAACTATTACCTTTATTGATAAAATCCAGAGATTTACAAAGATTATCTCCACCTAACGGTCTTCGTTCTTCAATTTTGTAACAATATGAAACCTCTTTTGCCATTCTCATCTTTGTTCATATAACCGACAACATGCATTATCTTTGATGTAATCTAACAATCCTATCACAACACGTCTGACCAATCTCTGAGAGGACGTGTTTTTTGTGTTATGAAACAAATCTTAAGTTTCGAAGACTTAAGTATTTAACTGGTTATATTCCTCAACTTTCAAGTAACAAAAGAGATTAACATTGTTGCAAAAAATGGAAGAAAGGATTAACATTATCAAATACTAGTGACAGAAAGAATTTAAAAAAGGAAGAAAGGATTAGTCTGCTAAATGAAACAAAAGTGACAGTAACAAAAGAGATTAACATTGTTGCAAAAAATGGAAGAAAGCATTTAACATTATCAAAAGTGACAGTAACAAAAGAGATTAACATTGTTGCAAAAAATGGAAGAAAGGATTTAACATTATCAAACATCATCAAAGGGGACGAGCTTTAAAAATATCTGTACATTTTTTTCCTCTCCCAGTTTTCTGCTGTGCTGATTTGCATCAACATACCAGCAAGTTGAACTAGCCATGCATAAATTTCTGTGAGAAGTATATAAATATGCACACCCAAACATGTAGGGAAACCAAATGCAACCAACCAAATATATTCACAAAAAACATTCCATCACGAATTCCAAGATATGCAAATCAAATGGCATTAGCTCAACCGGTTATATTCCTCAACTTTCAAGGAAGAGACTCAAAATCTTAACAAACGATACATGCATAATTGCCAAGTTGTTGTAATACCACTATGTGGTCATGATGTAATACGGGTGGGGCCCGTTTCAATCCCATATAACCAATTTAAAAAAAATAAGCAAATAATAGTAATTCAAAAATTACAACTTCACATCAAAATAAGGTTTGAACTAAAATGTTAATTCAATGTAAAAGAAATGAAAAGAGAAAGACATTATATGGAGAAGATGAAAAAGAGGACAGATATTTCCTCAACCCTGTAGCAGAGTATTTGATAATGTAACTGACTGTCATTCATAATTCAATTTTATGGAATCAATAAATGTCTCCACAGCATAATTTGAAGATACAGAGCAACAAATGATAACACTGTAACAAAATTTTAAATGCCCAAGCCAATGTCAAACAGCAGGAAATTGCATATTATAGATCAAAACAGTTTAACATTTACAAATTTTCTAGGATATTTTTATGACCTAGGAAAGCTAATAATGTGAAGTCTGAACTTATCTATCTACAAGAATGCCAAAATTAAAACTAAAGAATCAAAGTAAATTGCACATTTAGCTCTTTCATGAGGTGTGCATAGCTCACAAGATTACTAAGGACAGGTCTTCGCCAATGACCATGCTGCTATCTTAAGAAGGAAACAGAGGAACCGTATACAAAGAATGACAGTGCATTACACCATTTTAGTTAATTAAGTCCATTCCCAATCTTTCAATAAAGAATCGATAAGGATTGCAGCACCCAAAACTTAAATGCTGCTCCTAATCTTTTGAGAAGCCTGAGTTGGCAGAAGATGCCTTCTTTCCTGTGTAGCGCTGCATACATAATAAAAAGCATATAACAATCCACACAATGGACTAAGACAAACAGAAAAGTGAAAAAGATAACACACAATACCTGTTTGCCAATAGATAAAGGAACATATTTATATTTGATCATGTGCTTAATCTGCCTCTTCATAGTCAGCACAAATAGCACTATCCAGTACATGAGAAGAATTGGCCAGAAAACTGGCACATCAAATATTGAGAAAAATGTCAACACAAATGCAACTAGAAAAGCCTTCGTCAATGCATACCTGCAAACAAACGATTCTTCATCAATTTTGACTGATAACCCAAGCCAAGAACTGACAAATTTCAAATGAAAAGTGTCATACTTACTGTAACTGAGTTTAACCACATATATATAAATAACAGAAACAATGAGACAACCTCAAAAACCAGGATGATTGAAAACATATTTGCCATTAGATAATTACCATGAAAAGGAATAATAAAAAGCACATGGAAAAAAGTTACAAGCTTACTGTAGTGGTAAGGGCTTTGGCTTCTCTTTGAGAGATCCAAGGTTCAAACCCCACTCAGTATGAGGGAACCATGACCCCTCATAAAAACATGTGTAAACTCATTGAAAAAAAAAAACACATGTAAAATGATCAATTAACTAAGTTATACTTTATAGGACAGTTTAACAAAGCTCTTGTATAAATTTGATGTGTGAAAATGGAAGGCTCAGTTGAAGAAATGATTTCTTCTAAGTTATAAATTATGTTACAAATTTCCTCAAATACTTTTTATGCTCCACAACTTGTACTCAAGATTTGTGCAGATTGCACATTCAACAGAAACTCAATAACAACCCTGCTTAAAATTGACAAATTGTTAACTTAAGCCACCTAGATTATTTACAATTACATAATTGGTTTTGATTTTATTTTTGTAATTAGTCTAAAGCTTTGCAAGAACTCAGATCAGAATTCACCCTGCTCATTTGCCCTGTGAGATGGGTCCAACTCAGGAGAAAACAACAAGTTGGGAAAATTATCGTCAGTATGATATAATCTCTTCTAAGATGTGATTCTAAGATGTGATTCACACTGGACTTTTGAATTACCTGACAAGATGCTTTAGAATCTCTAACTTGATGAACTTTGATCTACTTTGCCAAAGCATTATTAAAACATTTCTTAGCAAAGTGAGAATAAAAAATTGTTTGTAAACTGAAGCCAAGAATGCCCCTTAGGGGGCTTAAAATTGTTTGATCTCATAGTAGGATTTTCCTTGCTTTTGAAAAAATTGACTAAATATATTCTGTCTTGAGAGTCATTTGAACAATAAGAACTCATCCCCAAACTTCAATCAGATCAATCTGCTTTGCCCTTGACAGCAAAGCATCATTAACAAATTTCTTAGCAAACTGAAAACAAATAGTTGGTAGCTTGAGTCAAGAATGATCATTATGGAACTTAATGGGCTTTCTTCTCTCATAGACTTTACATATCTTTAGAAGAGATTAACTACATATATTGAGTGTTACAATAATAAGAAAACTCATCTACAATTTGTAGAACAATAGAAAGCAGTCTTGAATAAATGTTTTCCAATATTCAGAAGTAATTCTTTGAAAAAGCAGTGCTCAAGCAACACAAAATTTATGTTCCATCATTATCATGCATGACGGATATCAAGGCTATGTCGGCTATACATGTACACAAGTACTGGTGCATTAGAACAAAGGGAACATTGCTGGTTGAAAGGAGAGAATGAATCTGTGTTTGAAAACATTAGAAAATCATTGTACCCAAAGATTAAAAGAAATATTAGAAAATAATCAATGCCAAAAGAGAATTCTTTATTTCATAAAGGCAACTCCATTTATACTATATTGTCTGCATTTGTTCACAATATGTGAAAAATCTGTTTTTATCTGCTAAAAAAGAAAACGTTGTGCTTTTCAAGCTTAATGATATCTACTCTAGGATCTATAATCATGTTAAAACAAAATGTGTCATCCAAAATTTATTTCTCTGCATCCATGAAAAGCTCAAAACAACGTTACCTCCACTTAACCCACATGTTACTAAATATCATAGTACTTAGTAAACCACAGCTTCAAGTGTTCTCCAAATTATAAAATTAAAAATTTACAAAATGTTTCTAAGCATGATTTGATCTACACATTTAGGAATTGTCTAAAAACACGCAGATGAACCCAAACATACTATGAAATATTCCATGTCTTAAATTCAATGTATAGGCCCAAATTCCAGAGTATTTGCCATATTCAAATTCTTGGAGGTATGTGTTTCTTTTCTATGGCATAGATTCATTGCATATAAAAACTGTCAACACTATTACCTTATCATTCAAATATTTAATTTACCAATACTAATGAAATATTCTGCCTGAATAAATCTCATATGCAATAATGCATTATTCGTGTTAGAGCCTTTGAACTGTCATTACACGCCAAAACTGAAGAAGGCAATATAAACCACATGCTACAAACAAATTTGCCACTCAATTAAGTGGAGTATATCTATTGAAATGAAGTCATTATGACTTCTATGTTTTAATTTGACATCTGCAAGGTTTAGTTCTACTCATAGTAGAGAAACTCGGACTCGGACTCGGACTCGGCAAGGCCAACTTTTGACTCGGACTCAAACTCAGACTCAGCAAAAAAACTCGGAAAAACTTGGCAAAAAAACCAAAGAAAATGCCAACAAAAAATGGCAAAACTCGGCAAAAAAGAAACTTGCCGAGTCAAGTCAACCCAAATGACTGACTCGGCCTTGGACACAGACTCGGACTCGGCCGCAAGTAATTGGCTCTAAGCCCATCTGCACTACTCACAGGAATTCGATTTTTTTTACCATATATGGTTCAAAACAAACCAATCTCAGAAGTAGTAATAAACTAAAATGCAAACCCACCACACCCTTATGCCACTTGAATAATGTTCACAATATGGAAGCAGGTTACACAAGGATGTCCCCTTTTACCTACATATGGTCCAAAGCAAAAGAAACATAAACATACTAATCTCAGAAGCTTTAATGAAATACAATCCGACTCAACCGCAACCTTATGCCATTTTGATAAATGTTAACAATATGAAAGCAGTTTATACAAGAAGCATGTCCCCTTAGCAATCAGGACATATCACCATAGCGTTGTTAGCGGATTGGTATAAACAGTTATCCAAACATTCCTGCATTCCAGAAATTCTACAACCTTGAATTTCTATTTGACAAAAAACAGAATTTTATATTACCAAGAATCAACTAGCATTTACAAAGATTCCCCTAGGTCTAACAGTTTTCCAGACAAGACAGCAGTCATATCAGTAGCAAGTTTGACTTCAAAGATCCCCTAGTTATAATGGGTCCAGTAAAAGAAATCTCAAATTTGTAGACAATATTTGCAGCACAAACAGAATATACAATAACTAATTCTAAGTCCTATCCTTGAAACTGAAACAGGAAGAGCCAACTAAGGTCCCCACAATTCCACTTGAAACCTTAAGTTGCTGATGTGTAGCCTTCCTGGTGTCCATTCAGTATCTTGTGGCCATTTCCATGGGATCTTCTTAACTAATCATCCATTCCAGTCCATAATGAGGAAGCCTGTTTCCTCCTGAATATTCATCAAAATTTGGCCCAAAGAAGTCACACCCTCCAGCACAAATTTCACACATCAATTGCCACCATTACCCCCATCAACACATCAAGCAGCTCCACTTCCAAGATTAACTCCAACCGCAGTAACTTCACCAACAGCACCAACAGAAATTTGTTGACCCATTTAAGGGTTAGCAGAAGCATAGTGACCAATGGCCAGCACCATCAAGTCATTGAATTTCTACCTAAACACTCAACCCACATTCTGGAGATCTCCAGTGACAATATTCCTAACAGCAATAACTCATTAGGGGCAGACCTCAACCATTCTGACAGGACCCATTCTTCCTTCAGAGGCACCAATTTCCTCACTTCTTCCATGACTCCTTCCAGCCAATCATTATCATTTTCCTCCCCTGATTGCCTGGGGTTTCAGTCTGTTCTAGGGATATAAAATAAAGTCTTCACTTCTTTAATTTAATCAAAATCAGTTTTCATCTCTTCAACAGTTTTAGTTTAGCTACAACAAAAAAAAAAAACACTCACAGTTTCTTCTTCAAGGACACTTTATTTTCAGCTCCTCTATCTCCTGTAAGCCTCCCCATTTACTAACAGAAAGGAAAGAAAATTGGATAGCATATTTAAGAGGAGAAGAGGGTTTTGGAATTTTAGAGCTCTTGACTCAAAAGACACCATCCAGCAGGGTTGGTGACTCCACGTCAGTGGGCCTGATGATGAAAACCTTGATACAACAAATAGGAAGTCTAAGGTTCAAATCCGAAAGGGGTTAAAGTTGTACACCAAATTTCCATAAATGCAATATGGGAGTAAAGGGTAACTTCATATATTGAATAAACAACATCATCCAATATGAATGACAGTTTCGTGAAGGTTAGAAACTAATTTTGTACAGCTTGAGTGGGCCTGACAATTAAGGCTTTGGTACTCCTGATAGGAGGTCCAAGGTTCAAATATGATGAGAAATAGGATCTGTACAGCCCATAGGCGGATAGCAGTTAGCACAACAAGAGTGCTTCCTTCCACACATAGTGAGTCTAGGAAAGTAGGAGTTGGTCTCATATGCACAATGCTCGGTTATGTGCATCCCCTAGGCGGATAGCACAACACGAGTACCTCCTCTCACACATAGTGGATCTAAGAGAGTACAGGGTGACCTCATATGTGCAAAATTTGCATACCTTAAAAGTTACTAACCACAAACTGCTATGAGAATTCCCTTTGAAGGTTGTAGCAGTGTCTACTACACATTTCTTAAGAAATTTGTTTCAATTCTGCAAAGGGATAACTTGTTTAATTTACCCCCTGGAACCTGCCTAAGCCCAAGATAGAGTACTTTGCAAATTCATTGACCCCGATAACCTTAGTAACCACGTTATTCCTGCCACTGGTATTCCTTCAATCCTCTAAATCGATTCGCTTGACCACATTCTTTAATATATCATCCCAGTTTTCCACGACAGAAATGCTGGATTTCCTATTTCACTAAATGCGACAGTTGGTGCCTTCCTTTTCTCCATCTCTCTTTCACCACCTTTCTGCTCCTCTCCTCTCTTCAGCTCATTCTAGAGGAAATGGCTTAGTTAGTAATCCATCCACAATACTTCACTGTTCTTAGCTGCTCACTTAAGCATATTCCCATGGCAAAAGTGGTGGACTTAAAGTTGAAGAAATCAGCATTAATTACAATAGTTGGTTAAATTTCCCACATTTATATCATGGTTGTACCTCCATCCCACATTAATCATGGCAGTAGAAAAAAACTGCTGAATGTGACCTAACATCTATCACCAGTATCTCCTTAATTCAGAAATACTATATCTAAAAAAGAACTATAGAGAAGGCAATCCCCCTTTTATGAGCATTATCGCCATAAGAACCATAGTTAAAAAACTCACTTTTGGAGATTTTATTGGCAACTTGGGAAAATTCGGCAAATACTACGAAAAAATTCCACAAAAAGAAAATAGAAGGAATTTTTTAAATTTAAAAAAAAAAAAAAAACATTTTAACCAACAATTGGAGAGCCAAAAAGTTGATTTTATATTAGATATTCATAAAAAACAGTACAATACAGTTCATGAATCAGCAAATCCAATCAAATACATCATTGAAATGCAACATTTCAAACTATGAAGCAGTTTTTAAGCTGTTTTTTTCGTTTTCCCTTCCTCCCCCTGGAACTAGATGGTTGGCCTTGGCTCTAAATTAATGGATGAATTGAAAGCTCCTCAGGTACAGTATCATCATGGTATATCTGGACGAACCAATCACCTAGTAGATCTAGCTCATCTAATTCAATTGCCTCAAATCTCCTTGAGTCAATGTTAAATCTTTGATGCAAGCCAGAAAAGTGGTTTAATATTATTGTTTTCAACTCTTTGAAGAATTTACACAGAGCTTAGAAGAATTTCCACACAACTGGAAAGAAAGAAAAATGAGCAAATGAGAATAAATTGGTTTTTAAAACAATTTTTTGTGTTTTTCCTCTGTTTTTGCACCTGCCGCCAATTTTCAAGCAAGAAATGGTTGAGCTTTTAGGGGGGAATCTTGCTGTGATGGCTTCTTTTCTAACTATGGTAAAAACTATAATAGGCATTCCGCATTATTTAAAAAAGATTAGAAAGAAAAAAAAAATCACCTTATTTCCACTAACTCTCTCAGATTTCAAAATTTATATAAGTTACGGGCATAAGATTGGGAATGAGGAGTTTCACACCCTAAACCAAAATTCAAATCTCATGGCTGATACTAAACATTGCCTATGGAGTTTGGAGTTTCACACCCTAAACCAGAATTCAAATCTCATGGCTGAAACTAAACATTGCCTTTGGAGTTTGGAGGAATTGATTGGAAGAGAAATTACAATCCCATAATAAACCTCAACATTTATCAATTGACTTGAGTTCAACCAGGTAAAGACTTTGACTATGGAAAATGATAAATACCACTATGTGGTCAGGGGCCAATTCAATGACATAAATATAATAAAAGATCTTACTATATAAATTATTAGAAAACAAAACTCTTCGCCTATCCTGGCTACCTCTCGTAGTAAAATCTCAGCTGTTCAGTTGCCCCCGTGCATTGGCACAGACCAGTCACCGAAGAAACCCTGAAATTATTACCACTCTTCTAAAGAAGAACAACATTAGGAATTCAGTAACTACACACAGGGACCTCATCATTTGAAAAATATTAATATACATGAACCTCAGATCTGATGAAATCCCACTTAACTTGCAAACCCTCGGCCGAATGCCCTGACCTTTTGGCTCCGATTTCCCAAAAAGTAAATAAATAAAGTCCAAATGCGTTAACCCTAGAACACAAACCACCGGATCCCCACAACTAAGGTTCCACTCTTGCTAGGGTTTCAACATAGGAAAGGTACCGCCAATACAGCCACATCGCCCAAAATACCTACCCCAGAATCGAACCCGAGACCCCCTGTAAAACTAGTTGTCAAAATATTCAAACACAGCGAAAAGAGATTTAAGAAAAGTGAAAAATGTACCAAAATTTAAACTCAGGAAGGCGCCGGATGAAGGGCTTGAATTCGTCTGAACCCTTGGTGGGCAGCGCTGGGCCTTCAGTTTCGGGATCCACTTGCGGGGACAAAAAGCCAATCAGCAAATTCAGAATGTAAATTCCCAGGCCATAAGCGACTATATAATAACCCTTCACGTAGTAAATCCTGAGGCAATAGAGAGTCGCCACGAACAAGGAGCCGAGCCATCGACCCACGGGGTGCGGCGTCGACTTGTCCAAATAATACTGAAAAGACCGTGCCATCGTGTCCCTCCACTGCAAGGCCGGAGATCTTGCGTTCGAATCCGCGCCGTAATCCATTGCTTTGCAGACAGATCTGAGCACAAGAAATCAAGAAATCCCCACGAAAGTGAAGATCAGTCTGATGTTATATGATTTTTCCCCCTATTGTATGGAAGCCATCGTAGTGAACTGGGAGGAATATGGGAATAATTCTGTGATGGGACCCGTCGTTAAGGACTGGTTCGACCTACGTCGCTGTTGGGAGAAATTGGACCCCCGAGGTGGTCACATGGAGGGAAAGGGGCTGCTGATGTTTTCGTGGCTCCGGCGAATCGTGGGCGAGGAAAAATCGTGGGCGAGGAAGAAGGAGCCCTTCTCGAGTTTAAAAAGAAATCACCGAATCTTTTGTTGCCAGGCAGCATTTGTCATTTATATACATATAACGCGTGAAATGGGGTTTTCCCACGTCTGCTCACAACAAATAAGAAATTAGTAGAGGCTAATGGGTTGTATATAATGTGTTTGGTAATTGAATTTAAAATTAGATTATTATATATTAATATTTTTATAAAAAAATTATATATAATTTATAATTTTTTTTTTGAAAAAAATGAAAAAAACTTGTATTAAAACAAAAGACAGTTACAAGAGGGAGAAAGGGCATCCCAACCAAGCGCAAAGAGACCAGAAGAACAAAGGGCGCGAAAACGCGACATGTCGCGAAATCGCGACACCAAACCAAACAACCGCCGCGCCACAACAACCGTCTGATAACGCGACAGTCGCGAATCGCGACATGTCGCGATATCGCGACATGTCGCGATATCGCGACAAAAAGCGCCGGAGCCACAACACACGAAAAAGTCGCGAAATCGCGACAGCACAGCACCAAATCACCCAAACGCCAAAAGCGTCGCGAAATCGCGATGAGAAAGCCTGAAGGCACCTGCTCCCCGAAACTGTCGCGAAATCGCGACGAGGACCCCTTTGATCAGCAACTTTGAGAAAGTGTCGCGACATCGCGACGGCTTTTCCTTGGAGCCCCACTTGGCCGAAAGTGTAGCGAAATCGCGACAAGAAATCCAATGGGCGCCCCATCCGCAAAAGTGTCGCGAAATCGCGACATGTTCACCCCCGAGGTGCCCATTACCAAAACTAGTCGCGAAATCGCGACGTTTTTCCTGCAAGCGCTTTTTCTCCAGAATCGTAGCGAAATCGCTACAGGTTTGCCCCTTTGCTTCCTTTCCATAAACATGTCGCGAAATCGCGACAGGTTATCCATTGGGAGGCTTTTCACAAAAAAGGTCGCGATATCGCGACGGTTTTTCCCCTTAACTAAATTTTGCTCAAAACATCTCAAAATCGCAACAAGTATGCCCCTTTGTGTCCTTTCCTCAAAAAAGGCACGAAATCGCGACGAATTTTCCTTAGAGTAGCTTTTCACAAAAATTGTCGCGATATCGCGACGGTTTTTCCCTTTCATGCAATTTTTCTCAAAGCGTCGCGATATCGCGACACTTTTCCTCCAGCAGCAAAACCAACCAAAAAGGTCGCGACATCGCGACACCTTCTCATCAAAGACCGCGACGGCGCAACAAGTCGCGAAATCGCTACAATTTTCCTCCCAAAGCCGCAGCAACCAAAAGGGTAGCGAAATCGCTACAGTTATCCAGGATAGGTCGCGACAGAGCAACATGTCGCGACAGAGCAACATGTCGCGAAATCGCGACAGATTACCAAACAGGGTCGCGACGGCGCAATATGTCGCGATATCGCGACAGAAACTAACCTTAGTCATTTTTGAGCTCATGGATGCAGGGATCGTTCCAGACCACTCCGAATCTCTTCATCTATCATAGGCATATCACCGTGCAATCGAACACCTACCTCTTTCTCAAGACCCATCTTCGCAAGGAAGTCACCTACCGTGTTCGTATTTCTACTCACATACACAGTGATGACATCATCTAACTCCCTCCATAACTCCTTGATTTGAGATATCAACATCCGTAGCCTCCGTGCTTTTAAAGAGAAATTCCGCAAGCAATCTAGAGCGCCGATCAGACTTGAGAATCGTATTCAAGAATTATCCTCCGGTAACCCTCGCTAATGCACCTCGTATAGACGCCGACTTAATGGCCAAGGCTTCGGCTTCATTGTTCGTGGCTCGCCCAATCCCCGCAATTCCCAAGAAAGAACCGCACTCGAGTGATCCCGACAAACAACACCAATTCCTCGCGTTGCCCGGTTGCCTTTTGCAGCCCCATCGCATTGATCTTGATCCAGCCTTCGTGGGGAGGTTTCCAAAGATGATCCGCCTTGCCTCTCATGACCCTCAACCCCCTCTTCAGATGCCCAAGAGTAGCCTCGATTCTCTTCATTGACAAAAGTAGCAACAGCTTCGTGACTTTGCTCCGTATGACCCGCCAAACGCCGTCAATCGAGGAGAAAGTGTTTCTAAAGATCCCGGGCGTTTCTCTCCAACCAAACTTGCCACCAAATGAAGAGAAAGCCTAACCGCCACCGGCTCGGAGAGCTATGGAATTGAACCCGCCCCATTTCCATTTTTCCCAAATATTGGTACGGTTGAGAACACCATTAGCCTCGGAGTTTAAATTGAGAGAACCAAACGCTCCCAAATCCGATGAGTAAAAGGACACTCAAAAAACAAATGGTCTCAGCTTCCTCATGTTGGAGGCATAAAGCACATTGAGAGGGGCCATTGAAACCCCTACGTCTGAGATTGTCAAAGGTGAGAAGACCATTATGCATAAGTTGCCAAGCGAAGAAATTCACTTTCGGCCAACCCTTTGAATGCCAAATCCTTCTCCAATGCTGAACCGGAAAAGAGTGTGGGGGAGGCTCAGTGAGGATCTCTTCATATCCAGCCTTAACTGAGTAGACCCCAAGGCTTCCATAGCCCCAGGCTAATTCATCTTCCTCATCCTTCCCCGTGAGGAACCTTTCTGACAAGATTTTTTGCAGGATAGGCGCCAACTCCGGAGAGACAGTAATTGGCCACTCCTCCCATCGCTTAAACTTTTTAAAAGTATACCCCCCCAAATGACTGGTAAGAAGATAATTATCAATAAGGATCCAACCCTGGGCTTCTAAGGCGGTCATGATAGGTTGTAGCTCGGGGAACATAACAATAATGGGCGGATGTTGGTCCCAAGAGTCAGTCCAGAAACGAGCCTTGTCTCCTTTCCCCACTTTCCAGAATAATTGATCTTTGATAACTGGGACCCAAGCTTGAGAGTCTCGCCACACTAAGGAACCAGGACCTTCCAAGGGAAAGCGACCCACCTCATTGGGATGAACATGCCCCAAATATTTACTGGAAAGAATTCTCGTCGAAGAGAGAGGATGGCTGAGAAATCCACCTCCAATACAGTTTTCCAGCCAAAGCTCTGTTATTAAGCATAGAACTTCTCAAGCCCAGCCCTCCTTTATCCTTAGGCTGGGTAACTTTGTCCCACCCAACCAAGGCCCATTTTTTCTTCCCTTTGCGCCTTCCCATAAAAATCTTCTAGCCATTTTGTCCAGCTCTTTCCAGATGGTATGAGGGGCAACCAATATTGAGAATTTATAGATCGGCAAAGCCCGAATAACCGATTTCGTGAAGGTTAATCTACCCCCGTAGCTTAGCCATTTATGGGCCCAATGATTCATTCTCGTCTTTGATGCCTCGCTAATGTGTTCTTCCAAATATCAATATTTAACTTTTTGAAATGAAGGGGAACGCCCTGTAAACAATTGGAAGAGAAGTCCTTGTGAAGCCCAGGATCTCAATAACGCGCTCCTGAAGCCGTTGGTCAAGATTGAAAAAGACCACTTTGGACTTCCTGACATTTAGAACCTGATTTGAAGCCCTTAGGTAGAAATTCAAAGTATCTCTGATTCCTCTAGCTTCCCGAAGAGTGGCCGCACCAACCAGACCCGTATCATCCACAAATTGCAAGTGAGTCATAGTTTCCTCCCCAACCTTGATACCGTAAAGCGTGACCTTGTTGCCTTCTCCTCAAAAACAATCCGCCCAAACCTTCACCCAAGAGAAGGAAGAGATAGGGAGAACAAGGGTCTCCCTGGCGGAGACCACGGGAGGCGCCGAAAGGAAGCGAGGGAAGGCCCTTAATGAGAACAGAAAAGAGGGAGAAGAAACACAACTCATAACCCAATCAATCCATTCCTGAGAAAAGCCAAAGGCAGCCAACATTTTCGACAAGAAGCACCACTCCACCCGGTCATAAGCCTTGGACATATCCAGCTTTAATGAACATTCCTTTGTTGCCCGAAGTTTGCATTGAATGGATGGCCTCCTGGGCCAAAACCACCCCATCCAAGATTTGTCTTCCCTCAACAAAGCCCCCCTGTTCAAGAGAAATGATGCTATGAAGAAGGGGTTTAAGCCTCTCAGCCATTATCTTAGTGATGATTTTGTAAATCACATTGCATAAAGCAATAGGCCCGAAATCGTAGATATGAGTCCCCGCTTCCCCTTTTGGAATTAAAGCAATGAAGGTGTGATTGATCGCCCCGAGCATTCTTCGATTGGATCCGGATTCCTCAAGAATGACCTGTAACATCCTCCTCCAAGGTGTCCCGTAAAGCCTCGAAAAATTCAATAGGAAAGCCATCTCGGACCAAGAGATTTTCCAAGACTCATACCAAAGACCACATTTCTCGCTCATCCCTTTCAATGGGTCTAAGCAGGGTCTGATTGTCCTCTTCAGAGATAATAGGAGGAATAACATTAAGAACTTCGTTCTGAGCCTCAATATCTTGCTGCATACTTTCCTTAAAAAGTTTAGAAAAGTAATCGATAGCATGGGAGTGCATGCCAGGAATAGTATCGAAGACATTTCCATGTTCATCTTTGAGAACTTCCATATTGTTCATCTGTCTCCTAGCACAAGCTGACCGATGAAAAAATTTGGTATTTCGTCCCCCTCTAATAACCAAGTATTTCTAGCCCTCTCGCTTCCAATATAACTCCTCTTGGTTGTCAATGTCCTCAACCGCTTTACGCAGTTCGTCATCTTCAGATTTGAGTTGCTCAGTAATTGATCCTTCCCTAAAAAGTTTCTGAACCTCCTCCCATCTAGCCACCAAGGGGGCCCTTTGGGACTGGAAATCCGACTTGTTTCCTTTCCTCCACCGTTTCAATTGAATTTTGACAAATTGAAGCTGTTTATGAAATTTGAACATTGCTGTCCCAAAAGGTGGACGGCCTTCTGTCCACCATTGAGAAATTTTCTGTCGAAGGTCCTCCTTTTGTAACCAAAAATTCTCAAATTTAAAAGGCCTATGGTGCTGTCCTCTCGAAGTCCCTCCCTCAAGCAAAATGGGAAAATGATCCGAAATAGGGCCCTCCAAAAACTGGAACTTAAAAGTCCATTTAACAAAAGCCTCCTCCGAGACCAAAAAGCGATCTAACTTGACCTTCCTGCTATGTGGCTCCTTTCTCTTGTTTGTCCAAGTGAAAAAAACACTAGGGCCTTGAACGTCCACTAGATTAAAGGCCCGAACTTGGGCAATCGAAGCCGATCCCCCGGATCCAAAATAGGGGAGCCACCTTCCCCGGTCCCGAACGGATAATTTTGCATTAAAATCCCCCGCAATAATCCAGTCATAACACTCCCCGTATGCTCTCATGTTGTGAACAACGTCCCATTGGAGCCTCTGGCCATCAAGATCTTGGGCCCCATAAAAGTTGGTTATAAGGACCAACTCGTAATTGAAGTTATTTCTGAAGAGAGAAGTAAGTACACCCCTACAAGCTACATGTTCTAAAGCAGTCCAGACTAGAGGGTTCCAAAGGGTAACAATTCCACCCGAAGCTCCTTGGGCAGCCACGTCCATATACCCAGCTCCCCGCCGCATTTTAGTAGCAGCTTTACTCATAATATCTAAAGACATTTTGGTCTCCCGAAGAAGCAAAAAGTCTGCTTTTACGGTTTTCTAAGAGTCTTTGAACAACAGATTGATGGGTTCTACCGTTTAAACCCCTAATATTCCAAGATTGAATAATCATTGAAAACCTTGAGAGCAGTAAGAATCAATGGTCCTCACCAATCCTCCATTGATTAGCTTATCTCCTTGCGCTGTTAGTAGTTCCTTATTGGATTTTCTTCCCGCTCCTTGAGAGTTATTGTTTCTTGATCTCTTTTCCACCTGGGAAATCCCTAAAGCAGGCCTTTCTCTGTTTTTATCTGCATTTCCCATGGTAACATCTTTTATAGCCGGCTGTGCTGGGGAGTGTATAACCAAAGCCCCTGGATTCTCTGACTGCAGGTACTCAGCTGGCACAGTCACCTGTTCTACTACAGGAGTGAAGGAAGGAGAAACAAGAGGTGGAGTGTTGACATTCTCACCATTCCCAACCACTCCCTCCATAGATTGGTCCTCCGGATCCACTAATGACTTAAAAATTTCATACCGATTGTTTGGCTTGAGCCGTACTCGCTCCTTGCCATTTTTCTTTTTGTTTCTCTTTCGTTTCACCTGTTCAAAGCCATCCCGCCGAGCATCGGACTGGAGAATTGCTAGAGGGTTCATTGACCGGACCGGACTTACCCTCTCTAGGGCGGTTTGACATTCCACTCGGAGCCTCCGTTTTTGTGCTCACTACGTTTGGGCGTAACCTTGCCAAATGTCCATGCTTATGGCATACTCGGCACCCGAAAGGTAGGGCCTCATAGTCTAACCGCTGGATCCAGGGTACTCCTGCAAGCTCAAGTTCCACCTCAGCTGGTAGAGGCTGACTAATGTCCATCTCTACACATATTCTAGCAAAGACAACAGTATTGCCCTCTATGGTATCTTTGGAGACTCCCAGAAATCTGCCTAGGGAATTACCTATTAATTCCAACACCTGCTCACCCCAAAACTCCATCGGGAGAGCGTACAACCGGATCCAGACCGGGACAGCCGTGGGTTCGATGCGGGGGTCGAAACCCACTCTCCAGGGTTGGACAAATAACCCTGCTGGTCCGTGGTTTCTCTTTTCCGATTCAAATGCTCTGCTTCTATCTCGCTAAAGAAGAGAAACTTATGATGAAATACCCATTGCTTATAGGCCATAGAGAGTACTCACCGTGTGGCTCCCAGTTCTGACGAACCCGTGTATGCAGAAAATTCAGTGTGGGCCGGATGCCCATGAATTTGCAGATCAAGTCGTGATTAGCTCGGTAGACGATTGTATCTTCGACCAAGCATTGGTTCTATTACAATCTTAGGCCCGGAAGTAGATTGTGGGAGGCATCCATTAACGCGGTGAGCATTTGGGCCATTGGCAACAGTCTTGAGTATCGATTGAAAAGCATTCCGCTGAGCTCCGTCCGTGGAAGGCGAGGGATTATCTTTCAACTTCTCGGCATATGAGGTCTTTCTCCCAACAGGAGAAACAGGAGGAGACCCCATCTGGCCCTCCCGGACCACTAAAGAACCTTCAGGCGAAAGCAGAAACAACCCCCCAAAGCCCTAGGCAAGATCTTCGGGCCAGAGTCCCTCGAGCAACACCAGACGCCGTCACAAAAAATTTCCCGCCAAAAGCCAAATCGCCAGAGCCGAAGTCCGATATGGTTCCCCCCTATAATTTATAATTTATTAGATGTTAATAATTATATTATTTTTATTTTTTAAAATTAAAAGTATAAAAATATAAACAATAAAAAATATTATCAAATGTTAAATTTGAAATGACCTTAAAAGTATACATATATCTCCTTGTGGTTTCGAACACCTAAACTAACAAAGAAATAGATAAGGTGAACCTTTGCATAGGTAAAAATAATTTGTTTAGTCCGTGGAGCATTGGAACTGGTGTTTGGCAAAGGTTTGAGTTATTTTAGTAGTAAAGGATTGAAACTAGTACGCACGACAAGTAGGTTTTAGGATGGGATTAAGTTATTATTAATTATAGATTTTATATTTAAAGCATTGAATTAATATTGAGATACGATCATGTGAAGTTAGTTATTTAGAACCTCGGTGTTGTAGGTGAGTTGGAGAGGAGAGGGCAATCCTCCAAGGAAGGTCTCAGGTTCAAATCTTCACCCTACCAAAAAGCTGAATTGGGTATCCAAAATTTAATTGATAATGTTGGTGCGGGCAGGGTCGAGTGCGACTCCTGGGTGACTTTGACGGTGTAGAACCCCCTGTTCGTGGTCTATCCGACCAAGCGGCTCCGCAAGGGTTTTTCGTTTTAAAAAAAAAAAAAAAAGGTTAGTTATTTAGAATAAGAGTAGTGACAATTTTTCAAGTCACAAAAAACAAAAATTACAAATATTTGTCAGTTAAGGTTCGGATGATGGGAGGAGCAATGAAGAGCTAGTGCTTTATTGAGACAAGATATTATGTTTGGATATAGAATTTTTCAGCTAAGTTCTTTTTTCCCTTCTTTATCTTAGAAATTTTGCTTGCAAATTATTATAATTTTTCATCAAATATTATATTTGTTATAGGATATTCTAGTAAAATTTAGTAGATTTTGGCCATGTGGTATACCCGAGTGGGACAACTACGGTTGGCCATAAAGCTAGGTTCTTAGGGCTTCTAAACTACCCAATTTTTAGATTAGGGTTTTGAGATGACGGTGGGCGGGAAGGCTTCTGTGGGAGAGCACGGGAGCGCCAGCAGATCGAACCACGGGCACAGCAGGGCGGAAGGAGAGCAACCAGAGTCCGGGGGCACTGAGGAGTCCTTGCCATCCGAAGATGGTGTCGGCCATGGCAAGGATCCGCCAGACAAATGGGGAGGTGGACCTCGGAAGTCGTATGCTCAGGCAGCGGCTTCAGAAACCCTAAGCGGCATCTTCATCGAGGAGTTGTTTTCGACCGGGGACGAGTTGGACATCCCGACGAAAATTCTCTCAAGCTTCGTGGAATTTGAAAAATTTACCCTCATTGGTAAGTTTATTGGTGGTCGGCCAGATATGGAGACCATTCGCAAATGGGCGTCAGGCAAATGGAGAACCTCTGGTCTCATGGAGTTGGCGGCCTTAACCCAAGGTTTTTTCGTGATTAGACTGAACAACAAGGAGGACTACTGCAAAATCCTGGCTGGAGGTCCTTGGTTCCTGGGCCGTAGGAGTCTCTTTCTAAGGAAGTGGGGTATGGACTTCAACCCTGATACCCAGAACATCAACATTGCTCCAATATGGGTCAGGCTCCCGAGTCTCCCTCTTTTTTGTTGGCATGAAAATGTAATTCGAGGAATTGCCTGCTCCATTGGGGAGTTGGTCACCATTGACCCTCCCACCAGAGCTCGAACAAGATTTGTCCAAGCCCGTTTCTGTGTCTTGGCGGACTTGGAGGCAGTCCTTCCCTCCTCCATCACTCTCCGGTCCGGAGGTTCCATTCTCCATAAGCAAGCCATTGCATATGAGAACAGACCAGCTTTCTGCCCCCAGTGCAGTTCTCAAGGGCACCTCCAGCACAATTGTCCTCTTCAAAATTCGAGGAAGAAGAAGCGGGATTCCTGTAACCCCTTGGAACATGGTGCTGGTCAGGTGAAGCCCCCTGTTACGAAAGACCATAAGTCTCCAGGCCCATCCAGGGACCTTCACGAATCCTCCCACCCAGAAGAAGGAATCTCCCTCCAACCGGACTCTCAGCTGTGTGTTGCTAGCACCCTTCTAGGACCTCAGGTGGTGAAGGTTCAGTCCCCCCCCAACACACCTCACAGGCAGATTTACCCATACTTCAATACCAGAACCCTTTCGAGTCCCAAATTGTGCTGGAAGATTACCTACTGGGAAGGGGGGTGGCCCCCCCAAAACACCTCTCAGTCAGGTCCACCCAGGCTCCAGGACCTGGGCCCTTTCGATTTCAGCCAGTCCCAAACCTTGCTAGAAGATTACCTCCTGGGAAGGAGGGTCGTCAACCAGATCGGACATATGAGCCCTCGAATTACTAGGAGCCGAAAGCAAAATGTGGATTATGGAAGTGTGAGGAAGCAAGGCCGACCTCCCAACAAAGACAGAAGAGACAAAGAGACGGTGGTAGACGTCGCGAATGGCACCCAATGTCTGTTGTTTTCAGATGACTCTGATACTCAGACGGGCGATGCGCATGTGCCTAAACCTCCCTTCCAATAGGGAAAGGGAGGCAAGAAGAACCTCAAACTATCCAGATGAATCTGAAGCAGACCCAGGAGCGTCAGAACTCGGAGGATCTGGAGGATTTGGACTAGCTGTGATATGTCTGAACTCGGAGGATCAGGTGGATCCGGAATTACTGTTTTCCTCGTCTGGTGTTTAGCTGGTTTTGCTTCTACTCTCCAATGGTTCATTTTCTTTGGCTGTTACTTTTTGTTATCCTATTTAAATTTCATTTTGTTTCCTGGTTAATCAGGCATAAATGCCTTTTCTGTAGCCTCCAGGCAATTATTTTAGGGGTTATGTTTCATTTTCTTCGGCTGTTACTTTTTGTTATCCTGTTTAAATTTCGGTTTGTTTCCTGGTTAACCAGGCATAAATGCCTTTTCTGTTGCCTTCGGGAAATTAGTTTAGGGGTTACGATTTCTGTAATAGGCTTATACATAAAGCCAGGAGGCATGATGCAAGGCTGATTTTGTTCATAAGGTTTTGGGATCCTCTATAAAAACCCTTTGTTAATCTACTATAATAATTACCAAAAAAAAAAAATTTGTAGATTTTGAGATTTATTTTCCTTTCCATGGATCGATTTATAGTTAAATCCTTAGAATCATCTCTAGTGGTAGAGGTTAGTGAGCGAACTACAAAGGATTGATCCTTGCTACTCAAAGATAGGGTAGCTTTTGGTAAATTTAATGGGTATTAGTCAGGGACTTTAGCCCTGCGAAAATGGATTGATAGGAGTTGGAAGTCTCCAGGAGTGATTCTATCATTTCTTCCCAAAGGTTTCTTCCTAGCCATTTTTTGTTCTAGGGAAGAAAGAGATAAAATTCTAAAAGGGGGTCCTTGGTTTATGGGAAGAGCAGGACTCTTCCTTACCCACTGGTATGAAGGCTTTTCACTTGAAAATGTAAATCTATCCCTAGTACCAGTCTGGGTTAGGATGTTTGGGTTGCCCATTGAATTTTGGAAAATAGATACCTTCAAGGCAATAGGCAACACTCTAGGAGAATTCCTTGAGATTTCAGATACTACAAAAGATGGATTCTTGGCTATTTATGCTCGGATATTGGTCATGATTGATATAAGTAAAGCTTTACCAAAATCAATCATTCTTAAGTATGGGGATAAGATGTGGACCCAAACCATAGATTATGAAAACATATCTTTTAAATGTAGAAGATGTCATGAGGTGGGGCATATTGAGAGATCATGCCCTAAGAAGGGAAAAAGAGAAGAAAGGATATGGATGAGGATGGTTTTCAACTTCCAAAAAATAGAAATAGACAAATAAGAGCAAATAAATAGTGGAGACTAGTAAGTAAGGATATAGGAAGGAATACCAACTCTTTTGAGGCTTTAGCCTATGAAAAAAAAGTAGATCAAAGCTTAGAGGATACAGTACAACAGGTTCAACATATTAACAAGGTTGACTTTGAAGAAGACAACTATACATGGACCAACAACATGAGAGGCCAAAACCTAATAGCAGAAAAATTAGACAGATGCATACTCTCAGATCATTGGCTAGATGAAGGGACTTGTGCTAAAATTAATACCTTAACAAGGATTGGTTCAGATCACTGGCCAATAAGAGTTAAAATGGTGGTAAGTGAATTCAAAAAAATATCATATTTTAAATATGAGCAGATGTGGGAAGACCATCCTCAATTTGTTGATATGATAGCACAAACGTGGAATTCTTCAAGAAATGGTGGGTTGTATGCTCTTCCAAAACAAATTAAATCTATGACATCTAGATTAAAAGAATGGAACAAGAACACTTTTGGAAATATTTTTGAGAAGAAAGAAGAACTAAAAGATAAACTTTCAAAATTCCAAAAAGGTGATCATAATAATCCAAGCTCAGAGGAAAGGGAGTTGCTTAGTGAATATCATAATATTTTGAGTAAGGAAGAGAAATTTTGGAGATTAAAATCAAGACAGACTTGGTTAAAAGAGGAGATAAAAATACAAAGTTTTTTCATAGGATGGCTATAGTACAAAGATCAACATCCAGAATTAGTAGAATTAAATCAATAGAAGGGGTTTGGATTGAAGATCAGAGTGAAATTAGAAAAGAGGCAAAGTCTTTTTATCAGAATATTCTAGGATCAGAGGAGACTGAAGTTCTTAATGATAAACTTCTTCAAGATGTACCTTCAATTATAACGAATGAAGACAATAGGAAACTGATGGAGCCTATTACTCTAGAAGAAGTTCATTTAGCTCTTTTCTCTTTTAATAAGGATAAATCCCTAGGTCCAGATGGGCTCTCTACAACTTTTTACCAACATAATTGGGATATAGTGAAGGATTCTTTATTGGTGGCAGTGGAACAGTCTAGGGTAAAACAATACATACCTTATAAAATAAATGCAACATATCTTACCCTAATTCCAAAAAAGAAGGATGTTGAATTGTTTGATTCTTTTAGACCCATAAGCCTATGTAATATGGCATATAAGATTATCTCCAAAGTGATGGTGAATCGATTAAGGCCATTGTTAGACAAAATTATTTTAGAAGAGCAAGGAGGATTTGTGAAAGGGAGACAAATTTTGGATGGGATCATAGTAGCTCATGAAGTTATACATTCAACAACTTCAAGAAAAGAGAAAGCAATGATCTTAAAACTTGATATGAGTAAAGCCTATGATAGGGTTAAATGGGATTTTCTTTTTGCAGTTTTAGAAAAGTTTGGATTTGGGAAGAAATGGGTTAGATGGATTAAAGCTTGTGTCTCTACAGTTTCTTATTCAGTGTTGGTCAATGGGTTAGTAACATAATCTTTTAAAGCCAAGAGAGGCCTTAGACAAGGAGATCCTCTATCTCCTTATTTGTTCATTATTATGGTAGAGGTTTTGAGTAGGAACTTAAAGAAGGCTTACAAAGATGGGCTTATAAGTGGACTTAAGGTTAGTAATAACATCGACAACATCACCCATCAATAGTTTGTAGATGATACAACCCTTTTTGGAAGGGCAAGGATAAATGAGGCCAGAGCTTTGAATAACTTTTTAAAGGAATACGAAAGAGCATCAGGGCAAAAAGTTAATAGGACAAAATCCAAAATTTACTTCCTTAACACTCCAACTAATATCAAAGCAAGAATTTGCAAGTTACTTCAAATGGAGGAGGCAAATTTACCAACAACTTATCTAGGGATGCCTTTATTTGAGGGGAGAATGAGGATAGAATTATGGAATCCAATTATTAGTAAAGTTCAGAATAAACTACCAGCTTGGAAAGGTAGATGGTTATCGTTAGTAGGAAGAGTGCAGTTAATTAAGTCAGTCTTACAGGCCATTCCAACATATTATATGTCATTGTATACTATGCCAAAATCAGTTGAAAAAAGTTTAATCTATATTATGCGATCCTTTTTATGGTCAGGTTTACATGATAAAAGGAAATTTTCCTTTGGTGAAATGGAGCAAGGTGTGTGATGATAAAACTAGGGGAGGTCTTGGTTTAAGAGTTCTTACAGATGCAAACTTAGCTCTTAGGGGAAAAGTAATATGGAGATTGTACAAAGAGAGTCAAAGACAATGGGCAAGAATTCTTCTAAGTAAGTATGTTGAGCCCAATGACCCAAGTTTAATATTTACTGCATTCTCTCTACCAAATGGTTCTGCTCTTTGGAATGGTTTAAAAAAATCTATTGATCTAATGATTAAAGGTTTAAGATGGGTGGTGGGAACTGGAGAAAAAAATTCTATTTGGATGGATACTTGGTGTGATAAAAAACCACTCAATTTAGATCCAATTTTGAAACCTTGGATGAGATTGCTTCAAGACAAATATGGTGATAGGGTTTCAAACATTTTGTACAAGGATCGAGAAGGAAGATACAAATGGAAAGAAGATTTTTTTACAAGTATACAAGACATTGATGCTAGGAGGCAATTGAGTAGAAAGATAACAATTATGATTATTTCGAGGGGAGCCAAGGATAAATTGATTTGGGAGTTGAATAGCTCAGGAGAATACACAACAAGAAGTGGATATAATGTAAAGCACCAACAAAATAGTAATATCACTAGAATATGGAGAGATATTTGGGATAGCCCAAGCATTCCTAAAGTCAAAATGTTTGTTTGGCTAGTAGGTCATAGAAGAATTTTATCCTGGGATAACCTTATGAAAAGGGGTTTTCATGGCCCCTCTCAATGTGTTCTTTGTAAAAAGGAGGAGGAGAGTATAGACCATCTCTTGGGACATTGCTCAATAGTCTGGAAACTATGGCAATGGATTCTTAATATGTTTGGTAAATGCATGGTGATGAATATCAGAATTGAAGATTGGTTAAAGCAATGGTAGAGCACTTATAAAAGTGAGGCTTTACAGACAATATGGGATATATCAAAAGATACAATACTTTGGACTGTATGGCTAGAAAGGAATAGAAGAATATTTAAAGGAAAGGAAAGCAATTTAGAGGTAATGAAAAGGAAGATATGTTTAGCCATAGAGGAGTCTAAACCAACCCTATCAACTCACCCAGTCCCTAATCTAGAAGCAGAGAGCCTTGATAGATGGAGTCAAGTCATTAAATGGAATTATGATGTTGGGTACAAGAGAAGCAAAAAGAAGGCAAAGAATATAAAGTGGAAACCACTAGATGTGGAGTTGGTTAAATTGAATTTTGATGGAGCATCTAAAGGAAATCCAGGACCAACAAGAGGAGGAGGAATAATTAGAAATAATAGAGGAGATATTTTGTCTCATTACGCTTTCAATAGTGGATTTAAGACAAATAATGAAGTTGAAGCTTGGGCGGCTTTAGAAGGGTTAAAAATATGCAAACAAATGAAATGGAACAGAGTATGGATGGAAGGTGATTCTCTCATAGTAATAAATGCAATTTTGAGGAAAGCAAAGGCTCCATGGAACATACAAGAGATAATTGTGGAAATTCAAGATCTTGCTAAAGAGTTTGAAGAAATCAGGTTTACACATACATTAAGGGAAGGAAACAAATGTGCAGATAGGCTAGCCAATAGAGGGGTTTTGATTGAGGATCGTGAAGTTAAATTCTCCTTTCCATGGTTAGAGGAAGTAGTAAGTTTAGTTGAAGTTGACAAGAAAATGTTGATTGCCTGAATCAAATAATGATTAAGATTTACTTTAATGTTTTCCATTGGTAATATCTGCTTTATTTTATAACAATAATGTGTTTTCATATAAACTATTTATTATAATTTTTGTGGTTGCACTTGTGTTTCAGGAAGGAAACTAGCAATCCAAATTTGGTAAAGCGGACTATGATAGTGCGATGTTTTGGAAATATTACTCTACTAAGATGCAATGCATAGATAGTAGAGGTGAAGTTTTGGTATTGTGAAGGCTGCTATAGAAAAATGTCAAGAAGGATGCTGAATTCTAGAATATTTGTATTCATACAGAAAATTGAAAAGATCCAAAAAATGAAAATCAAGAATTCAGACATTTTATGTAAAATGATGTAGGTTTCTAGCTATAGCATCTCAATTGAGATGAGAAGTGTATCTATTTGTAAACTCTCAAGCTCTAAAGAAGAGAGTTGTAATTTGTCAAGGGTGGGGGACCCGAGTACAACCCCTTATTATCCAACAAAAAACATCACAACATCAGAAAAATATATTAGTAGAGGTCTAATGGGTTGTATATAATGTGTTTGGTAATTGAATTTAAAATTAGATTATTATATATTAATATTTTTATAAAAAATATATAAATATATAATTTATAATTTATTAGATGTTAATAATTATATTATTTTTATTTTTAAAAATTAAAAGTACAAATATATAAACAATAAAAAATATTATCAAAATGTTAAATTTCAAATCACCTTAAAATTTATATGTAAGTATACATATATCTCCTTGTGGTTTCGAACACCTAAACTAACAAATAAATAGGTAAGGTGAACCTTTGCATAGGTAAAAATAATTTGTTTAGTGAGTGGAGCATTGGAACTGGTGTTTGGCAAAGGTTTGAGTTATAGTATATTCATTTTAGTAAAGGTTGGAGCTTTAGTCTATTCATTTGCGTAGCGTATATTAATAATACAACTTACTCAAAATTTTAAGTAATTTTGGTGGGGAAGGCATGCAAAAATAAATAAATAATTGGTTTACTAGTAAAGAATTAACGGTGCTATATAAGGTATATTAATGTAATGTTTTTTAAAGTTTAAATAATTTTATTGAAGTTAAGTTATTATTAATTATAGATTTTATATTTAAAGCATTGAATTAATATTGAGAGATATGATCATGTGAAGTTAGTTATTTAGAATAAGGGTAGTGATGATTTTTCAAGTCGTAAAAAATAAAAATTACAAATATCTGTCAGTCGGGTTCGGATGATGGGAGAAGCAACGGAGAGCTAGGGCTTTATGGAGACAAGATATTATGTTTGGATATAGAATTTTTTAGCTAAGTTTTTTTTTCCTTCTATATCTTAGAAATTTTGATTGCAAATTATTATAATTTTTTCATCAAATATTATATTTGTTATAGGATATTCTAGTAAATTTTAGTAGATTTTGAGTTTTAGTTTCCTTTCCATGGATCGATTTATAGCTAAATCCTTAGAATCATCTCTAGTAGTAGAGGTTAGTGAGAACACCACAGAGGATTGATCCTTGCTACTCAAAGATAGGGCAATTTTTGGTAAATTTAATGGGTATTGGCCAGGGGCTTTAGCTCTTGAGAAAATGGATTGATAGGAGTTGGAAGTCTCCAGGAGTGATTCTATCATTTCTTCCCAAAGGTTTCTTCCTAGCCATTTTTTGTTCTAGGGAAAAAAAGAGATGGAATTCTAAAAGGGGGTCTTTAGTTTATAGGAAGAGCAAGATTCTTCCTTACCCACTAGTATGAAGGCTTTTCACTTGAAAATGTAAATCTATCCCTAGTACCAGTCTGGGTTAGAATGTATGGGTTGCCCATTGAATTTTGGGAAATGGATACCTTCAAGGCAATAGGCAACACTTTGAGAGAATTCCTTGAGATTTCAGAAACTACAAAAGATGGATTCTTGGCTATTTATGCTCGGATATTGGTCATGATTGATATAAGTAAACCTTTACCAAAATCAATCATTCTTAAGTATGGGGATAAGATGTGGACCCAAACCATAGATTATGAAAACATATCTTTTAGATGTAGAAGATGTCATGAGGTGGGGCATATTGAGAGATCATGCCCTAAGAACATTCTAACATAATCATATGTAGAAAATTGTAAGAGAAATTTACAAATGGATATGGATGAGGATGGTTTTCACCTTCCAAAAAATAAAAATAGATAAATGAAAGCAAATAAATAGTGGAGACTAGTAAGTAAGTATATTGGAAGAAATAACAACTCTTTTGAGGCTTTAGCCTATGAAGAAAAAGTAGATCAAATCTTAGAGGATACAGTAACTTAGGTTCAACATATTAACAAGGTTGACTTTGAAGAAGACAACTATACATGGACCAACAACAGGAGATGCCAGAACCTAATAGCAAAAAAATTAGACAGATGCATTCTCTCATATCATTGACTAGATGAAGGGACTTGTGCTAAAATTAATACCTTGACAAGGATTGGTTCAGATCACTAGCCAATAAGAGTTAAAATGGTGGTAAGTGAATTCAAAAAAATATCATATTTTAAATATGAGCAGATGTGGGAAGACCATCCTCAATTTGTTGATATGATAGCACAAACATGGAATTCTTCAGGAAATGGTGGGTTGTATACACTTCCAAAACAAATTAAATCAATGACATCTAGATTAAAAGAATGGAACAAGAACACTTTTGGAAATATTTTTGAGAAGAAAGAAGAACTAAAAGATAAACTTTCAAAATTCCAAAAAAGTGATCATAATAATCCAAGCTCAGAGGAAAGGGAGTTACTTAGTGAATATCATAATATTTTGAGTAAGGAAGAGAAATTTTGGAGATTAAAATCAAGACAAACTTGGTTAAAAGAAGGAGATAAAAATACAAAGTTTTTTCATAGGATGGCTATAGTACAAAGATCAACATCTAGAATTAGTAGAATTAAATCAATAGAAGGGGTTTGGATTGAAGATCAAAGTGAAATTAGAAAAGAGGCAAAGTCTTTTTATCATAATATTCTAGGATCAGAGGAGACTGAAGTTCTTAATGATAAACTTCTTCAAGATGTACCTTCAGTTATAACGAATGAAGACAATAGGAAACTGATGGAGCCTATTACTCTAGAAGAAGTTCATTTAGCTCTTTTCTCTTTTAATAAGGATAAATCCCTAGGTCTAGATGGGCTCTCTACAACATTTTACCAACATAATTGGGATATAGTGAAGGATTCTTTATTGGTGGTAGTGGAACAGTCTAGGGTAAAATAATACATACCTTATAAAATAAATGCAACATATCTTACCCTAATTCCAAAAAAGAAGGATGTTGAATTGTTTGATTCTTTTAGACCCATAAGCCTATGTAATATGGCATATAAGATTATCTCCAAAGTGATGGTGAATCGATTAAGGCCATTGTTAGAAAAAATTATTTTAGAAGAGCAAGGAGGATTTGTGAAAGGGAGACAAATTTTAGATGGGATCATAGTAGCTCATGAAGTTATACATTCAACAACTTCAAGAAAAGAGAAAGCAATGATCTTAAAACTTGATATGAGTAAAGCCTATGATAGGGTTAAATGGGATTTTCTTTTTGCAATTTTAGAAAAGTTTGGATTTGGGAAGAAATGGGTTAGATGGATTAAAGCTTGTGTCTCTACAGTTTCTTATTCAATGTTGGTCAATGGGTTAGTAACAGAATCATTTAAAGCCAAGAGAGGTCTTAGACAAGGAGATCCTCTATCTCCTTATTTATTCATTATTATGGTAGAGGTTTTGAGTAGGAACTTAAAGAAGGCTTACAAATATGGGCTTATAAGTGGACTTAAGGTTAGTAATAACATCGACAACATCACCCATCAACAGTTTGTAGATGATACAACCCTTTTTGGAAGGGCAAGGATAAATGAGGCCAGAGCTTTGAATAACTTTTTAAAGGAATATGAAAGAGCATCAGGGAAAAAAGTTAATAGGACAAAATCCAAAATTTACTTCCTTAACACTCTAGCTAATATCAAAGCAAGAATTTACAGGTTACTTCAAATGGAGGAGGCAAATTTACCAACAACTTATCTAGGGATGCCTTTATTTGAGGGGAGAATGAGGATAGAATTATGGAATCCAATTATTAGTAAAGTTTAGAATAAACTACCAACTTGGAAAGGTAGATGGTTATCGTTAGCAGGAAGAGTGCAATTAATTAAGTCAGTCTTACAGGCCATTCCAACATATTATATGTCATTGTATACTATGCCAAAATCAGTTGAAAAAAGTTTAATCTATATTATGCGATCATTTTTATGGTCAAGTTTACATGATAAAAGGAAATTTTCTTTGGTGAAATGGAGCAAGGTGTGTGATGATAAAACTAGGGGAGGTCTTGGTTTAAGAGTTCTTACAGATGCAAACTTAGCTCTTAGGGGAAAAGTTATCTGGAGATTGTACAAAGAGAGTCAAAGACAATGGGCAAGAATTCTTCTAAGTATGTTGAGCCCAATGACCCAAGTTTAATATTTACTGCATTCTCTCTACCAAATGGTTCTGCTCTTTGGAATGGTTTAAAAAAATCTATTGATCTTATGATTAAAGGTTTAATATGGGTGGTGGGAAATGGAGAAAAAAAATTCTATTTGGATGGATACTTGGTGTGATAAAAAACCACTCAATTTAGATCCAATTTTGAAACCTTGGATGAGATTGCTTCAAGACAAATATGGTGATAGGGTTTCAAACATTTTGTACAAGGATTAAGAAGGAAGATACAAATGGAAAGAAGATTTTTTTACAAGTATACAAGACATTGATGCTAGGAGGCAATTGAGTAGAAAGATAACAACTGTGATTATTCCGAGGGGAGCCAAGGATAAATTGATTTGGGAGTTGAATAGCTCAGGAGAATACACAACAAGAAGTGGATATAATGTAAAACACCAACAAAATAGTAATATCACTAGAATATGGAGAGATATTTGGGATAGCCCAAGCATTCCTAAAGTCAAAATGTTTGTTTGGCTAGTAGGTCATAGAAGAATTTTATCCTAGGATAACCTTATGAAAAGGGGTTTTCATGGCCCCTCTCAATGTGTTCTTTGTAAAAGGAGGAGGAGAGTATAGACCATCTCTTGGGACATTGCTCAATAGTCTAGAATCTATGGCAATGGATTCTTAATATGTTTGGTAAATGCATGGTGATGAATAGAAGAATTGAAGAATGGTTAAAGCAATGGGAGAGCACTTATAAAAGTGAGGCTTTACAGACAATATGGGATATATCAAAAGATACAATACTTTGGACTATATGGCTAGAAAGGAATAGAAGAATATTTAAAGGAAAGGAAAGCAATTTAGAGGTAATGAAAAGGAAGATATGTTTAGCCATAGAGGAGTCTAAACCAACCCTATCAACTCACCCAATCCCTAATATGGAAGTAGAGAGCCTTGATAGATGGAGTCAAGTCATTAAATGGAATTATGATGTTGGGTACAAGAGAAGAAAAAAGAAGGTAAAGAATATAAAGTGGAAACCACCAAATGTGGAGTGGGTTAAATTGAATTTTGATGGAGCATCTAAAGGAAATCTAGGACCAACAAGAGGAGGAGGAATAATTAGAAATAATAGAGGAGATATTTTGTCTCATTACGCTTTCAATAGTGGATTTAAGACAAATAATGAAGTTGAAGCTTGGGCGGCTTTAGAAGGGTTAAAAATATGTAAACAAATGAAATGGAATAGAGTATGGATGGAAGGTGATTCTCTCATAGTAATAAATGCAATTTTGAGGAAAGCAAAGGCTCCATGGAACATACAAGAGATAATTGTGGAAATTCAAGATCTTGCTAAAGAGTTTGAAGAAATTAAGTTTACACATACATTAAGGGAAGGAAACAAATGTGCAGATAGGCTAGCCAATAGAGGGGTTTTGATTGAGGATCGTGAAGTTAAATTCTCCTTTCCATGGTTAGAGGAAGTAGTAAGTTTAGTTGAAGTTGACAAGAAAATGTTGATTGCCTAAATCAAATAATGATTAAGATTTACTTTAATGTTTTCCATTGGTAATATCTATTTTATTTTATAACAATAATGTGTTTTCATATAAACTATTTATTATAATTTTTGTGGTTGCACTTGTGTTTCAGGAAGGAAACTAGCAATCCAGATTTGGTAAAGCGGACTATGATAGTGTGATGTTTTGGAAATATTACTCTACTAAGATGCAATGCATAGATAGTAGAGGTGAAGTTTTGGTATTGTGAAGGATGCTATAGAAAAATGTCAAGAAGGATGCTGAATTTTGGAATATTTGTATTCATACAAAAAATTGAAAAGATCCAAAAAATGAAAATCAAGAATTCAAACATTTTATGTAAAATGATGTAGGTTTCTAGCTATAGCATCTCAATTGAGATGAGAAGTGTATCTATTTGTAAACTCTCAAGCTCTAAAGAAGAGAGTTGTAATTTGTCAAGGGTGGGGGACCCGAGTACAACCCCTTATTATCTAGCAAAAAAAAAAGTTAACAACTTTGTAAGTACAATTATAAATGAATAAATAACTTTAAAAAAACAAAAACATAAAAATAATACAATATTTCTCCACCCCTATCAAAAAATCTTCAAATAAAATTTCATAAATACAACAACCCTATTTAAAAATAATAAACTATAATTTATTATAATAAAGTTTAGAATATACTACCACATAAGTAGATGTTATCTTAGTATAAAGAGTGTAACTAATTAAATCATCTTATAGCCATTCTAACTTATTATATGTCCTTTATACTATGCAAAATCAATAGAAAATATTTCAATTTATTATCTCATTTTTTTTAGATTACATATAAAAAATTTTCCTTTAAAAATAAAATATGTAATGATAAAACTAGGAAGTTATATTAATTAAAAAGTATAGTTGCGAGACGTTTTTCGTAGGACTGCCCAAACTGTCGAACTCGTTTCGGCCATATCTCACTCATCCGGACTCGGATTGAGCTAAAATTTTGAGGGTAGATGCCTGAAAAACCCTAGAACGTCTCCACCAATTTTCATATCATTTGGAGCAACACAGATCCTAGCGCATCCCTATGTGTGAACGATATATTTGGCAAGCGGCTATGCGAGGGTTTCATCCGGGTTGAGTGCAAGCAGCTCCAGAGGTTGGTTTTTAGGGCCTTCGGGCCCTAGCGGCCAATATTTTTGTGGTTTATGCTCAATATTTTAGCAGGAAATGTTGCAGGGGATACAAGATGGGTTAGAAATTTGTCTTTCAACAGATCATACTGTGAACTTGAGTGACAACGACTTCCAATTTGCTGCACAAAAGAAAAGTGAAAACCATACCTTTCCACGACGTCTAGGGCAAGGATTAAAGAGATCACGAAACAAGTTTCAAGTAGTTGATCAAAAAATGGCTCATATCTCAAGTGAATCTGGTGCTAAGGTGCACCCACAAAATAATTCTACTATGAAAACCCCTATCAAGGGTAAGAATTTCGAAGACTCGATCCCAAAAATGAATTTTAGGGATGCCCTTCGTGGTGGACAGCCTCAGCCCAATGCTAATATCAATATTAGGGCTTCCCATAAACCTCTAAGAATGCCTAAGATTGATCCCAGGAAAACGGAGTCAGGATGTCTTAAAGCAGCTGATGGAACTCCTATTGTTAAGCTTGATATGGGTAACATTCAGACTGGCATTGAAGATTTGGAAAAAAGAGGACTAATTTGTCGGTTCGTGGGTTTTCGTTCGAGTCTATCTGCTTTCAAAGTCTGGGCTGCAAAAAGTCTGGAAAACTAAAGGTGAGTTACAAATCTCTATTTATCCAAATGGTTATTTTCTTGTTTTATTTGCTAATAATGAAGATAGAGAGAAAACTTTTCAAGGGGGTCCTTGGTTTTTTGGAAGGGCAGGGCTTTTCATGAAGCCCCGGCATACTAAATTTAAAGCCGAAGAAGAGATGCCTTCTATAGCTCCCGTGTGGGTTAGACTCTTTGGCCTCCCTATTGAATTTTGGAATCCTACTATTTTTTCTTCAATTGGAAACTCTTTAGGAACTTTTATGATGACTCGTTGATTGTACTCAAAATTTTGAACATATTATTTATGCTCGGATTTGTGTTTTAATGGATTTTGACAAACCCCTACCTAAAAAGATCACATTACAATTTGGGGAAGACACTTGGGAGCAAGTAGTGGACTATGAGAACATTCCTTTTCGTTGTAGAATTTGCCATGAATATGGTCATTTGGCCAATGCTTGCCCAAATAAAATTCCTGATCAAAAGAAAGAAGATATAAACTCAACAGGTTTCCAAATACCTAAGAAGAAGAACACTCAAAAAAAACAGTTATGAAGGATCAATCAAAGTCATCTGCTAATATGTTTGAAATCCTTTCCACAAATGATGTCCCAAGTGAGGAAGAGGAAATAATGGAAACCGAAATCTTAGAAACACAATTTAAATATGAAGGGAAGAACTCAGAGACAAACCAACAAATCAAAGGTTTTCAACAAAAAAAAAAGGAGAAAATTTACACAAGAAAAACAATATTTCAAATGTCAAAACTTCAAATAATGCAGGTCCCAATATAGACTCCGTTGAACCATCTAGTAAAATTTTGGCTGTGTATGAGCATTCTTCAAGGTTAGAAGCCATCTCAGATTCAATTGGAATAAGTCAAGAAACAGGGAAAAAAAATTGAAGATGGATTCTAATAAAAAAGTAGGTCGCAAGACCAATCAATATCATATGGTAAAAGAAGGTGAAAAGCTTGTAGAGGAAGGTAAGATTAATGCCCTTCCCAACTTTTTTAGCCCTGGTATTAATGAAGATCATCACTTGGAATATTAGAGGACTCAAAGGGAGTCTTTCAAAACAAAATGAAATTAGAAGAATGATTCGGATAAATCATCCACATCTTGTTTTCCTTCAAGAAACAAAGATGTCAATGGAGAATATGGACTTAATTGCCAAGTAAAATTTGGCCAGCTGGAAAAGTGGTTTCCCTCGGTTCCCAAGGGACTTCGGGTGGCATTGCTTGTCTTTGGGACCCAAAAGAGGTAGTTATTCACCATATGGTTGGCAGTTGGGGTTTGTTGGCTATAGCTATTCAAAGTAGACATTCCAACCAGATTATGCTCTGCATTACTGTTTATGCTCCGACTTCTTTGGAGGAAAAAAGAAGACAGTGGAAGGATATTACTCATATTATCTCTCATTTTCCTAAAGCTTGGATCTTGATCGGAGGAGATTTCAATACCATCCTCTCTCTGGATGAGAAAAGGGGGGGAAATAGAAATTTGGACAAAAGCACCGACCTCATGAGCGAATATATTGCAAACCTCCATCTTGTGGATATCCAACCGGATAATGGCCTTATGACTTGGTCTAATAGAAGGCAAGGCTTAGCTTGTATAATGGAGAGATTGGATAGGTTTTTGCTCTCTGAAAATTTCTTAATCCATGGTCACATTCCTAAAGTGAAGACTCTTAATAATGTTGGTTCGGATCATTGGCCAGTCATGGTGGAAATGTGGAAAACCAATGTGAGTTTCTCTCCTTTTCATTTTCAATTAATGTGGCTTAGAGACATTTCCTTCAGACCTCGTGTGCAACAATGGTGGAAGGAAGGTAAACCTAGGCATGGGACTAAGATGTTCTGTTTTGCCAAAAGACCGCAATACATTAAATCCAAAATCAAGACTTGGAACTGGAAAGAGTTTGGGGATGTTCATAAAAAAAAACATGAAGTTATTGCTCATCTTGAAAATTTGAATAAGAAAATCCGTTTAGATGGCCTCACAGAGAAGAGAAGTGCAGATGAAATTAAACTCACAACTCAGCTAGAGGAATGGGAAAAAAGAGAAGAAATCTTATGGAAGCAAAAATCTAGAATTCAATGGCTCAAAGAAGGAGATCGAAACACAAATTTCTTCCACAAATCTCTTCTAGCTCGAAGATCTCACAACTTTATTTCTTCCTTAAAATCAGATTCTGGAGATGTTGTTTATACTTGGGATGGCATGAACTCTATTGTTGTTGATTACTTTTCCAATATTTTTGTTGCTACTCCTCTTGACTCAACTTCTCAACAAAATGTTCTTCAAGCAATCCCTTCTCTTATCACTTACGAGGAGAACTCTATTTTGACTGCTCCTCGTTACTATCAATGAGCTTCAACAAGTAGTTTTTAAAATGCAAAAGGGAAAACCCCGGGTCCTGATGGTTTTCCCATTGAGTTCTACCAAGAGTTTCGGGATATCCTTCATGTTGATTTATTAGAGGTGGTGGAAGAAGCCAGGAAAGCCAAAGAAATTTTGAAGGTTATCAATAAAACTTATATTACTCTTGTTCCAAAAGCTCAAGAGGTTGATCATATCTCAGCTTTTAGACCTATTGCTTTATGTAATGTTCTTCTCAAAATCATTACTAAAATCATGGCAGAAAGGTTGAAGCCTCTTTTGCATAAGATTATTTCCCAGAGCAAGGGGGTTATGTGGAAGGACGTCAAATAGTAGATGAGATAGTTCTTGCTCAGGAAGCCATCCATTCCATGGATATGCAAAATTCTCCTTCCATGTTCATTCGGTTAGACTTATCCAAAGCTTATGACAGAGTGGATTGGCACTTCCTTATCAAAGTTTTGAGGCAATTTGGTTTCTCTAAGGATTGGATGGATTGGATTATGGGATGTATCTCTTCAGTTTCCTACTTAGTTCTTATCAATGGCAGGCCTTCTCGGTCTTTCCTAGCTTCCAGAGGTATTAGGCAAGGTGACCCGCTATCCCCTTATTTATTCATCATTCTTGTTGAATGCTTGGGTAGGACTATAACCAAAAAGAGGGAAAACAAAACCCTTGAGGGAGTTACCATTGCTCATGGAGCTAGACCTATCTCTCATCTTCAATTTGTGGATGACTCTACTCTTTTAGGTAAAGCTACAGTTAAGGAAGCTTCTAATATTAAGCAAATCATTAGCTATTTTTCTAAGGCTACTGGGCAGTTGATCAATGAAGACAAATCTAAAGTTATTTTCTTTCACTGCTCTGCTAGACAAGAATCCATGGTCTTGGATAAATTAAGATATAAGAAGACCTCTCTTCCAATCACTTATTTAGGTATTCCCATAAATATTCAAAGGCAAAAAAATAAATATTGGAATTGGTTGTTGGACAAAGTCAAGAAGAAAATTGGAAAGTGGACCAACAAGTGGCTTTCTTCTCGGGGTAGAATCACCTTGGTAAAATCAGTCCTTCAAGCTATTCCTATTTATGTTTCTTCCGTTTTGAATATCCCAAAGGTTGTTCTTCGAGAATTGGATCAAATCAATCATCGTTTCCTTTGGAGTGGTACTAAGGAGAAAAGAAAATGGGCCTTGGTGAAATGGGATACTTTATGTCTTCCTAAGAGTGAAGGGGGTTAGGATTCCGGTCTTCAATTAATAACAACAAAGCTTTAGCTGCTAAATTATATTGGAGGATGTTGCATAACCCCAATGCTCTTTGGGCCAATAATCTCCGTGCTAAATATGTTGAGAACAAAAGTCCTGAAGACCTTGTTCGCTATCAACTTCCTACCAAAGGTTCTCCCATTTTAGCAGTTCTTAAGACTGGTGAGGATTTGATAAAGAAAAAATTATTTTGGATCATTCATAATGGTCAACATGCAAATTTTTGGACAGATTCTTGGGATGGTCACAAGCCTTTGATAACTCGGTTTCCCGATTGGAGGCCTTGGATGGAGGAGCTTCACCGAGCTAATTGGATAAAGGTGGCTAATTACTATCGGTACCATACTTGGTAATTCAAAGGTTGGTAGATATTGGATCCCTATTGAGGACTGGCCTATTCAAATCCTAGAAAGGCAAAGACAAGATATCCAAGGCATCCTTCATATGAGATCCCTCTCTTGGTCCCATGAAAAAGATTGTTTTGGATGGAACAACACTACTAAGGGTGAGTATTCAGTTGCTCAAGGTTATTTGACCTTATGCCATAATAATCCCAACCATTCTTCTCGACATCTTTTCTCGATTGTGGGCTCAAAAGCTCTAGCCTAAGGTGAGGTTCTTTAATTGGCTTTTATTGCATCGTAGGGTGCTTACTGGTGAGCAACTTATGAAGCGTGGTTTTCATGGCCCTTTTAGATGTGAAATGTGTGAAGAGAATGTAGAAAATATCAACCATATTTTTATTGAGTGTACTTTAGCCTCTGAGCTATGGAGGAGAATGGCCACTTTACTTGGCTTACAAGTGGTCCAATTTTTTTACTTTTGAACAACTTTGGAGGGATTGGCCTAATCAAGAGGGTGTTGATCATTTTATTAGGCGATTAGTTTGGATGGGTTCTACCATTCTTCTTTGGAATATTTGGAATGAAAGGAACAACCAAATTTTTAATCAAGATAGGAAGGATATTCACTATATTTGGCAAAAGACCATAGCCAACTTAGTTGAATCAGTCCATCAACTCCTTAATCACCCCCAAAACTCCCACCAAAGATGGGATCAAGTGATGCAAAGATTGAAGATTAAACCTTCTAAGGGCAACCAACTTAAAGGGAATGTGAGTATTAGTAAGATGGATAGGACTAGAAATTGGCAACCTCCTCCTAAGGATTTTGGAAAAGTCAATACCGATGGAGCCTCTAGAGGGAACCCTGGAAAAGCCAGTGTGGGAGGAATTGGTAGACTTTCGGATGGCTCCCTGGTTTTTACTTTTGCTGAGAATTTGGGTATTCTTTCCAATAACCTTGCTTGAGGGGTATGGTATCCTCGGAGGCCTTCGGGAGGCTACTAAGGTTGGATGGGAAAAGGTGTTAGTTGAGTCTCGACTCTCAACTTATGATTAATCTCTTGAAGACTCCTTCTAAGAATCATAAGGTGGATTGGAGAATAAAAAGAATTATTGAGAAGATTCAGTTAATCCAGATGGGATTTTTGAAAGTTGATTACAATCATGTGGTTAGAGATCAAAACAAGAGTGTTGATGCTTTAGCTAATTGGGCTTTGGACAAAGGTGATCTTACTTGTTATGGCCACCCTCCTATATGGTGGGCTTCTCAAATTAGGGAAGCTCTTCTTTCTATCATTTCTTTGGATGGCTCCAGTTCGAAGGTACCTAGTTTCTTCTTGTTTTTTTTTTTTGCTTCTCTTTGGTTCATTCAGTTTTTTTTAGTTCCCTAGCTCATTCTATTCTTTATTTTGTTTCCTCTGTTGATTCTTGCCTTAATAGTCTTCTGGTCTAGATAGGTCATTGTTTTGTTCATTTTTTTTTCATTTTTCTTTTTTTTTTTTTTGTTTAGTTTTTTAAGGTGGGTGGGTTCTTTTGTTTTGTTTTGTTTTTGTGTTCTTTGTGTTGTTTTTTGTTGTTCTTGTGTTTTTGTTGTTTTTTTTTTTTTATGTTTTTTGTTATTGTTCTTGTGTTTTTTTCGTTCTTGTTCTTGGGTTTCTCTTTGTTTGTGTTATTTCGTGTTTTTATGTGTGAGTGTTTTCTATGTTTTTTGTTTTTGTTTATTGTCTGTTGTTGGTTGTTTTTTATTTTTATTTTTATTTTATTTTTTTAATTTTTTAGGTTTTGGTTGTGTTTATTTTTCATGTTTTTTTTGGGTTATGTCTTTGTAGTGTTCTGTTGTTTTTGTCTTGTTTGTGTTTTGTTATGTGGTTCTTGTGTTTTTCTATGTGGTTTGTGTTGTGGTTTCTTTTATCTTATTGTGCGTGTTTGGTTGTGCTTTTGTTTTTGACACACTCAAGGAGCATGTTTTTTATTTTATTTTATTATTTTTGTTGTTATTTACTTATTTTTAAATTGGTTTTGTGTGTTTGTTTGCTCCTTGAGTATGTCAAAGGTGGTAGGCCAGGTCCGAGTCCTGGGCGTTTTTGGCGGAATGGATACCCCCGCCTCCTTGGGTCTTACCCGAAAGTGGCATCCCTTTTGGGATGTTTTCCACAAAAAAAAAAAAAAAAACAAACTAGGGGAGGTCTTGATTTAAGAGTTATTACGGGTGCAAACTTTGCTCTTAGGGGAAAATTAATTTGGAGACTCTACAAAGAGATTCAAAGACAACGGGACAAAAATATTCTAAGTATGTTGAGCCCAATGACCCAAGCTTAATATTAACTATATTAACTCTACCAATTGGTTTTGCACTATGGAACATTTAAAAAAATCAATTGATCTAGTGATTAAAGGTTTAAGATGGGTGGTGGGAACTAGAGAAAAAAATCTATTTGGATGGATACTTGGTGTGATAAAAAACCACTCAATCTAGATCCAGTTTTGAAATCATGGATGAAATTACTTCAAGATAAATATAGTGATAGGGTTTTAAACATTATGTACAAGGATCAAGAAGGAAGATACAAATGGAAAGAAGATTTTTTTACAAGTATACAAGACATTGATGATAGGAGGTAATTGAGTAGGAAGATAACAACAATGATTATTTTGAGGGGAGCCAAGGATAAGTTGATTTAGGAATTGAATAGCTCAAGAGAATACACAACAAGAAGTGGATATAATATAAAGCACCATGGAAATAGGAATATCTCAAGAATATGGATGGATTGCCCGAGTATTCCTAAAGTCAAAATTTTTGGTTGGGTAGTAGGGCATAGAATATTTTTTATCTTGGGATAACCTTATGAAAAGGGGTTTTCATGGCCCCTCAAAATGTGTTCTTTGTAAAATGGAGGAGGATAGCATAGACCATCTCTTAGGACACTGCTCAATAGTCTAGAAATATGGCATGGCAATGGATTCTTAATACGTTTGGTAAATGCATGGTGATGAATGAAAGAATTGAAGAATGGTTAGAGCAATGGTAGAACACTTTTAAAAGTGACACTTTATAGACAACCTGGGATAATATCAAAAGATACAATACTTTGGATTGTATGGCTAGAAAGTTATAGAAGAATATTTAAAGGAAAGGAAAGCAATTTTGAGGTTATAAAAAGGAAGAATTGTTTAGCCATAGAGGAGTCTAAACCAACCCTATCAACTCACCCAATTCCTAATATGGAAGTAAAGAGCCTTGATAGATGGATTCAAGTCATCAAATGGAATTATGATGTTGGGGATAGGAGAAACAAAAAGAAGGCAAATAATATAAAGTGGAAACCACTAGATGTGGAGTTGGTCAAAATGAATTTTGATGGAGCATCTAAAGGAAATCTAGGACCAACAGGAAGAGGAGGAATAATTAGAAATAATAGAGGAGAGATTTTATCTCGTTACACTTTTAGTAGTGAATTTAAGACAAATAATGAAGTTGAAGCTTGGACGACTTTGGAAGGGTTAAAATATGCAAACAAATGACATGGAATAAAGTATGGATGGAAGGTGATTCATTGATAGTAATAAATACATTTTTGAGAAAAGCAAAGGCTCCATGGAACATCCAAGAGATAATTGTAGAAATTCAAGACCTTGCTATAGAGTTTGAAGAAATCAGGTTTACACATACATTAAGAGAAGGAAAAAATGTGCATATAGGCTAGCCAATAGAGGGGTTTTAATTTAGGATTATGAAGTTAAATTCTCTTTTCCTTGGTTAGAGGAAGTAGTAAGTTTAGCTGAAGCTAACAAGAAAACGTTGATTGCATAAATTAAATAATGATTAAGATTTATTTTAATGTTTTCCATTGGTAATATCAATTTATTTTATAATATTAATGTGTTTTCATATAAACTATGTATTATAATTTTTGTGGTTGCACTTGTGCTTCAGGAAGGAAACTAGCAATCTAGATTTGGTAAAGCGGGCTATGATAGTGCGATGTTTTGGAAATATTACTCTACTAAGATGCAATGCATATATAGTAGAGGTGAAGTTTTGGTATTGTGAAGGTTGTAAGAAAATGTCAAGAAGGATACTAAATTCTGGAATATTTGTATTCACATAGAAAATTGAAAAAGTTTCAAAAAATAAAAATAAAGAATTCAAACATTTAATGTAAAATGATGTAGGTTTCTAGCTATAACAACTTAATTAAGATGAGAATTGAATATGTTTGTAAAATCTCATGACCTAAAGAAGAAAGTTATGATTTGTCAAGAGTGGGGGACCCGAGTACAACCCCTTGTTCTCTAGCAAAAAATAAAAATAAAAAATTAAAGGATTGAAGAATTTGCTAGTTTTTTAATAAAATATTATTTATTATATGTATAAAAAGAAATTTGTGAGATCAATCACTTAATAAATTTCTATACGATTATTTTATCATGTTATTATTCAATTTAAATTAGATGAAGTTAAATCTATAGAGTTGGCTAAAAAAGTAGTTTCATGGGATGAGTTTTATTGAGCAACAATAGGTTAAGAGGGATATGTTAGAATCATAAACATTTTGTATGGTGGTTGTACAAATGAGAGCACTATCAACATAACAATCAAGAAGGGTAGATGTAAGCTTACAAATTTTATCCACTTAAACTAAAGCTCATTTGAATAAAGCCAACCTAGAAGTTGCATGCCAATAAACAAAGTTGGATCTTTAAAGGAGTAACAAGTGGTCTCGCCTAACAACCATTTGGATAGCTTTGTGATGGATATTATAGTGGTATGTGATTAGTTTTTCATCCAAGAGACCCAAATTCAAACCCCAATACAAGGGGAATAGGACCCCTTTCAAAAGTCTATTCTTTACCCTAAAATTTTACTTGAAAGGGATAGGCCTAAGTACTTGTTGATTGGTTGCCTAGGTTTGATTCCATCAATAGTCAAGGGTCTTATTGACTTCATATTTACCTAGTGGGCTAGGGATTATAGAGATTTCCCTATGAAACCAAAAAAAACAATTGAACGACCTGCTTGAGTTTTGCATTAGCTCTTTATTATATTATTATAAATTGATGGTAATATTGGATCTCTTTGTTGCATAATTGATAGGTTGTGAAATGGGACAAAAATTGGTTCGGGAACAAGGCATTAAACAACTCCATGCGTATGGTGATTCAAGACTTGTGATCTTTACCCTGTCTAAGGGAAAGGATTTCTCATCAATCCAACTATAAATAGTTCAAAGAAGACTAAGAGAATTGGAGCAAAAGTTTGAATATATACAATACTCCCACATTGGAAGGAGGCATAATATGGTGGTTGATCGCCTTGCAAATGAGGCCATAAACATAGCCTATTTGCATCTTAGAGTAATAAGAAAAAATAAAAGCAAACAACATGAGTGGCACAAATGATAATAATTATATGGCAATTTTGGGGCCTTTAGAGATTCTAGAACCTTTGAATATTCTAGCGCCCCCAGAGACTTTGATGCCTTTGGACAACCCTGGAATATTGCATGATTCTATAGCTTTTGGTATTTCAAGTTTTCTCGATGATTATGGTACCCTTTGCATCTCTGGTCCTTGGTATACTATTGCACTTTTTGGAGTTTTTAAATTTGCTTTGTTGTTTGTTTCTCCTTTGGATAGCAATCTCGTGACTTCCAAGCTGCTTGTTAGATAATTGTTCTTTACAAATTTGCATATCAATATACAATTTATTTTTATTATAGATATGTTGGTATTTTTCCACACTAAAATAAAATTTAAAACTTTATCTAAGTGTTCAGTAAGTTTCATTTCGAGCATTTTTGGGCAAAAAATTCAATTCAGACCCGCGTCTTAGAGAAAGCCCCTTTTCGCCCATGCCTTGGCAAGTTTCGTGAAATCATATTTTGGGCGTTAGTTCAGTTTCGATGGCAAAATTCTAGTCAGTGCATTACCTTGGTGAAATTCCTTTTCACGTAAAAGTTGAGCAAAATTCAACTCTAGGCAAAATTGCAGCAAAAATCATCTTTGGGCAAAGTCGTAGCGAAATTTCATTTTTACCCCAAGTTGGAGCGAAATTTATTTTCACCTCCTTTCGCAACAAAATTCCATTTTCACCCCAACTCCTCAGCGAAATATCGTTCGCTCTATTCCTTGGCAAAAGAATTTTCAAGTGAAATGCCTTGGTGAAAACCCATTTCGGGTCCATGTTGTGGCAAATGCCCTTTTCACAATGAAAGTATGGTGAACGCCCACTTCGAGCTTAGCTCAAGTGAAAACTCATGTCAGGATTAGCTCAAGCAAAAGCCCATTTTGGGTGTAACTTGAGTGAAAGCTCATTTCAGGCGTAAGATTGGGCGAAAGCAAAAGTCATTTCCTCTGATGCTTTCAGTGAAGATCATATTTGGGGGGAAAAGTTCAAGGCTGGTAAATTCAATTATTAGGGCAAAGAAATTAATATTTCCAAAATTATTGCTAAAGGATTGTTGAAATTAAATGTTGCTCTCTTGACACTGGTGTGATCCTATTGATTTTGAGGCATCGTCCATTGTGGTGAATGCTCATTTTTGAGGCACCATCATGGAGATGAAAATTCGATCGACGATTCCAGCTAAGTCCTGATTTACCATCTATTGAGGTTGCTCGTTGCTTCCCAAGGTGCCACCAGATTGGTTTATTACTGCTATCGAGGAGAGAATTGTGACCGACCAATATGTCATTTCCATCATTTTATTTAATGAGCATTTAATTTTGGAGGTGAGATCCTCTATAGATACTAGGAAACTTGATGTAAGAAAGGGAGAAAAATTTTGCTGAAAAACTCTTGGAGTTTAAATTTTTGCCTTAATTGAAAGACTCTGGACTTTGGTTCTTGGATCAGTTGTGTATGTGATTGCTTTATGCCTATCATTTATGTTATATTCATGATTTTGTTAGATAGATTGAATTCTGCATTTGAATTAAACTTCTGATGAAGAAGTGAATGTTGAAATGTTAATTGGAAGTTATATTCACGATCTGTGATTGGTTCCTATGTTGTTCTTTCCATTAAATGTTGGTTAGAACTTCACTTGGTTATTTAGTTGTTAGTTCATCCCCACTCTATTTTTTTGGATTATAGCCATATTTCCCTTCTATTTCTATTAATTTCTCTCCCTAAACTTTATATTGTTATTTATATTAGTAAGGGAACCAACCCTCTCTGCAGATTGGTCCAAGGCATTTCTTTCCTTCGACCTTTCAATGTTGGTCGGGTCTAGGGCACATATTTTTACACTTAGGCAGATTCATGACCAACAGTTTTTGGCATGCTCTATGGGACCCAAAAGTTCCACCTTAAGTAGTATTAAGATTTGATGCTCATCTTTTACTGTTTGATTAGAACATTTGGTGACTCAGTTTTACATAGAAGCCTCTGAATGTGAAGTTGGCTCAAGCTTTACTTCATGATCACGAGATCGAAGGTCAAAAACTCAAAAAATCTTATTGAGTTCTTTGAGCTTGATATACAATTCTTAGGAGAGCATCCTAGATTAGTCACTCCAACTATCCCATCAATCATAACGTCTTCATAGGTAGCTGGTGTGTTTTTCGTTCCTTCAAGTCCCTCTAGCACTACCACTAGCTTTCCTCCCCGAGCAAATTCTTTGGTCCAAATGGATCAAAATCCACCACGATAGTTTCCAGCATGGAATCATTCTAGAGCTTTGAATCTGCAAGCTCAGAACCCGATCTTGCCAGCGATATTAAAGGCTTTGCCTACTTATGATGGTATGGGAAAAATAACTTAGAAGCATGTTCAAGACGTGGCTTCTTTGGAAACTATTCATAGCATCACAGACGAATATGTCATGGTTAGATTGCTCATGCTCTCTCTTAGAGGGAAGTTTCTTTACTGGTACCGATCCTTACCATCTGCCACTATTACCACATGGGACCAGTTGGTTGAGTTAATGATAAAAGGCTTCAATGAGCAAGCAGATCCTTTTTCCTATTGCATCAATTCACTAATATTCATAGGTATCCACAAGAGGAAATCATTGAATTCAATATTAGGTTTACTCAAACTTGGTAGAGAGTCCCTGATGATCTTCGATCGACTCCCGAATAAGCTTCATTTTATTATCTTTGAGCCTTCAATTTCGACATTAGCATGGTCATCCGTCAGTCCAACATTGATATGTTTCTAGCCTTGTAATCCCAAGCGCAAAATGTTGAAGCTAATTTAATTGCTATTGGTAAGCTCCTGCCAAAGATGAAAATTCCTATATTTCCTGATCTCCCACAACATTTATATTCCAATGCATCCTCTCAGTATTTACCAATGTCCTTCATGTATCCGGTCCCTTCATGGAATCCTAGTTCATCTCAAACCCTAATAATTTCTATCTCGTAATTGCCTACCCCTTCCGTTCCACAATTACCCGCTTTATTTCCATTCCCAGCACTAGCATCTCTTCCAGTACCACTACCATCACCAACTCCTCTAGCACCCTCAAATCCTGATCCTTAAGAGAAGTTGTTGCAAGAAATGCAATCATTGAATTCAACGATGAGAACAATGACAAATGAGATCACAACCATTAAGAAAAGGTAAGCTAAGAGAGATTTTTAGCCTAGGAGATTTCAACGTCCACCAATCACCATAGAATAAGTAGCTTCGACCAGCAAGATGCCTAAAAGGAATCCAACTATGTTGACAAATGAAGAAGTTGACCCATCAGATAAAATGTATTGGTGTTGTACCTATAATGATCCGTATGGTGAAGAAACTTGCATGGTTCATCTAAACTATGTGTAAACATTGGTAGAAATCTCTTCCGATGGTCATATCAACATGATTAGAGAAGTCGATCATAATTTTATGGTCCCTTCCATAGAACAAGTTTCAGTTCTCACAAGAGTTGTAAAAAAGCTAGTCACCGTGGACCCAGCTGGGATGGAGCCATTGAAGGTACCTGCTGAGCCGAATGTGTAGAATGAAAAGAGATAAGCACAAATGAAGGCACCTGGCTCAGCATCTAAGTCAGAAGAACCTATTATTTTAAAATATCTCTCGCTTGCACAAGCAAAAGAAAGAATCTCTCAAGCGAAGGCGTCAACTTCACAAGCACAAGCTAAGACGAAGGAACAGGTAAAATAACACCTTAAATACACATATTTGACCAAGCGTCAAAGGGTGGAAATCATGCAAAAATATCAGAGTAAGTATGAGGCTACTTATGAAATAAGAGAATCCATTTATTCTACGGATAACATTGCTGAAGAACTAAAGAAGATTTCTGCCAAGGTTAGTCTCTATGATGCATTGCAATTGCTTGGATAGGTTAATTTGTTGCAAGAATCTTTGATTTTTTTATAGATAAAAAGAAAAATCCCACCCAGACTGTGTTAGCTCAGATGCTTACAACTTCAACTACTAGAAATAATAGACCACCACCATTTTATTTGTCTCTCGGGATGGAGGGTTAGATTGTGCATAACTGTATGATTGAATCTGGTGCCACGACAACTGTCATGCCAAAAGCGGTTTGTGAGATCATGGACATAGAGTATACTAGGAGTAGCTCAAGAGTTTTGCAGTTGGATGGAACCCCTGTGAGAACAGTGGGTGTTATCAAAGATATCCCCATTATCCTGCATAAGATGCCTCAGATCACTGTGATCCAGGAGGTGGTTGTAGTTGATCTAGAGCCATATTTCAGTATGTGCCTCTCAAGAGAGTTTATTATCAAATTGGGAGGTTATCTATCCTTGGATTACTCTCATCTGGAAATTCCTTTCAAAGGGAAAAAAATTCGTATCTACAATGAGAAACCTTCCACCTTTCATATAGAGAGGATTGAGGAAGAAGAAAAGTCCATGGATGTTGTCAATATGATGACTGAAGAACTAGGAGAATTGAATTTAATGGAAGAAGCTCTGGATGAGCTTCGTATAGAAGATGAATTTTTAATGAATGATTTTAACGCAATGATTGAAACTGAGATTGGTTGTTACACCATTACTAAGACTAAAAATGCTGAAGTAAAGGTATATGATGATCAGAATCCGATTCCATATCAATTATGGAAGCTCTACTTTGATGGTGCAAGATGCAAAAATTGCAGAAGAGCTAGAATTGTTCTCATGACCCCTTTTGAAAGATAGAAGACATATTCATACCAGTTGACCTAGAGTTGTATCAACAATGTTGTTAAGTATGAAGCATTGTGTTTAGGTTTTAAGAAAGCAAAGAAGCTTGAGATCGAACAACTACGTATTTTTGGAGATTCTGAGTTGATTATCAATCAAGTGACTAACAAGTGTGTCTCCAAGCAACACTATTTGAAGGCATGTCGCAACGAGGTTTAGGATCTGTTTGAGTCCTCCACAACATTAAATGTTCAAGCAATTTTGTGGGAACAAAATAAACACGTAGATCTTTTGGTATCCCTTGGCACTAACTTTTCTCTAGTTGAACACATGATGCAAAAACTAAAGACTGTGTAGTTGGTTTACAAGCCCTCAGTTCCTGATAAGAATATTTATTGGCAAGTGTTTGAAAGTGATGAGCAGATAGTGAACTTCCTGATAAAAGAAGTTAGTAGTGTGGAAGGAAGAACACTCGATGAAGAAGAACCTGAGGGACTGGTCTAGTTAAGAAATAATCATATCTCAAAAGGATTTATTTTGCTCAAAAATCTCTTTGATTAGAATGACAGAGCTGAAAAACATAAGATCAAAGTAGATGAGAAGGAGTACACCGAGCTGTAGTTGGAACCTAAAAATTCAATCAAGGTTGGAACCGATTGCACTCCAGAAGAACTTGAGCAAATAAAGGAGCTATGCCATAAATTTCCAAATATTGTCACCTGGAGTTACCACGATTTAAAAGGTTACAACAAGAATGTGATCCAACATACTATTGAACTACAAGGAGTGAAACCCTTCAAGCAGAAACAAAGACCAGTCAATCCCAAAATTGAAGTTTTGATGAAAGCTGAACTGTTGAAAATGTTGGAAGCTAAAATTATTTACCCAATCAAGAATTCTACCTGGGTAGCTAATTTGTGAAGCGAAAATACAACACTAAAGCAAATATGAAAGTAAAATAATTCCAATGAACAAGAGACTACACAAAAGATGATTTTATTCAATAAATTGGGGGATCTAAGAAACTCCTTTGTTACAATTTGTTTATTCAAAATAACTTATTTTGATACAATAAATACAGATGCTAGGGTTCTCTGAAATCCTAGCTACAAAACAAGTAGTGTCTTCGATGTATCTTGCTTCCAACAGGAGGAGTGGGCTTCTGGTTATCCATAATCGGACCACTCTAGCTTCAACATACAATAAACATAAAGTCATTAGCAAACAAAATGAGGGTTCCACCATGTGAACCCTAAAAAATGCACACTAAAAACCCTAGATTTGAGCAAACAAAACATGCAGAATCTAAATAACATCAAATAAAATGCATAAAATACTTACCTTGTTGTTTATGATGTTATTCCATTGCTCCATTGCAGATTGATGGCAGGGTACCCCGACGATACCTGGTGATCTTACGCAATAGATTATGGTTTGTGGCTGTGGGGATGATAGGTTCTGTTGTACCTACAAAATACAGTAGGCGTGCTACTGTGCCTATGGGATGAGGTAGGCGCTCTACGGATTAGGGTTAAATCTGTAGAGGCAGATGGGGGGGTGTGAAGGGATCGATGGATGAGCGACAATGACGACGATAGGGATGGGCTACGAATATTATTGGAATCAAAAAATCCTAGGGCAAACTAGGGTTTTGGGGAAGGATAGACTAGGGCACCACCTACTCACAAGAAACTAGCTCTAAGCAAGGTTAGATCTCACAAGTAAATTAAATCTCTAGCATTCAAGTTTTCCAGGGGTTCAGGATTCAGGGGTTGAGCATTGAGAATGCTCCTATTTATTATCAAGCCTAGGGTTTTCTTAGGGTTTTAGCTTAACACTTTTGATCGTGTGGCTAATATTAAAGCGGATCCAAAGGCTAATATTAAAATTTAGGTGTCACATGGATTAAGGGAGATGGGCAACTGAGATTAAATCAGATTGGACAGTTGAGGTTAATTTGGATTATAAATATATATTTTATAATAAATATATTAAAATATATTAGAAAATATTATATTTAAATATAAATAATATAAAATAAATATAAATAAGTCAAATAGGGGTTAGAAAATGGTGGAAAAGGGCTAAAGTAAGTCATTAGATGGTGAGAAAGGCATGGAATGGCCAATTGAATGGCGGGAAAGGGAGATGGTGGACAAGTGGGTGGTAGAATGACTAGGATGAAGGACAAGTGGCTAGGATTTTGTGTCTACAAATGCCTCTTTTTGTACCATGTTGTGTGAATGACCAGGATGAAGGACAAGTGGCTAGGATTTGGTGTCTCCAGATGCCCCTTTTTGTACCATGTTGTGTGAAACACAATATGGTGCAAAAAATATGAGACACCTGGTTGGGGCTTTGGGCATAGAAGCAACTGTTTTCTCTTTTTGGATTTTTGAGCAACACTATTGAAGACAAAAGAATATTTTTTTTTGGAATTTGGGTAGCTTACCCCCTCAATTGGTGAATGATATTACAGATGAATCTCACAAGCCAATTGAAAAATTTGTGCAAATGATGAATTATGTGATACCGTTTTTACCCTAATAGTGCAAAGGGGGTTGGTGTAAAATATGATATGATGTGTCTGTGTTTGCCCTAACGGATGAAGGGTTTTGTGCAAATGTGATGTGATGTGGACGATATGAATGATGTAAAATGTGATATCATTTTTACCCCAACGGTGGGAAGGGGGTTGTGTCAAATGTAGATGTCATGATCATGTAAGATGTATCCTATCATGGGAAAATCATAATCAAATTTTGGTTGTCCCAAATTTGGGGTGATTCCATGATTTGGAATAAATTTTATCGTATGGCATCATTGATATGCAATATGAAGATGCAAAAAAAATAAAAGGAGTCAACTTTGGAGGGCTTGCTAGTGACTTTAGGATAATTTATTTCAAATGGAACCAATCACCCTAGCTAGAGCCAATCACTATGATGACTTTCAAGGAAATTGGGAATGATGTGATGTAATTTTGTCCATGTTTCAAGCCCCATGAACTAGGCCATCAATGATAACTTTTTAGCAAGATTTATCTTTGTCAAAGGTTTCACTTGAAATGTGAGGAACCAAATTTGATTGTGCTTTTCTAACTAGGAGATATGGAATGATGATGATGACCAAGTGTTCTTATGGTAATTTATTCATCTTACCGAATTGCATGGACGCAAATCGCTACAATCACCAAGTATATAGAATAAACCACTATATACGAGATTCACTTGTAATTTTGACACGCGTTGGAAGAACTGATTGTAGATTATGATAGTGGAAGAATGCTAATGGAAGAATCTGATAGAAGAAATGTGATCATGTCACCAAAGTTGGAGTTGATTTGTGAATGTTAGAGCTTTTAGTGGTTAATTTTACACTTTTTTGGATTGAAACAATTGATTCAATGGTCAAATAAACTCTAATTTTTGCGAAAAATTGTAGGATGATGAAGAATATGAAGTAGAAGACTTGAGTGTTCGTTTGTGAAAATTTGGGTCTACTTGACGTGTTTTATAACTTGATTTGTGCATTTAATAAATTTGCACCATGCTCGAAAATATGTGTGCAAAACGATTTCTGTTTTCACAAAACCTGATTTTATGATGTATATGATGTGTGGATGAAATTTGGTGAAATTTGGAGGAGGTAAGCTACTATTTTGATCAATTTTTTCTTCATGTGATTTTAACGCCAAGCGCCCTGGTGTGCCTGTGGTATCCTCCAGGTGCCCTGCTGCACCTGGGTGCACCTGAAGGTGTCCATGCATGCCTATGGATCGTAGGTGACACCTGATGCCTAAATGCACTTGCTTAGCTATAAATAGCTTACAGGGTGGATTTGGAGGCTCATTCGTGCGTTTGAGAGATTGTGAAGCTATGCCTAAGGAGTGGAGTGGATTGGTGAGGGAAGTGAGGCTAGTGGAAATCTGCATGGAAGATATGGTGGTGGAGGGAGCGAATACTGCTAGTGGAGTTGAGGCATGATTTGCCCCAATAATGTTGAAAAACACTTTTTATTTTGTGCAAAAATTTTGAAGTTTTTTTTTTATTACTAACATAAAAAAAATGTTTGTTGCTGCAGTTGAGGGAGATAGAACCTCGACATCTTTTCTCTTCTGCTGTTACCAGGATGAGGAAGAAGCTTACAGAGGAGGATTGGTACCTTTTGAGGAAGGTGGGTTTGGAGGGAGTGGCTCGATTGGATGTGGTGAGGGAGGACGATGGGTACCTCTCATCTTTGATAGAGAGATAGGATTCAGATAGAGGGACCTTTCAGCTGCCAACTGAGGAGGCTAATATCACACTTGAGGATGTATACCACATCCTCAAGGTGCCAATGGAGGGTGTGAAGGTGACGATTGGGCATGATAAGCAGACGAATGTGACAAAGATGTTCGACGAGTGGTGGCAAGAGGCGAGGATGGGAGATGGGGGGATATGCTATTTGAGCATGTACAAGGCTAAGGAGTTGAGTGCACTCCCAACCTTGATCATGTTCGTGTTAGCGAACATAGTGCTCCCCAACAACATAGGGTGTAGGTTCCCTTGGAACTTATTGGGATTGGTGACTTACTGACAAATCCAAGAGCATATGCATGGGCTCCTGCATTATTAACACAATTATATCAAGAGCTATATGATATTATACGAAGATGGAGGAAGGGTATTGGGTGTAGCTTCCTTCTTCAGTGTTGGGCATGGGAGCACTTCAATGTAGTTCAGCCAGATGGGTTAGCTTGCTAGGCATGGCATATGGGCGAGCCCTATGCTAGGAGATGGGCAGTGGCTGAGGAGGTGCAGTCGAGTCAGGAGGAGCAACCAGCTAGTGGTATAGGGATATGTGGGAAGGGTTGACTTTGGCTCAAGTGATATGGATGCCATGGATGGAAGCTATGTGGGAGGATGATGGGGAGCAATTGTGATGGGTGAGACATGCACGATGGCTGGTTGGGAGGAGAGATGAGGAGGTGGAGTACTTTCAGTACTCGCGAGTGTTGAGGCAATTCGGTTTACCTTAGGGTGTGTTTGATGAGCTCGTGTTGTACTAGCGTTGATGGGATAAGGTGGGATTTCCATGTATCAAGCCATGGAAGGTGTAGATAGAGGATGACGAGCACCTAGAAGCCCCAAATGTGTATGATGTTGGGGTGATTCCTGAGTATGCAACATGGTTTGGTACCCAACCAATATGGGTGCCAAAGGTGGTGATGAGTGGGGATGCGATAGCTGTAGAGTCGAGAATGACTTTGAAGAGGATAAGGTATCAGTGATCGATGAGTTGGAGGGGATCGAGGGGAGCATCACAGTAGACTCTCGAGGTGGAGGTAAAAGAGGATGAGGGGGAGGATGATGAGGAGACGAGGGAGATTTTTGAGGTGGCTAGGTTACAGGATGAGGTGGAGCAGCTTCACGAGGAGCGAGAGACTACACTAAAGCAAATATGAAAGTAAAATAATTTCAATGAACAAGAGACTGCACAAAATATGATTTTATTCAATAAATTGGGGGAGCTAAGAAACTCCTTTGTTACAATTTGTTTGTTCAAAAGAACTTATTTTGATACAATAAATACAAGTGCTAGGGTTCTCTAAAACCCTAGCTACAAAAAAGGTAGTGTCTCCGATGTATCTTGCTTCCAACAAGATGAGTGGGCTTCTGGTTATCTGTAATCGGACCACTCTAGCTTCAACAACTACTCAACAATCCTTGGTTGATGCTACCTGATCCTACACATACAACAAACATAGAGTCGTTAGCAAACAAAATGAGGGTTCCATAGTGTGAACCCTTAGAAATGCAAACTAAAACCTTAGATTTGAGTAAACAAAACATCCAAAATCCAAACAACATCCAATAAAATGCATAAAATACTTACTTTGCTATTAATGATGTTATTTCGTTGTTCCGTTGCAGATTGATGGCAGGGTGACCTGACAACACCTGATGATCTTACGTTATAGATTTTGGTCTGTAGCTGTGGGGACGATAGGCTCTATGTTGCGCCTGTAGAATGTAGTAGGTGCATTATTGCACCTGTGGGATGAAGCAAATGCTCGATAGCGCCTGCGGATTAGGGTTAAATTTGTAGAGGCATATTAGGGGGTTGCAAAGGATTCGATAGATGGAAGATGATGGTGATAGTAGAAATAGGCTACGAAGATGGCTGGAATCAGGAAAACCTAGGACAAACTAGGATTTTTGGGGAAGGCTAGGCTAGGGCTCAACGTACTCACAAAAAACTAGCTCTAAACAAAGTTAGATCTCACAAGTAAATTAAGACTCCAACGTTCAAGTTTTCCAGGGGTTCAGGATTCGGGGGTTGAGCATTGAGAATGCTCCTATTTATTATCAAGCCTAGGGTTTTCTTAGGGTTTTAGCTTAACACTTTTGATCATGTGGCTAATATTAAAGCATATACAAAGATTGATATTAAACTTTAGGTGTGACACATATTAAGGGAGATGGACGGTTGAGATTAAATCGGATCGGACGGTTGAGGTTAATTTGGCTTATAAATATATATTTTATAATATATATATATATATATATATATATATATATTAAAATATAATATAAAATGTTATATTTAAATATAAATAATATAAAATAAATATAAATAAGTCAAATAGGGGTCGAAAAATGACGAGAAAGGGCTAAAGTAAGCTATTGGATGGTGGGAAAGGCATGGAATGGCCAATTGAATGGCAGGAAAGGGGGATGGTGGACAAGTGGGTGGTAGAATGACCAGGATGAAGGACAAGTGGCTAGGATTTGGTGTCTAAGAGATATTCTCCTGTGTGTCGATTTTTGAAATTTAAATCAGGCTTCTCTGAAGGATCATTATCCTTTTCCATAGATTGATCAAATTCTTCACATAGTTGCAGGAGCTCAAAGATTTTATTTGTTAGATAGATTCTCTGGCTACAATCAAATATGGATCAAGGATTAAGACCAATACAAAACAATATTCACCACAAAATGAGGTACATTTGCCTATCAACGAATACCTTTTGGTCTCTCGAACGCTAAAGCAACCTTTTAGAGAGCGATGGATGTGGCTTTCAGTGAGTTGTTAAACAGAGTCATCCTTATTTTTTTGGATGATATGATTGTCTTCTCTCATAACAGGGAGGAGAACAACTTGCATTTAAGGTAAGTGTTTGAAAAATATCGAGAGTTAGGGACATCCATTAACCCGAAGAAGTCTATCTTTGCAGTAAAGGAGGGAAAGCTCCTAGGCCATGTAATCTCATAAAAAGGTTTAATTGTTGATGAAAGCATGAGATTCCGGGCAAAGGAAACACTAGTTATGCAACATAAGACGAAAATGTAACGCTTTGATCCTATGCACTAAAACAGAGAAAGGAGACAACTTGGAAACGAAAGACAAGATGTAAAGAAATCACAACCCTCTTTATTCAAATATCTTATCCTCGGTTACATAGACGTCTCCTCCCCTTTTGGGGGCTAGGAGCGTTAAATTTGTCTTCATTACAATGTGTGACCTAGTCTTCCTCTTCCCGCGTGCCCACGATTGCAATGGGCGGGCCAAGATGTTGCCGCCGCTGATGTGGATAAGTTCTTCACCTCTGATTGCTTTTCCTGCAATCAAAGAAACAATAAAAATGTCAGTAGCACCTGCTTGCAAAGGAAAGGGGTTCATTCTCTAAAATCAACGAAATATGCATGTAAACATCTGCACGAAACGAGTAAATACGGTGAGTCCAAATGGCTTGAAAACTTGACGAGAAGACGAAAAATGTTACCAAAAGGCCATTGCCCATGAGACAGCCGGCCAATCTGCTTTTACCGGTAATCGTCCCTGGTAAGGACGATTGCTCTCGTTAATCGTCCCCCGGAAGGACGATTGCTGCTGTTAATCGTCCCCTGCAGGGACGATTGATATTGTGTTGAAGAAGCCGACCTGCCGCTGCTCCAATGTCGATTCTCGAGACCTGCAAAATGCACTGCAAACAAGGGGGTTATGTAATTGGGGCCATTTTGGGACGACCCAGATGGTCGGATTCTCCCAATTTGGCCTCCATCACCGAGAAATTGGACGTTGTTACCTGCAAGTCAGTGGGACAACCAAAATAACAAAAGCATGATAATATTCGATGAAAACCTTTTGAAATCAAGATTCAAGATTATGAACTATTGAACAACAGAGAATAACATGGAATATGAACAAATGACAGAAAATGAACTACAACTAAATCCAAAAGGTGCGGGGTGCCCAAGTGGGCAGCCCACCGATGGAACTTGATTTTGGCACCAATCCACTTGGGATGGGCCCAAAATCTCTTAGGAGTGGGGGGTCGGCGAATTGGTTGGTTCGGGTGTCCATGTGTTGGATTTGGGTCGAGGTTCGAGCTTCCAAAGGCCACCCAACAACCTCCCTTGCAAAAGAGATTGGTGGATGTGGGAAGGTGAACCAAAAGGGATGCAAGTGGGTCTTCAACTCGGCGGCACTTCGTTGCTTGAAAACTCCTTCAACCTCTATGTTTTGGGTGAGAAAAGTCTCACCTTTTATAGACCCAAGGGGTCTCCTTTGGGAAGGAAGCACAAACGCCATGTGTTGGTCATAGGCGCCATGTGGCAGTCATGTCTCCTCATGAGGGAGGGGAGTCCTCCATTGACTTGTGTTTTCATAATTGCTTCTTGTGACAGTCCTCTAACGGCCCTTCTGTCCACCTACACACGCGTGCAAGGCGGGAGTCATCAAGCGGCCGTTGTGGGCTGCCACTTGGCGTCGTTTGTCGTTTTGCCCGTTAAACTTGGTAATCGTCCCTGGGTGGGACGATTACAACAATCGTCCCTGGGTGAGACGATTGCAAGTTAGTAATCGTCCCTGGGTGAGACGAGTACTGGGCAAAGTGTCTAAATGTACCAAATTGCTTCCTGACCTTACAAAATTGCTATGGAAGTGGTTAGGACCATTGTTTGACCTCTGAGGGCTGCCCTAGGGGCTGTGTTTGTCAAAGCGATCAGTGTTTGCAGTCACATAATCGGATTGGTGCTTGTTTTGGTGTCTACAGATGCCCCTTTTTGGGAAGCGCTGCGGGTGACGCAGATCTTGAGCAAAAATAGATAACCAAAACACTAATGATTAGGGTTTATTGGTAACCTAACCAACTTTTGATGCCCCAAGTATGGAAAGGGCATGCATTCTCGAATCCTTGCTTCGTACGAGCTAAGGAATTTGATTTCAAGTGTTAACCTGTTTTGGTGAGGTGTGACTTGAACTTAGACATTGATCCGTCATGAATAGGCGAAGGGCGTTTTTACCTCAGGGGAACCTTGTATTCATGATTCACGAAATGCCAAGTGTTTGATTGATTTGATTGTTGCTTGTTTATTGCCCCAAGCAGGAGCGTGATTGTCTTTGTCAATGATTCTTTGAATGCATGTCCTTTTCCTTAATTGGGTGTGTGATTGTTGGTTGGTGACTAAGTGTGACTACCCCCTCAAGCGACGAATCGATGAGGGAATGACCTTTGTGAGAGAAGCGACGAGTCGCTTGACCCAAGATGACTTGTGCAAGGGTGCCTTTAGAGGGTTTACCGTTAAGCGTGTGCAATTTTTCCAACATATGGACCTATTTTTGGTGGGTGTTAACCCTTTTGGTGATGTCATAATGAGGTGAAATCGTCGAAAACCTATTTCCCGTGGAGCGGTCCGGCTATGATAGCCTTCTTGGGGAATTAGGAGAGTGATAATTTGAACCTCGACATCTATTTTTCTATGCCAAGAGGTTAAGTGCAAGAGCACTTGTGTCTGGCAATGTTTATTGCTATGTTTTTGTGTTGCTTTTTTGTGATGTTTTTGTTGTTTTGTGACACCATTTGGGGATTAAATTGTCAAAAATCCGTTTTCCCGTGGAGCGGTCCAGCTATGGTAGCCTTCTTAGGGAGTAGGATAGTGACAATGTAAACCTCGATATCAATTTTGCTATGCCAAGAGGTTAAGTGCAAGAGCACTTGTGTCTGGCAATGTTTATTGCTATGTTTTTGTGTTGCTTTTTTGTTGATTTTTTTTTTTTTGTGACACCATTTGGGGATTAAATTGTCGAAAATCCGTTTCCCGTGGAGCGGTCCGGCTATGGTAGCCTTCTTAGGGAGTAGGATAGTGACAATGTAAACCTCGATATCAATTTTGCTATGCCAAGAGGTTAAGTGCAAGAGCACTTGTGTCTAGCAATGTTTATTGCTTTTTGTTTTTGTGTTGCATTTATTTGTTGTTTTTGTTGTTTTGATATTCTTTGATCTTGTGCATGATGGTTGATGAATATGGATGTATTATGTTGATTTATTTTGATGGATGCATATGCTATGATGACTGCAAATGTTTTTGATTTATATGTGATATGCGGAGATGAAATGGATGAATGGGATTTGTGATGTTTGGCTATGGCACCATAGATTGTTTAGAACTCTGTTATTTTGTTTTTAGGCGATTGTTGTGATGCATGAATTTGTATGTATACATGTGGTTTTTTTTTTTTTTTTTGTATTTTCTGATGGTATTGCAAAGACGAAAAGTAGCGCAGTTGGTTTAGAAATGTAGCTAAGTTTTTATGAGACTCAGACAGTTCTAGCTCTCTAGCCACGACTGTACTTTATCTTACATGATTTTTGAACAAGGTATGAATCAGACCTATTTTTGACCAAGCTATTTCACATCCCTGTGTGTGCCATTGAGTTCATTTATGTGGTATTTATCAGGATACCGCCAGTGCCAGATGGGCTTTCAACCGAACCTGTACTGAGGATCACCTAACTAGCTCCACTAACTCCTTTGTTATGTTTAGTTAGATTAATCCGCGATGTTTTCTAGGATGTCATAAGCTAGCTTATCCACATGCAAACATTGATCTGTACGCAAGTTAATGTGACGAGATATATCGTCATGCGAGAAGACCTTTAGAATGCTGAGAGTTCCAGGGATTCAAGTTCAACTCCCTTCTTTTCTTCAATTGTAATAGGATACTTGCTCGTTTGTAGTGATAAGATCATTGTTTATTTTGATTTGTTTTCTTCTTCTTCTTTTTTTTTTTTTTTTGAGCAAGGGATTGGAGTGATAAAAATCACTGTTTCTTAGTGCATTTTGATGTGTGCACTGTAGGATGTCAAATCTTGATGTTTTGACGTTTTGCAAAAAAAAAAAAATTTGATTTTTTTTGCAACTATTGAGATTAGGGATTTTTGGGAATTGGGTAGGGGTGATGCTTGTCCTTTTGCCAACTCTCAGCATTCTTTGGGTCATCCGCATAGGGGGATGAGCAAGATAACCATTTCGCTTATGGTGACCTAGATTACTGTAGAGTTCATATTTCTTTCACATAACTCTGGAATTGTTAATGTGTTTAGTTTGTGTTGGGATGTTACGTATCAAGGTGTATTTCAAGTATGACTCTACCTTCGTAAAATCTGTTCGACTTGATACATTACATGGCTAAAGAGGAAAATTTTGGCTGAACTACGAAAACTCGTGATACATTAAAAGACCACTGACTCTAGTGTGGTGGAAGCAATGCATGGTGTGTCTGTTGTTTTTATGAAATGGAACAGTGGGGAACAAGATGGATTGTATGAATGCAATGCTTAATGCAGCTACATATTTTTGTATTTTCGATGAATTGAGTTTGGCGAATATGAAGATGAGATGTGAGAAAACTCTCAATTGATGAATTTGAGAATGCGTAGAAATGAGATGCAAATTTTTGTTGTTTTTGATGTATTTTGTTGTTTTTGAAATTTTTTTGTTGTTTTTGATGTATTTTTGTTGGGTTTTGACCAAGTGATTGCGATAATCCTTGGAGCTTTTTGGGTTTGACCAAGTGATTGCGATAATCCTTGGAGCTTTTTGGATTGACCAAGAGATTGCGATAATCCTTGGAGCTTTTTGGATTTGACCAAGAGATTGCGATAATCCTTGGAGCTTTTTAATAAGTGCGATAATCATAGAAAGAGATTGGAATAATCCTTGGAGTTTTTTTTTTTTTTTTTTTGGGATATGGCTTTCTTAGATATGAAATGGTCGCAAGTGACTGATATTCAAGGGTTCTGTTTCCTTGATACCATCAAGAGAAGCTAGCCGGTATGTCCCGGGTCCTATTTTGCTATCAATGACATAAGGACCTAACCAATTTGCCGTGAATTTATCCCTCAGGTGGGGCGGCAAATTAGAGTTTTGTTGGTTTTCCTTCAGAACCAAATCACCAACCCGAAAGTCTCTTAGGTGAACCTTCATGTTGTAAGCTTTCTTAAGTCGCTCTTGATAGATACGTAAGTGCTCAAGAGCATTAACGCGTCGTTCGTCAAGCAACGTAAGTTGGTCTAACCGGGCCTGCCGTGCAGTGTCATCATCGATGAATTCCTGCATTGATATGCGGAGGGAAGGAATTTCCAACTCGAGAGGCATTACTGCCTCTGAGCCATACACTAGTGAAAACGGAGTTGCCCCGGTTGGCGTCCGAATGCTAGTGCGATAAGCCCAAAGTGCAAGTGGGATTTGTATGTGCCAATCCTTATGACTGTCTGCGACGGTCTTTTTAAGGATGGCAACTAGTGTCTTGTTTGATGCCTCTGCTTGCCCATTTGCTTGCGGATAATAGGGTGTTGAAAAGTTGTGCTGAATTTTGTACTTTGTGGTCAAAGCACGCACGTCTTTGTTCTTGAATGATGGCCCATTATCCGAGATTATTTTGGATGGAATACCAAAACGACATATGATGTGATGCAAGATGAACTCCGCAATGCGGGGTCCTATCGTAGAGGTTAACGGAATTGCTTCCACCCATTTGGTAAAGTATTATGTGGCCGTTATGATAAACGTGTGACGGCCTGACGATGCAGGGGAGATCTTTTCGATTAGATCGAGGCCCCACTACGAAAATGGCCAAGCGATTGGATTGTACGTAGGGCACGGGAAGGTACGTGCATCAGATTGGCATGATGTTGACATTTTACGCACCTCTTGACATACGCGCAACAATCTTGCTCTAAAGATGGCCAATAATAGCCCATGCGAAGAATGCGCTTTGCAATGGCCATACCACTAAAGTGGCCGCCACATGTACCGTCATGCGCTTGGGCGACTGCCCAAGTGGACTCTTGCTGGTCCAAGCAACGAAGGAGAATTCCGTCATAGCTGCGACGATACAAAATGTCTCCTATCAAGACATATTTTGCCGCTTTCTGTTTGAATGTTCGTTTTGCGGCATGCGTCAATCCAAAGGGAATATTACCTAACTTGAGGTAGTCTCTGATTGGTAAATACCAGTCCTGTTGATCGGAAACCTCGACAGTATGAACAGCCAATCCCTTTTGAAGTTCTTCCCTATCAAGTGCTGATTGGGATAAAACTTGTAAGAATAGCGTTGTGTTGCTATCAATGGGAGTGGGGGAAAATAAGGACCCCCAGTTGGCACGTTTCAGACTATCTCGGATTCGAAAGAACTTATCCGAGGATGGTTCGATCTGGATCATGTGGATTCCTGGCGTCAAGTCTGAGCTTGCACGCTCCATCGCGGATTGCGATAATGTTTTGACTTGAATAGTTGTCATGTCACCGGAAAGGTCTTGCGGGATTAGTGACCCCAAGGAGGCCATTGTGTCCGCAAAATGATTCGATGATCGAGGAAGTGCCTCGATGTCATACCACTCAAGTTTTGCCAGGAATTTGTCCACAAGAGCTTTATAGGATTTCAGAACTGGGCATTTGCATTGATATACCCCTTTGACTTGATTGACGATTAACAGCGAATCACCAAAGATGTTTAGTCTTTTGATGTTCATGGCGATTGTTGTTTGAAGACCTAGGAGCAAGGCTTCATATTCTGCATTGTTGTTGGTGCATTGGAAGTTTAATTTAAATGACAGGGGCATTGGAGCACCCTGCGGTGTGAAGAATACAATTCCTGCGCCACCACCTTGCTCGCATTTAGAACCATCGAAAAATAAGGTTATGTCGGCCTGAGACTCAGGCTCTTCAGAATCTGGCGATTCTGAGACATGGAAGACCCCATCATCGGGTAGTTCTATGACTAGAGGCTGATCGTCTTCAAGAGGAGCCTCTGCTAGTTGATCGGCTATGACTTGTCCTTTTATAGATTTTTGCCCAATAAACTCAATGTCAAATTCCGTCAACAACATGATCCATTTCGCCGTGCGACTACTATGATAAGTACGACTCATCATGTATCGCAATGGATTCTCCTTAGACACAACATACGTAGTGTTGCTCGGCATGTAGTGGCGTAGCCTTTTGGTAGCAAACACCATCGCCAAGCGAGTTTTTCAACGTATGCATAGTTAAGTTCAGTAGCCCGACCAGGGTGCGGCTAAGATAGTAAGTAGCTCTGTTCTTTGTGATGTTCATTCTTACGGGCTAGCATGGCGCCCGGTGCCACCTCGATAGGCTGAGATGTATAAGTAGAACGACACTCCTGGTCTAGGTGGTGCCAGTACGGCGGCGAAGCCAAGTATTGTTTGATTTCGTCAAAGGCTGATCGACACTCGTCATCCCAATGAAATGTGACCCCCTTGTGCAATAGTTTGTTCATTGGTCGGCATTTGTCAGATAATTGCGCTATGAAGCGTTTAATCGACGCGACCTTTCCTTGCGGACTTCTTAGTTGCTTGATAGTGGTTGGGGGAGCCATTTCAAGGATTGCCTTGACTTTGTTTGGGTCCACTTCGATGCCTCTCTTTGAGACTATAAAACCCAAGAGTTTTCCGGATGTGACGCCGAACACGCACTTCTTGGGATTCAGTCTGACCTTATGCTCTATGAGGCGATCGAGAATCTTGCTTAAGTCACCGAGATGGTCTGAGCGCAAGAGAGATTTGGCTAACAAATCATCCATGTAATCTTCCAAAGTTTTGTGCATGTAATCGTGGAAGATATACGTCATAGCACGTTGGTATGTAGCGCCAGCGTTTTTAAGGCCAAAAGGCATGACCTTATAGCAAAATGTCCCCCAAGGCGTTGTGAATGCCGTTTTGAGTTGGTCTTCAGGATTGATACGAATTTGATTGTATCCTGAGAAACCGTCCATTAGGGAGAGCATTTCGTGACCTGCTGTAGCGTCTACCAATGCGTCGATGCTTGGCAAGGGGAAATCATCCTTAGGACTCGCTTTGTTTAGGTCTCGAAAATCGGTGCATATGCGAATCCTCCCGTCGGGCTTCTTGACGGGAACCATGTTGGACAGCCATGGCGGATAATCCATGCAGATGACAAATTGTGCATCCAACGACTTTTGCAATTCGTCTTTGACCATCAAGGCCACTGTTGGGTGCATCTTTCTTAGTTTTTGCTTTACAGGCTTGATTGTCGGATCAAGCGTTAAATTGTGCATGACTAGCTGCGGGTCTAGTCCTGGCATATCCTTGTACGACCATGCAAAAACCTCCTTCTTTTCTTTGAGAAGGGCAATGTAATCGGCTTGCTCTTCGGGGGAAAGACTTACCCCCGACTTGAGAATCCGTGGATTCATTGGATCTGTGCCGATGTCTACGTCAGTCGTCTCCTCGACTGACATGTGGGATCCGTCCTCCAACTGATGTGGAGTTGGGATCAAATGGATATCATCAACTGAGTTAAGATCTACGTTTGGAACCTCGGGTCCCTCTTCAGCTTGAAAAATATCCTGAGTTGTCCTTGGGGCGGAATGAAGCATTTCATCGAAAGGCCAGTACTCTGATGGTGATAATGGTGAATTGACGTGATCCCAGTCGATGGCATCCATGTCTAGATGCAATGGCTGTGATGGATCGATCGGATTGCGGATGGGTGCGGTCAAATCAATGGAGATCATGTGGATGGAATGAATTTGGTCTCCAGAACCGTGGGTGTGATGACTTGATTCTTTTAGCTGTTCCCTATACTCTGGATCTGGCTCTACGGGAACGGGCACGAATGGATCCTCTCTAGGTGCAAACTCATCTCTATGTGCGAAAAGGAAGGCGGGGTCTTCCCTCGGTACTACTGTCCTGATGGGATCTCGAGGTGGACGATGCTCTTCTTGAATTTGGAGCCATGGGTCCAACACTTGGTCCCACCTCGCTGGGTCTACTTGCCATTCATGTCCTAATAGGATGCCCATTTGTCCCATTAGATCTTCATGCGTTAAAGCGCGATGATGTCGTCGTGCATGTCTGAGATAGTCCATCTCAGTCTCGTCTTCTGACTCACTTTCATAGATCCAAAATTGTTCATCCTCTTCAACATCTGTTGCTTGTGACGTTGAGGACTCTTCTTGTTCCAATAAGTTAATCCAGTCCCATTGTGGTTGTTCCACTCTTGGTGGAGGGACCTGATTCTCTTGACATTGTGTCGTTTCATCTGGAATCTCTAGGGGAAACAACTTGAGAAAAATGTCCGGAAGCCGTTGTTGTTCTCTTTGAGGATTGCTCTCTGAACTTTCACCTCTCTCTAGCAAAGGAGAGGGATTATTGCTATTTCCAGGGGTGTTTGTAGACCATGGGAGATAGTCCCCCAATGTGTATTCTGTGTTTGGATTGGCGTACGGGTCTTGTGCCAATCCCCCCTTGTTGCCTATTTCTAGGCCTTGCATATTTTCAACCAAGATGTCTAAGGGCAAGGGGTGGTTGAACCCCACTCCTGACTTGTCGTATGGCATCTGATATCTTGGTTGGCAAAGGATTCGCGTCCCTTGCTCATATCTGCCTAGCCCATACCCATGCCAATTGCATTGTTCGAGATATTTTAGGGCAAATTTTGGGTTCGACAGATAATTGATGTTTTCGACAAAAGGCTCTTCATCTGTTTCCTTTTGTTCGCATGGTTCAGAACCATGATCAAGGCCCCCATACACAAAATTTGTCTGGTTGGGAGGGTAGCCTAGTGGAACAATTGTCCCTATGGGAAGGCGAGGTCTTCCCATGTCCTGCACTGACTCCAATGTGGGGGTTGCCACAACGTTTTGCACTAAGTACTCCCCCAGGCCCGTACTGGCCATCTCAACAGTGATTGTTGATGATTGGGTAGGAGGAAACGGTAGTCCTTCCTGAGTCCATTCCATGTTTGGTTGTTCAGGAGTCTTGGTTTGTGTTGTGTTGGGTGTTTCCTCTGTTGATATCGTTGAAATCGTGGGCAACCCCTCTTCTAGAGGCTTAACCTCTTCCATGATTTGCTTTCCCTTGTCCTTCTGTTGGGCCACGATAGGTGGCGTTGATGATGAAGGAGTAGGTGATGAAGTCTCACCTGGCTGGGATTTTGCCTTGTTGGCCACCAGTGGTACCTGCGGTATCGGACCCTGTTTAGATGGATTTAATTGAAAATCCAAATGCGTTGATGGGAGGGTCGATTGAGGTATGAATTGTACCGCATTGCAATACTTGAAGGGCTCTAAGTCCATTGGGACTACATGTATTTGCCCTTCATAGGCATACTTCAAGCACTGGTGTGCGATCGAGGGGACACACTTCATGTCCCTGATCCAAGGCCGCCCTAGCAGTATATTATAAGCCATTTCGCCTTCCAGCACATGGCACAGTGTGGGTATTGACTTTTGTCCTACCTGGATAGGCAGAACAACTGTGCCGACTGTCGAGCAAATTGCATCGTTAAAAGCTCGCAGTGTGTACGTGGAAGCGGTGATGTGAGAGGCTGGCAGTTTTAAATGTTTTAACGCTGCAGTGGTTATAATGTTACTGGACGAGCCAGTATCTATCAGCACTCTCTTGTACGGGATCCCGTTGACCCGCGCGATAACGTGCAGGGGTGGATCCGCCATGTCATTTGATATCGTTTTGACCTCGTCTTCTCTGAATGTGATGACAGGCTCCGTACATTGTTTCACATGTCCCACGAAGGCGTTGAAAGAATTTGCTTCGTGGGGTTGTACTTCAATGGCTTTTAAAATGTCCATAAGAGCTTCTCTATGGGGAGCTGATTGTTGGATAAGCTCGTAGATGGACAGCCTAGCCGATGTGGTCCGTAGACTCTGCGTGAGTTTGGTCCGTATCGTGACCTCGGGTCTAGGCGGAGGCAACTGCGTTGGGCGTTGTTGAGGCTGCGATGTCGACGGAACTTCCCTCGTAGCTACCTCGGGGGCAACTGCTGGGTATCTTCTGTTCCTTGTTACAATGCTAATCATTCCCACCAATCCTTGCGCGGGAAGATCTTGTCGCACCTCGTTAATCTGGAGCGGTTTTGTCAGTGCCTCGTGGGCAGGCAAGGGGTCCTTGAATACCCCCATTTGTTGGTTGTTTGGTGCGATGGGGTTGTCCACGACCAATGTTCTATTGTCGATCAAATCCTGGACTAGTTCTTTGAATTTCCAGCACCCATTTAGGTCATGTCCTCTGCGCCTATGGAATCTGCAATACAATTCCTCCCTATACCCCCTAGGCTTGGGAATGTTAGGGTCAAAAATTTGGATTTTTGGCAGAGTAACTAAATTTGCCGCTGACAAGCGGTCAAATAAGGAGTCCCTAGACTCCGCATACGGGGTGAATTGTCGCCTAGGGCGACGCTGCTGATACTGCTCCTGTCTTCTGTTATCTCTTTCGTAAGCAGGAGGCACTGCCTGGTAATTAGCCCTTTGGGGCTGCGTCTCTTGCACAGGCACGGGAACATTTATCGCAACTTGATTGACTACAGCGTGTTGTGGTTGCGTTGTCCCGATTTTAGTGGTTTTGTTCCACTCTTTCTTCTTAGGCTTGGCAATTGCGCCTTCGCCTATCTTAATCTCTTCTATAAGTCTGGCTTGGGCCAAAGCTTCTTCTAGGCTGTCGTATTGTCGCAGCAACAATAGACCAGAGATTGATTTTAAGCAACTTTTTGCGAACATTTGCGTGAGATCCGACATGGGAGGACGGTAGGGTAACTTAGAAAGCAAAGCTCTCCATCGGTTCCCGTACGTTGCCATTGTTTCCTCCTCAAATTGTTTAAGGCTAGCAAGATCACTAAGTGATGCCTTCTTCCTTGTGTTGAAGGTGAAGCGTTCAAGAAACGCATCTACTAGCTGATCTAAGCTGCTTATGCTGTGTTTGGGCAGCTGTGTGAACCAATCCAAGGCGGGGCCTATGAATGTGGTTATGAATGTTCTAAGCGACAATGCGTCATTATCTTGGATTACGAAGCACTGGCTTAGAAATCTTGTAACGTGCTCTTGTGCGTCCTCCTCACCTTTAATTGAGGCAACTTGAAGTGTTCGGGGTAAAGAGGTGTAGGCACTGAGGGATGCACCGGATTACTGCGGAGTAGACGTAATGTGGGTTTTTGATGCCCAGCAGCTTTTGTCTCCACAGACTCCAAACGCTCCAATAGCGCTTGGTATGCATCGGAAGATTTTATTTCTTCCTCTCTTGCTTGCTCTCGTTGTACGTTATGATAAACTGGGGGCCTATGGAGGGGTGGCCGAATGGCAGCCCTCCTGCCTTGATGGAGAGTTTCAACATGTTCTATCTCTGGTTCGTACTCCTCATAAAATTCTTGAGGAGTTTTTGGGTGAAACCTCTGACCTTGATCGAGTCCCCGCTGAAGGTACCCATCATCATTTCGAGGAGTAGCCTCCCTCTCATGTCTATGAGGTCTCGGAGGCAAAGCTTGACGAGGTCGTGGAGACCCGTCCTGCGTTAAAGGGTTATGCCTCTCATGTTGTTCGGCTCTTTGGACGCGAGGGGTTGGCCCTCTCTCAAGTATTTCATATTGTAACTCATCCGCTTCACGTTGCATGCGTTCTTTATCCAAGCGGTATTGATACTCTATCTCTTGCTGACTTTGTTTAAGCCGCATGATTTGGGCTTGACGGGTGGTATATCTAGCGACAGTCGGGTCAATTTGATCTACCCTATTTTGTTCAGAAGGTTCAAATGTTCCTCCTATGGGTTTACCTCGGTTTTGATGCTCTAAAATCTCAAGGGGTCGCTTCCCTCTGTCGAGGTAGGCGGTATGTGCTCGAGGTTCTGGCCTCAAGGGGTGATTATGATATCCGGCTGGTGCAGAAGCATAAGGTTCCCGCGTTGTATGTTGTTGTCCTTGAGGAATGCGATGATCTTCCTCATATTCTCTCTCATAGGTGCGTAAGGGGCAGGCGGAGTTAGGTCGCCTTGTGTAAGGAGCCCTACGCTCTGGATTTGGTCTCTCTGTTCTGATGAGAGGTAAAGAAGGGACGCCATATCCACGTTGTCCCTCCAAATGGACAGTGTGCCCCGTTAGCGCTTCATCGCGCTGTGGCCACTCATGTCTAGCTTGAGAGGGCGATTCTCTATTTACATTAAGGTCTGCATGTAGGGCGTCTTTTCGAGAGGGGCTGCTTTGAATGGGCATACCCCACCGAGGATTTTGAATTGGATTCTTTTGTAGGTTAGACCGATAAGGCGGTATGACCAAATCCTCGGGACTGAAGCGAAGGCGACTTGTGCATGCTTCTTGTGTACCTTTCGGAGCTGCTGCCCTTGATTGGGCTTGGCTGCGGGTGTACACCATTGCGGTGCGTCCACACTATCTAAGTAGATTTTTATCTTGTTTTTAATGATTTTTTTTTTTTTGTCTACACTAAACAGAATTAAACACACACATTCACAAAACCGTGATTATCTCTTTTAAGGATTCTTGGTGTGCCCTAGACTGGTTTAGTGTATTTTGGTGTTTTGTTTTGTCTTTGTAGGTTTTGTAGAACGTTTAAATGCATCATGTAGGCTCTTATAACTCCCAAAAGGTCGCCCCTTCAATATACCGGCCAGGCCGATATACCAACCTCTCTATATACCCGCCCTTACGAGAGGGAGACTATAGGTACGTGAGAGCGAGAAGGTACGTGGTACGTAGGTGGTACGGAAGGGGGATTGTCCTGTTAATGGCACCTACCATAGAAAACTTATCCTCGCGCGCATGGGAATCACCCCAGCTACGCTCGGTCTGTCTTCGTCAGGATTTACGCCTAACAACAGTTGACAATCGGGAAATGTATGCAAATCAAGCCAAGGTGGTGATTAAATCCACCAATGGTCTTGATCAAGGGCTGAGGTCTTACGACCGGCTCCTTGGTTTAAAATTGTTTCGTGGAGTGTGTGAGGTTCATTTTATCCAACGAAAATGAAACATGCATGAATGACTTTTCCTAAGCAATGCAAGCTAAAAATGAAAACGAGTCAAAGAAACAGAAAACAGAAACAGAAAATTTCAACAGAGATGATGAAAATCCCTACCTCTTCTCTGCCTGCTCCAGTTGCCTCTGAATTTTTGCTCTGAAAAGTTGCAGACAGAAAATCGTCCCTTGGTGAGACGATTAACAGAACAGAAATCGTCCCTTGCAGAGACGATTTTACAATCGTCCCAGGGTGAGACGATTTCCAGAACAGAAATCGTCCCTTGCAGAGACGATTAACAGTCTGCAAGAAAAAAATGTACCTGTCAAGCACAAACACAAAAATTCAATCAGTTTCTATGATTTTAAAAATAGGGGACAGGGTCCCACCGTGATCGCCACTGAAAGCACGAGATTTCGGGCAAAGGAAACACTAGTTATGCAACATAAGACGAAAATGTAACGCTTTGATCCTATGCACTAAAACAGAGAAAGGAGACAACTTGGAAATGAAAGACAAGATGTAAAGAAATCATAGCCCTCTTTATTCAAATATCTTATCCTCGGTTACATAGACGTCTCCTCCCCTTTTGGGGGCTAGGAGCGTTAAATTTGTCTTCATTACAATGTGTGACCTAGTCTTCCTCTTCCCGCGTGCCCACGATTGCAATGGGCGGGCCAAGATGCTGCCGTCGCTGATGTGGATAAGTTCTTCACCTCTGATTGCTTTTCCTGCAATCAAAGAAACAATAAAAATGTCAGTAGCACTTGCTACAAAGGAAAGGGGTTCGTTCTCTAAAATCAACGAAATATGCATGTAAACATCTGCACGAAACGAGTAAATACGGTGAGTCCAAATGGCTTGAAAACTTGACAGAAGACGGGAAATGTTACCAAAAGGCCATTGCCCCTGAGACAGCCGGCCAATCTGCTTTTACCTGGTAATCGTCCCTGGTAAGGACGATTGCTACTGTTAATCGTCCCCGGAAGGACGATTGCTACTGTTAATCGTCCCCTGCAGGGACGATTGATATTGTGTTGAAGAAGCCGACCTGCCGCTGCTCCAATGTCGATTCTCGAGACCTGCAAAATGCCTGCAAACAAGGGGGTTATGTAATTGGGGCCATTTTGGGACGACCCAGATGGTCGGATTCTCCCAATTTGGCCTCCATCACCGAGAAATTGGACGTTGTTACCTGCAAGTCAGTGGGACAACCAAAATAACAAAAGCATGATAATATTCGATGAAAACCTTTTGAAATCAAGATTCAAGATTCTGAACTATTGAACAATAGAGAATAACATGGAATATGAACAAATGACAGAAAATGAACTACAACTAAATCCAAAAGGTGCGGGGTGCCCAAGTGGGCAGCCCACCGATGGAACTTGATTTTGGCACCAATCCACTTGGGATGGGCCCAAAATCTCTTAGGAGTGGGGGGTCGGCGAATTGGTTGGTTCAGGTGTCCATGTGTTGGATTTGGGTCAGGTTCGAGCTTCCAAAGGCCACCCAACAACCTCCCTTGCAAAAGAGATTGGTGGATGTGGGAAGGTGAACCAAAAGGGATGCAAGTGGGTCTTCAACTCGGCAGCACTTCGTTGCTTGAAAACTCCTTCAACCTCTATGTTTTGGGTGAGAAAAGTCTCACCTTTTATAGACCCAAGGGGTCTCCTTTGGGAAGGAAGCACAAACGCCATGTGTTGGTCATAGGCGCCATGTGGCAGTCATGTCTCCTCATGAGGGAGGGGAGTCCTCCATTGACTTGTGTTTTCATAATTGCTTCTTGTGGGAGTCCTCTAACGGCCCTTCTGTCCACCTACACACGCGTGCAAGGCGGGAGTCATCAAGCGACTGTTACGGGCTGCCACTTGGCGTCGTTTGTCATTTTGCCCGTTAAACTTGGTAATCGTCCCTGGGTGGGACGATTACAACAATCGTCCCTGGGTGAGACGATTGCAAGTTAGTAATCGTCCCTGGGTGAGGCGAGTATTGGGCAAAGTGTCTAAATGTACCAAATTGCTTCTGACCTTACAAAATTGCTATGGAAGTGGTTAGGACCACTGTTTGACCTCTGAGGGCTGCCCTGGGGGCTGTGTTTGTCAAAGCGATCAGTGTTTGCAGTCACATAATCGGATTGGTGCCATTTTGGTGTCTACAGTTGATCTAGATAGAGTTGAGAATCTTTTGAAGCTTCCACTACCAACCAACAAGAAGTATTTGTAGTCATTTTTTGGTCAGATTAACTTCATTCGAAAGTTTTTTATAGATTTTGCCCAGGTTGTGAAACCAATGATTGAACTCTTGAAGAAAAATGATCTATTCAAATGGACTAAACAAAGGAAGCAAGCATTCAGGAAAATCAAGGAAAGAATTGCTCAAGCCCTTATTTTGATAAACCTTGACTATTTTAAGGATTTTATCCTTTATGCTGTCGGTGAGCAAAGAGTTGCACAGCCATGCTCACACAAAAGGGAGAAAATGGTTATGAGCAGCCAATCACATTTTTAAGCCAAGTTATTCAACCGCATGAAGAAAATTATAATTTCATAGAAAAACAAGTGTATGCAGTAATGAAATCCCTGAAGAAGTTTCAAAATTTTGTTTTGCAAAGTAAAATAATTGTTTATGTTGTTCATCCAGATGTTCAAAGTTTCATTATCCAGGGAGAACTTGGAGACAAGAGAGCTAGTTGGGTTTCTAAAATCCAAGAATATGATATCAAAATTTGGCCAACCAAGCTAGTTCGTGGTCGAGCACTATGTCAAGAGCTTGCTAAGAGCGCTACCCCCGAATCAATGGTTTACCAATATGAGGATTCAATAAGTGAAAGTAATCTTGTTAACCATTTTGCAGTTAACCGTGATTGAATAGAGGACCTTGTTGAATACCTCTTGAAGAACAAAGGACCTTATCAAATACCTCGATTCAGGAAGGTGTCCTTTACATCTCAATGCTTCACAAAGAAGAAGGTTTAGGTTGCAGGTCCTCAGGTATATTATGTTACAAAGTGGATTGTTCCATAGGAACATTGATGGAGTGCTTTTGAGATGTGTCAAAGAGTTAGAGAAACAAAATTTTTTGGAAGAGTTTCATTCTGAACTGTTAGGAGGCCACTATGCAGGAAGACCCATAGCATTAAAAATTATCAAAGCAGGTTATTTCTGTCCCACCCTTTTTTTAGATGCATTTAATTTCAGTCAAATTTGTGACAAATACCAAAGGTATGGCGGTAGGAGTAGAAATGCACCTTTACCTCTTCACCCGATCCAAGTAGAAGAACCATTTCAAAAATGGGGTTTAGATTTTATTGGGGTCATTGATCCTAATTCATCTATCGGACATAAATACATTCTGATTGGAACTAATTATTTCACCCGATGGGCCGAAGCAGTCCCAACTAAGAAGGTAGACCAGGAAGTAGTCATCACTTTCCTTGAAGGATTGATCACTCACTTTGGCATACCAGATGCGATTATAATAGATAACATAACTCAATTCATCGGTGCCAAAATCAGTGAGTTTGCAGGTAAGTATGGTATTTATTTGAAAACTTCATCAAATTACTATCTGCAGGGAAATGGTTTGGCTAAATCTACGAACAAGTATTTGCTTAGGATTTTGGAGAGAACTCTTGGTGACAACAAGCAAAGTTGGCATTTGATCCTAAACCAAGCTTTATGGGCTGATCGCATCTCAATTAAAAAGTCTATCAAGACGTCCCCCTATTCTTTGGTGTATGGTAAGGAAGTAGTCTTACCCATTCACATTGAGTTGTCGACTCTTCAATATTTGTAATTGCTTGATGATGAAGATGATGAATTTTATCCCATGAGCGCAAGGTTGGATCACTATTACGGTTGGAAGAAGACTTCATAGAAGGCATTTAAGGTTGGTGATCTTGTGTCAAAATGGAATGAGAACAAGGTGAAGCCAAGAAAACATCACAAGTTTAAGGTAATTTGGGAAAGCCCTTTTTAGATTTCCAATGTGAATCAATTTAATTCATATTATTTGCAGGATATGGACGATCGTGTGTTGTCGATTCCAGTGAATGGTCTTCATTTGAAGGCCTATTATCGGTAAGGAAATTCAGAAACATTTGTAAATATGTACATATTTTGCCATTTGATTTTTATGCTTGATATGGAAAAATAAATGAATGAACGACGAAAATGAAAAGCAAAATTCCTTTTCGTTGGGAAAAAGTATTTTTGCTGGCGAAAATCCTCCTCTTTTCCTTTTTGGGCGCTCAAATTGGAGATTTCGCTCCAAAAGTACTTTTTCGATAGCGATGTCATTAAAGGGTATTTTTGATGACAAAAATACATGCAAGTTTTAAGAAATTTTTACTTTTTGGGTGAATGGAGTTAAAATCGCACCTGTTTTTAAAGCTTGGTGCTCAAGTTGGCAAAAAAGAATAAAAAAACAAAAAAAGAAAAAGATAAGAAAAAGAGAAAAAAATGATTTCGCCCAAGAAAAGGATTACGCTCATGCATATTTTCTTTTCGGAGCAAAATTCATCTTCACGCCCCTTCGCTCATGCATATCTTGATTTTTGGAGCGAAACTCAAGTTGATAAAAGATTTTGCACTTTACATGCTTTTTCAAAATTTAAAATTGGCGAAAGCTATTTTCGGGGTTTAAGTGGGCGAAATTGCCTTTTCGCCTTGCTTTTTTGGCAAACTCCTAGAAAACATGGCTTTTCGCTAGTGAAATCAGTGAAACATATTTTTGGCACTCCACTTCAGTGAAACAGGTGCCTATCATGCAGGTCAAGGCAAAAAAGTTATGAATCACGTTTTTCCAAATTGATCGTTAATGATAGGTTGCGCCTCCCAAGAAGAAAAAAATAAAAAGGAAGGTGAAACAACCAATTACGGTGTTCGAAAAAGATATGGGTGAAATCGTTGAATCATTGGAAAGAGTGACATGCCCCAAATTTAGCAAGTGCACCACAGGCATTAAATTTGGTAGGTATAGTTGGAAAATTACAAAAGGATGAATACTTTAGCTGAAGAATAAAAAACTGTAAAGCTCATGTTTATAACATTGCTGCAAATTACTTTTGCTCCAAGATTTAAAATTATTTGTTGTTTGTTCAAAGAAAGTTGGAGATGGGAAAGAAGACCATAAAATCCAAGAAATAGAAGGATCAGAAGAAGGTTGCCCCAGAGAGGAGGCAATAAAAAGCAAAAGAGGAAGATGAAGAAGTAGAACTCGCACCTTACTACGACCGCCTAGCACAAATTTGTGACTATACAATCACGAACAAAGGTGTGGAGAAATTGCGGCAAGACGTCAAATTTGCTCTTTAGAAGGTATCCGTAGAAAGTTTACACACCACAATGTTTTACTCCCATATTTTCTAGTATCTTTGTACGTCGGTGCATTCATGTTCCGAGATGGTATGGGCGATTGCACATTTTATGACCCTTCTACGAGAGTTGTTCGAAACACCAGTGGAGATAGGCTGTTTAAAATTTTAGCCAACTCGGTCAGTGAAGATTTCGCTTGTGGTGCAAGAACTCATTCCAACATCATTTTTAAGAGGCTCAATATTGCAAAGCAAGAGGAGAGATACCAGTCTACAGTTCTTATGCAAAATTTCATGGAAAATCAGTTGTTGAAGACACCACGACTTGGGAAATTACCAGATTTACCAATGCCACTGAGATATTTTAAGAGCCCAGACTTATATTCAATGTTGGTGTGGATTTTCAAACTGCCCTTAGATTCCATAGTGCATAAGTGGTAAGCATCACTTGCGTAGTGTATCTCACAGGTTGAGTTTTAAGCCCCGACTGCCATGAAAACAACCACAAATCCAATTTTCTTTGATTGGACTGATTTTGTAGCATGAAGAATGCACACTCAATTACAGAAGGTGTAGAGCGGGGACGGCGTCACCTTTAGGCATTGCCCTTTTCTAGTATGGTACTTATTTTATTATATGCATCCCCATTTTGCCTTTGTAGCAGTAAAGAAAATAGATGAGGTAGGTAGAGCATTTCCAATTTATTTATGGACCTAGAGTTTGTCAAAGAAGGAGTTCTATAATTTTAATCGGATGTTTTTGGGACTCACCCTTGAGCTCATTTACGATGTGTGCGATAGAGTACTGAAAGCTATGAAGGAGGTGATTATTAAATAGGATAAAAGTGATGTATTTTTGTTGATGCAAGGAGTTGTCGTTAGAATTTTTAGATTCACTGGTAAACCTTTTCTGTTGCTGTATTTTACCATGGAACATATTTTAGCACTGGAAGTAACCCGTCAAAATGATTTTACAAATGACACATATGGGTCAGGAAGGGGAAAGCGAGCTACGTGTGCCATGCCTTTTCAATTTGGCGACGTTAAAGTGACTACATGCGGGTAGAACAAGTTGATTTCTGAAATATTGTACAACAATAGGTTAATTGAGCTTCCCCAATGATGGTGATATAACCTTTGGGTATTTTTGAGAAGTTTATTAAGGCCAAGCATTTTCGTTGCTGCCCTAGAGAAGACATCTTCCAACAAAGGACCAATCCTAAGGGGCACGATCTTGAGTGGCATGTTGAAAAGATGATGTTGCTCCCTCCTTGGCATGATTTCTACGAAATGGATGTCGAGTATGATCTCTCAAATCATCCGGGGTAGGTTCCTCCTAATGATTAGTTTAATCAAATGAAAGTGAAATTGCCTGAATGGTCTGACAAAAAGATCATCAACTGATGGATCATGAGGGTTCATCGAGGGAAGCCCAGGTCAGCTTACCCATTGATTATGGATGAAGCATTTTTGTAAGTTTATGATGAGCATTGTGATAAGTACCAGCCCACCTCTTTCATTGACCTAATACCTCGAAGTATTTGAAGTCCTGATAGGGAAGAAGACATGGTAAGAAAGAAGAAAGTGTTGGTCGAAGAGAGGACAGTTATCGACGAAGAAGAGGAACAACCATTGCATGAGGAACAACCTTAACTCAGAAAGAGGAGCACGAGTATAAGGCTACCTTTCCATAATATGGTAAAGAAACCTAGAATTGGTGTAGTTTCTACTCTTAGCACAAAGCCACTTTCTTCACTTTTGATTGAGCAGACTGGTTTTAAGGAGGCACCCTCTTTCACTTAGAAAGAACAATCAATCCAGATGGTGACGTTGGTAGATCAAGAAGCAAAAGAAGAAAAATAAGAGGAAGAGAAAGATCCAACAGTGCAGTATCCTTTGTCATCGACTCAAATGGCATCGAAGTCCATAGGTAAACGTTTTATTTCTTCTTCTCTCAATGAGAAGCACTTGGTGACCATGACTCCCTACCTGTAGTTTTTATTTCCACTTCACCTCCATTCACCGTACCCATATCTTCAGTGCCTCTCTCCATTTCATAGTCACAGGTCACTAATGCTCCCCTACTTCTTCCATTCCCTCCATTTCTCGCTCTTTCAGTTCATTCACATCCGCTCCAAATCCATTTTACTTTTCATTGTCCTCCATTTCATCTTCCATCCCTGTAAATCTTGTTTTTGCTATAAGTACGCAAGCCCCTCCCAGGGTAAATGTAACTATAGTGCCTTCCACTTTCGCTCCTTTTTTTGAGCCAAACCCTTAGTAGGTCCTCTTATCATTTTCCCCAATTTTTGTAGTATAGGAGTCATTGGATTCAAAAGTCTAACTTTTATCGGAGCACCCCGTAGCAGAGAAGATTAGTCGAGCAAGGTAAATTTTCTCGCAATGGTTGAAGAGCCACAAGCGAAAGGATGCACAAGCCCCACCTAAGACAATGAAGAAGGTGAATTTTGATTCTGAGGTAATGAAGGCACACACTATGAAGATGGTCCCTCAGGTCTAGAAACCTCAAGGAGAGATGATGCCAAACGATTATTCATACCAGGTCATCACCGAGGACCTCACAAAAATTGATACAGTTGAGAAAATGGGTAACATACAGTTAGAAATGAGTTTAATATACTTGCATGATGAGCATTTCAAAGATCATTTCTTCCAAGTTAAAGCAAATATAGTAAAATTAGAAGATGCTTTGGTTGAACAAAAGACCCAACTGGACACTGCGCAGTCTGAATCTCAGTGATGGCAGTAGAAAGTGATGAGTCTGGAGGGTGAGATTGAAGGATATAAGCATGCAATCGAAAAATATCAAGCAACATAATAAGAAGCACAACAACAAATCCATGCCTTGAAGGACCAACTCTAGAGTCTACAAAATCAGTTGGTAGATAGGGCGACACAATTGGTAGCTCTCACAAAGGAAAAAGTCAAGGAGACTCGTAGTCATCTACTTATTGATTGTCTAATAATGATAACAAAAGCAATGTTGGTTCTCATATTCCTTCAAGAGGTGCGACAAAATATTTCGTATGGCTTACATGTAGTGGAGTATCAAGAAGAGAACCTTGAACCAAAACTGGAGATGGCGATGAAGATTCAGGCAATGGCTAAAATGAATCTTAGTTTTAGCCCAATGAGCAACATGGCTCGAGCTTGGATAAATTCCAAGATAACACTATGCACTTATTTTCCAGGTTGGATCTAGTTAAAGAAGCTTGAAAGTTGTTAGATACATTTGATCAAGAGAGGTACATTTCGCTGGTCTATTTTGAGACTGTAGAGAACAATGGTTTCTCCAATTTCACTTATGATCAAGGGAATATTCTAGTGAAGAAAGACCTGGATGTGGTATGGGCTATTTTCGTAGATGACACTTCAGAGATTGATGACTGGGAAGAGTCTATTACCAAAGAGCATGTGCTACCATTGATGAGGAAGCTTACTCCCATCGAGTCTGGTTTGTTGGAGCTTATCCAGAGGGTCAACTATATAGACATGGAGCAGGTTCAAAATTTTTGATACATTGTTGATACACTCAAGACTCGTGAGGTGATTAGTATTGATGCCTGGGACGAAGCCCTCGTAGTATATGAAACTACAACCCTGCATATCAAAGGATAGGAAGAGATTTGTGCAAGCAGTAGGCAATCAGATGCAACCGATGGTGGAAATTTTGAGCCCAATGGATAAAGTCCCTGGGATCGATTGCATTCAGGTGAACTGAATACCCCACGAGCCACCAAAAGTGTTGGCATTTTTTCCACACTAAAATAAATTTTAAAATTTTGTCTAAGTGTTCAGTAAGTTTCATTTCGGGCATTTTTGGGCAAAAAATTCATTTAAGGCCCGTGCCTTAGCGAAAGCCCCTTTTCGCCTGTGCCTTGGCAATTTTCACGAAATCATATTTCGGGTGACAGTTCAGTTTTGGTGGTAAAATTCCAATTTGTGCATTGCCTTGGAAAACTTTATTTTTGTGCAAAGGCTGAGCGAAATTCATCTCCAAGCAAAATCGTAGCAAAAATCATCTTTGGACGAAGTCATAGCGAAATTCCATTTTCTCCCCAAGTTGGAGCGAAATTCATTTTCACCTCCTTTCGCAGCGAAATTCCATTTTCACCCCAACTCCTCAGTGAAATACCTTTTGCTCCATTCCTTGGAAAAATAACTTTTTGGGCGAAATGCCTTAGCGAAAACCCATTTCGGGTCCACGTTGTGGAAAACACCCTTTTCACAGTGAAAGTACGATGAACGCCCACTTTGAGCCTTTGAGCTTAGCTCAAGCAAAAGCTCATGTCAGGCTTAGCTCAAGCAAAATCCCATTTCAGGTGTAACTTGAGTGAAAGCTCATTTTGGACGTAATATTGGGCGAAAGCCCATTTTGAAAGTGTAAGTCATTTCCTCCAACGCTTTCAATGAAGATCATATTTGGGGGGAAAAGTTAAAGGCTGGTAAATTCAATTCTTGGGGTAAATAAATTAATATTTCCAGAATTATTGCTGAAGGATTACCAAAATTTAAAATCCGCACTATTGATGCTGGTGTGATCATGTTGATTTCGAGGTGTCATCCATTATGGTGAATGCTCGTTTTTGAGGCACCATCATGGAGATAAAAATTCGGTCGATGATTCCAGCTAAGTCTTGATTTACCATCTATTGAGATTGCTCATTGCTTCCCAAGGTGCCACCAGATTGGTTCATTGTTGCTACCGAGGAGAGAATTGTGACCAACCAATCTGTCATTTCCCATCATTTTATTTAATGAGCATTTAATTTTGGAGGCGATATCCTCTATAAATACTAGAAAACTTAATGTAAGAAAGGGGGAACATTTTCTTTGAAAAACTCTTGGAGTTTAAATTTATGCCTTAATTGAAAGACTCTGGACTCTGGTTCCTGGATCATTTGTGTATGTGATTGTTTTTTGCCTGTCATTTATGTTATATTCATACCTTTGTTAAATAGATTGAATTTTGCATTTGAATTTAATTTCTAATGAATAAGTGAATGTTGAAATGTTAATTGGAAGTCATATTTATGATCTGTGATTGGTTCCTATGTTGTTATTTTTGTTAAATGTTGGTTAGAACTTGACTTGGTTATTTAGTTGTTAGTTCATCCCCACTCTATTTTTCTGGCTTACAACCATATTTCCCATCTCTTTTTGTTAATTTCTCTCCCTAAACTTTATACTGATTTTTAGATTAGTAAGGAAACGAGCCCTCTCTAGAGATTGGCCCAAAGGATATTTATTTCCTTCGAAATTTCAATTTTGATCGGGTATAGGGCGCATACTTTAGGCAGATTTGTGACCAAAAAGTTCAAAGTGGTAGATCATTTGCATCATTTTTATCATTAAATTTTTTTCTATATATTTCATTTTGTATTTGAAATATGGTAGTTGTTTTTCAATGAGTTTACACATGTTTTTATGAGGGGTCATGATCCTCTCATACTGAGTGGGGTTTGAACCTTGTACCTTTCAAAGAGAAGCTAAAGCCCTTACCACTGCAGTAAGCTTGTAGCTAAAAAATGGTAGTTGTTTTAATTTGAATGATAGAGAAGAACTTCATCTTTGTTGCTTGAAATTTTAAGTTACTTTCCTCGTGCAGGGATTGATTCTTTGTTGTAGAAAAATAAGGATTGATAATTTGGAGGCCTAAGGAGAAAGGTCCCATTGAAATATTTGTAGATTGAAAGCTACTAGTTTGAATATAGAGGATTGATAACTAATTTGTCTATCTATCTATCTATCATGTGGCTTTCTCTATTTTCTATTCTTCTATCTAGAGCTACTTCTATCAAAAATATATTGTGATGGTGTTTGCATGCAGTGGCACACTATGCCTGATCCGGTTTACAAATACTCAACAATAGTACTTGTAGCTTTCCTTTCATCCACCATGGCTCTGATACCACTATTAGCTTTTGGAGCCTTAAACATAAAGTAAATGCATTCACAAGTATAGAAATAAACATACAATGATACAACTATGATAATAACAAAAAACCATGTATGAAAATATGATAGAAAACTTGATACAATGCTCTAGAAATGCTCATATAGAAAGCTCACAAAAATTACAATGCTCCTCTCATGGAGTTTGCAACTCCTCCATGATAAAAAAATGGAGCTACATTGTGACTACTACTACTCACACCTTTGCACTACTCTTGCTCTCACACAATCACTCACAATGAGGCCTTTATATAGAAAGATAGGTTATTTGCCTCTCACTCAACCCTAAGACTCATGTACATGTGGACTACATGCACATTTACATCATTGCACTTTCTAACACTTTTGCATTTATTCTATTACACTAATAAAGCAATAACTCCTAATATAATATTAAACTAAATATGCACCCATGATTAGAAAATAACCAAATGATGTAATAGCTATATTTTCCAACAAACGTCAAGCCCAAATACAATCGCGTTGAGTTCTCAATTATCTTTTTACATGTGTGATTATGTACATCCATGTCCTGAGTTGATAAAAGCAATAGTAGAGAATTATAACCCTGAGCATCAGACATTGCAAAGCATCGAGGGTAAGACCCTGATGCATATAAAACATGAATATTTCAACAACACTTTCACCTCGAGAGTGAAACCATGTGGGAAAGCAAAGATATTTTCTTAGAAAGACCAGGTAAAGTATTACTCTCTAAGCAAGCATGTGGAAGAGAGAAGAAATTTCTTGAGTTGGATAGCAGGTCAATTAAAGAGAAAATTGAGTGGCAGTTCCCTACCATCAACCCCAATTAAGATAGATAAGTTTAAGGACCCCAAGCTTTACTCAATTTTGATCATAATAGTTGGTTTACCCTTTGACAAAAACACATCTAACTAGCAGATAGTTACCACCCATTATATTTTAACCCCAAGAATTATGACCCTGCCCAGATGAGCAACTACCCAGTATTATTTGATTGGCCCTAATATATGGATAGCATAATTCATGAAATTTTGATAAGAATAAAAGCCAACAAATAAGGGGTATCCTTTAGATATTGTTCTTATGTGGCATGGATTTTTCTTTATTTTAATTATTTGGAACTACCATTTATCCTAGTGAAAACCATAAATCCTAATGGAACTGCTCTCACCGTCTACTCTTAGATGAGTGCGCTTAGCAAATAGAATCTTACTATAATTTTAACATAGAGTTCCTAGGGCCTACCCTGAAGTTGATTAACAAACAAATGCCTAGAGTTACCAAATTTGTAGTAGATACATTAAGGAAAGGAGAGGAAGAAGGTGACTAGTATATACTGATGGAAGGGACAATTATTCACGTGTATGGGTTTACTGAGAAACCTTTTGTGCTACCTAATTATGTCACTGAGAGAATGCTTGCTATAGAATATTACCATAAAAAATATTATATCAATTTTGTCTTTGGAATAGTAAAAGGTAGGAAGGGCATCTAAACCTACCCTATTAATATGGGAGATATCATCATCAATTAAAAAGAGTAGTATAAAAGCATTACGAAATATATGTGAGAATTAGGGTTAGTAGAACTCCCTCACAGGTGGAGATATGACCCAAAAATTAAATTTGTAGAGAGGCTGAATGAACCAAAAGCGAAGTCTTCAAGATACAAAAAAACTCTCAGACCTCATGAAAAGTTCATAAATAATGATGAAAATTCTAAATTGGAATGGGATGCTCAATACATGGAACCATTATCTCCCTGGAGAGATTTCTACGATCATGTCGTTAATAATGCTCTAGAAAAGAATCAAACGCATATCTATGTGGAATACGACGTCAAAGAAATGATTATGAAAGAAAAATGGAATCCCACCAAAATGTTTGAACTTTGGAGAATGCGGGTGGAAACAAATTTCATAAATTTTAAGTATCCCACTAAGAATGACAAACGGTTTGATGAGAAATATGATCAACATCTCATAAATTGGCAAGGCAGTGAATTTTTTTTGGCTTTAAGCTTCAAGAAGCCTATAGGCCAAGGAGAAGCAAAAAATGACAATCAAGTCAGAGGTTTTAAACTGAAACTAGTCACCATTAGAACTCTTTCATCCTCCCCTCGTCATAAAAAGATCCTCACAAAAGTTATCCCTATCAGAAAGGGTAAACAAGCTACTTTTTAGCCAATAGTAGAGCAGTTATAGACATATGGGCCAGATGCCCATCTAATACAGAGATAGGGTTATGAAGGAGGAGGTCTAGGCCCAAATAAGGTAGGCCACATAGAGGTAATTTATGTTGGATAGAGGCTGCAATGGCTAGTCCTTGAGGCATCTACAAAAGGATATATAAAATTGAGATTCAAACCTAAAGAGGTTATGACTGGTACCTTTGCAATCAAATTTGCACATCCTACTCCCCATCCAACAACAAATTCAGTCAGAGAAGTCACAAGAAAAATCTCAAGAATAGTCTCAAGGGGTAAATCAACGACTGATTCTTTCAAGTCATAGTCACTTGTAGCCTCCTCTAGAGCCATGAAAGGAACAGAGAAAAAAGAGGAAAGGAGGAAGAAAAAAAATAGGTTTCTCAAACATTGGAGCAACATAAGTCCTACAAAGAGAGCAATCAAGTCCAAATCAAGCTACGCATTAGTCTCCACCAAGAGACTCAAGTATGATTTCTTCCCCTTATCCTTCTACTATTGCTCCTCTAAGTTCCCAAGAGACACTCCCCTCCCATTCTGAGAAGTAAGTTCAAGTAGTGGAGGTCCTCCCATCCACATCATCTCAAATTTCTACATCCCTTCCACCTTCACTTACTCAATCCCCATCTATTTCCATCAAAGATCAACTTCCACCTTCCCCACCACAAAACTCCCCTATGATATTGGCAACGCCAACTGCAATATCAGTAGGACTGCAAGTATCCACACCTCTTCCAACCTCACCATAAACTAAAGCTATAGTGTCTACCTCTTTTTGCCAAGATTTCACTATTTTAATTTCCCCACATACTCCTCTCCCCCTTGTATCATATCTAGTGGCCACATCTACCCAATTCACTGATCCTGCCATGGCCCAATACCAAAAGAGCAATGAAATTTCATTCAATGTAGCAGCTTGGTGGAATGAGCAGTTGGCAAGACCATCAAAAGAGATAACCCATAAAAGAAATACTATTGCTGTTGATCCTATTTCTAGGAAGAGAACAAAGTTCACTGTCACCTCAAGGTGAACAAACCTAGGAAGGAGATGACCATAGATGACTATGAGGTAACAGATAAAACGGTGGACATCATGCAATTGCTTGCAGTTGATGGGCTTGTAATGGCTAAACCTCATATGGATATAATATTTCTACAAGATCATATTCATAGGGAAGAGAATGAAGAGCTAAAAAGAAATATTTAAGAGCTATAAGCTTCACTCAAATATCAAGATAACCTTATGAAAACACTCAGGGATGAGGTGAAAAAGTGGTAAGATAAATTTCAAGAAGCTAGCAACTATAAAGAGTAGGTTGAGAGTGTTCAGGCTCAAGTAAGAGTTATTATTGATTAGAATAATCACTTGTAGCAACAGATGTTGATAGAAACAACCAAACCCATTAGATTCTCAAAGGACCATGTGAGACGAATCAAGAAAAAAATTTGTTCAAATATCAAGAAGAAGGGTTCAAAGGTCAAATTGGTATTTTTTTTCTTGGATGAAACGACTAATGAAGTGGTGAGTGCCAAGAATACTCTCAAGAATATGCAAGAAGAAATTTGACACAAGATAGCTCCAATAGAGAAGATTTACAAGTTGGAGAGAGTGAGATTTAGAGCTACGACCAAACTCATCTCAATAGGCAGTGGTGTACTACTAAGAATATAGCCAAAGACATCTTGGCTAAGAACATGCTATTAATTAAAGGCTTGCAATTGCTAGATAGGTTGGAGAACAAAATGAATAAAATTGTGCAAAAGCTATCTCATATTAGGTAACTTGGTTTCCCTAATTACCTAGGAGAAGATCATCAATACATTGAAAAAGTAGTGTTGGGAGCCTGCTTAGACTCTATTATGGAAGATGGATCCAAAATAGAAGGATATCCTGAGTCAATCCAACAAGACTAGGTGATCTAGTTGATTAAGATCCTGATAGATCTCAGAGATGTTATAGATAAAGTTGGTAATGACGGGGCAGAACCATCCTATGAAATATTATCAAGTTTATAGCAGATTCATAGAAACATCCTAGTAGTACTAGGAATTCCACAAAAATCTTGGGAGGAAGCTTCAAATTCACTAAGCAAGGTTGTCCAATTACTCAGTGAGGAGGACATTAGTGAAGCATTTGTTAGTGTAGAAGAGATAGAAGAAGATGAATCCAAAAAGGAAGATCAAATCGAAGAGAAAGTAAAGGAGGAAGAAGTCCAAGAGATTAAGCCAAAAAATCCTAATATAGAGGTAATCCATGTTAATAAAGAATATTTTGAAGACGGAGAGCAAGAAGAGCAATAGGTCTAATGACAAAGACCACTAAAAAGAACAAGTTTTGTGGAGTTTGGTAGTCTAACAGGTGTTAGAGAAACAAAGAAAACATGAACCTGCAAGCAACCTCATGCGTATGGAGCTGTGAAAACGTGAAAACCACCTATAAAATAAGTCCTCCCTAGTGCAGGTCAATCATATTTTGCTTTATAAATGGTTTCTTCAAGGACCATGAGCCTCTGGATGGTTTTGTCTTTGATCAAGAGGTTGATAGTCATGAAGAAGCAAATTTTGAGTCATAATACCACATACAATTGAATGTCATGAAGCCAAAGACTATAAGAGAAAGCCCTTACGAGCAAAGCTTAGATTTATACCTCTTGTCTTATCTCCATGTGAATAATTATCCTTTGATTATATTTTGAAGAAAATAGTTGGAGTCTAGCCGACCTTTTCGTATTCTTACATTTCAATTTGTTACTTCCCACCCATTCCATCATTTCATTCATCTTCATCCATCCCCTCATTTTTTCATGTTATTTTCAAGTCATTCCTTCCATATCACTCTTTTTGTCCATTTCCTTTCATCCCACAATCTTCCATCATTCCATTTATTTAGATTCCATGAACCCAATGGATAGGCTTTGAGTTTTAAAATTTTGCAAGCAAAGATTCCTTAGGAAGCACCAATAATGTAGGCCAAAATTGACTACATCTCAACTTAGCTCAAATTTTACAAAAATTGACTAAGTATGGAGAAAGTAAGCATAATTCCACTATTTTTTCCATTTTCACTAAAAAATGCAAATTCTCTTGAAAAGGTCGAAAAAGGAGAAAAGATTGCCAAGCGTGAATTCCTGTTTTATTTGTAATTTGTGTGCAAATAAAAAAAGCACTAGAAAATGTCAATCCGCTAAAAAGTATGATTCCGTGAAAAAGTGCAAAGTGTTCATTATAAGCAAAACAGACAATTTCCTACTTCCTTTGTTGGTCAAGTGCAAATGAAAAGTGCTCAAAAGTGTTAAAATCCAAAAAGCGCTAGAAAATAGAAATCCATAAAAAAGGCAAAAAATGGAGAAAAGCATCCACACAAGATTTCCTGACGCCTTTGATATTCGTGCACAAATCGAAAAGCACTAGGAAAATCTTACAAAGGAGAAATCACTGAAAAACATATTTTCACGGAGAAAGCTGACCAAGAGGCTTGAATACCGAAATGCACGATTTCCTATCTCCTTTTTTGCTAGCTCATAAATTAGAAATGTGCTTAAGAAACATGGTGAACGAGCAGGTATGGATCCGAATATTGTGGATAATTGTTTAAGCATGCAAGTAAGATAAGGGGGACCCACTAGTTAGAAAATTGTTGAGTTTATAAAGCTAAAGGAATGTGAGCGAAATCTTGATTTTGCGTTATTTTTAGTTTTTGTGGTCAAGACTTGGAAAGTCTAATCTCGATCGGATTCAAGGGGGATTCAAGTGAAGAGCGACCACATGATAATCAATAATAGTTGTTTATTTGCAGATCACTGGTAGTCGTTAGTATTTCTTTGAATTTATATTTTTAGCGTGTTTTTGCGTGCTTGCTTATTGTAGAAGACAAAGGAAAGATGAATCATGTGCCATGGAAGCCGAATTGCCACTTATAATCCAAAAGCTTCCAAAATATTCTAATCAACCAGATTCAATTACATATCAGTGGATGACAAAAGGTCGCAAGAACCATCAATGGTGGAAATGACTCTGATCTGAAGTTGGTTATAACCGATTAAGAAGAGGCAACTGGCTGGCACCATGGATGACAAGTTGCCAAGAAAATCAAGAATCATCAAACTTCTCTATAATGCTTAGAATAAAATTTACTGTAAATCTATAGATAAATGTAGTGATCTCCTTTCAAAAGGTTGGCTTTGAAGTGTTTGCTTGCACTACTATGTATATCTTCTGTAGTTAATGAATGAAGCATTACAAGGGATGTTTACCTCGAACTTGCATTTGTGTTGATTGGTTGGTCATGATCCTATAAAGTTATTTATGCTATTGCTGCTATGGTTAGTCTATTCTGTTGATTTGGATAGCTGACTTAGAGTAAATTGAAATAATTCATTCTTACATACATGCTTATGAGAATTCTATTTTTGTTAGTCAAGGCATTGATCTTATTCTGTTAATTTGGATAATTAATGCTTTAGATGTTTGGAATAATTATTTAAGTGTGTCAAAGGCCATTAATGCAGAATGTTGCAAAGTTTTGAATATTTGTAGTCTTGAATACAACTTCTGAAGTTTAATTTACTAGAAGGTACTTTGTGGATGTCTATGTTGTTAGCTTCACCCGTCCACCCTTTATTCATATATTTCTAACCCTTCCATCTCTACCCTTAAGCTTTTACTATTTTGAGCTAAAGAGAGTCAACACCTATTAAGTTGATAAGGTATACCAACCTTTTCTGGAGGTTGAATCAAAGCAATTTGGTTCTTCCAATGTTTAGTTTGGGCTGTGATTAGCGGGTGCTCACCTTCAAATCTCTTAGGATAATGATCATAGTTCTAGCATTGGCTTGATGACAAACCAGACTACAATATTCCACAAAGGATACAAAAATATATTAGAATGTAATAAAGTAGCAAAAAATGGAAAAGGACATGGAGGAGTAACAATACTAATAAAATAGTCTTGGGGTAGACTCATATAGGTTGAGAAAGAAGACCCAAATAAATAGTATATATGGATTAGAATCACATATAATGACAAATTGATTAGTATTAGAGCTTGTTATTTTACATAAAACAATCAAAGTTTTATACGAAATGAGGCTTAGATCATAAGAATCCATATATGACATTGACAAAATATGTCACAAAATATATCAAGCTTGGAGGGGTGGTTTTAGTGGGTGACTTTAATGTCAGGACAACAAATAGACAAGCAAGCTCTTTAAATATCAATGAAGGCATAGATGATAATCCATTATGGCTAGAAGAAGAGGTGGATCATCATTGGTTAAGGTCTTTAAATGATAATCAAGTATCCATCACACATTGTGGAGAAGAACTTCTTGAACTATGTAGCATAGAGGGGTTGATCATCTACAATGGCATAAATATATGATTTTTTTTTTTGGAAAATGTACTTGTCAAATACATAATGGACATAGTGTAACTGATTATGTTATTTGTTCACCAAACTTCATTTCAAGGATAAAAGATCTAAAAATTGAAATAATTCCTATGGAGCTAAAATCTAATCACAATCTAATGTATATAAATATGTAAATGCAAGAAAGTGGGCAAGAAAAACATCTTCATGTAACTAAAGAAAAACAACAAGAAACATCTCTATGACAAATAAAAATAAAATAAAAACTTTTAAAACATCATTCAAAAAATTCAACAAAGAAAGAAAAGAAAGAGGACATATAATTTTCAAACTTACACTTTTGATAATAGTAAATTCATGGATATAATCAAAGAAGCCTTGGGATCATGTAAAAATTTAAAACCTAGGAAAAGAAAACATGAAATATTTCCTATAAATCTATGGTATGATGAATAATACAAAGAAGTAAGGAGAACCTTGAAACAACTAGGCAAAGAGAAAATAAATAGCAAGATATATAAATAACTAGTTAAAACAAAAAGAGAAGAAAAATAAAAGAGTAAGGCAAAAAAAGTTGATCTTGCAAAGCATATCCCAAGACAATTTAAAAAAAAACTACAACAAAAAAAAAGCACACAAAAAAATTTATCACAAGCAAATAATGGTTGCAATATGCTAAGCAATTATATGAGAGAAAGCAAAAAAAATTTACTCCTATAATTGACACAATTGATGAACTTTTTTCTCTGAAAGATGTGGAGGGCAATAAAAAAATAACAATAGGTAAAGCTTAGGATATAGATGATTTTCAAACTGAACATCTCAAGTGTGGGGTTGACATCTAAGCACCACACATCCAAAATATTTTTAATGGCATCATTAGAGGAAGCTTTCCATAAAAATGAAAAATTATTGGTCAAAAATATTCCTAATGGAAAGGTTTGCGCACCCGCAAACCTTGACCAAAATTGAGTGACTGCAAGGCCAGAGGGTTGAGCGGGTCAATCTATGGAGAAGATCGAATCCTCATAAATCCTAGCTGACTATGATAAGGGAAAAGAGTGTTAAAAGAAACTTAAAGGAAGTTGAAGCTATAACTTACAGGGATGCAAGTTTAGTTGCATCAAAACATATGCACAACTTAGACCACATGCGTAAATGGACCACCTAACAGACCACCCATCCTACTCTCATTTAGCATCTATCACACTTGATTGAAAGTAAATTCTATAAACTATTGAATGAAATGCATGAAATCTAGATTGTAAAATTAAATCACCTTCACTCAATTAGCTTTAGCAAAAATAAACACTCAATCATTCACACATTCATGAGACAATTTGGAGGCCAAACAATAATACATTTATATTTCTTGAAGAGCAAAAGCTTTACATATGAGTTGTAATGGCTAAAGAATCGATGACCAAAATGAATTTCACTTTGGTATATATAACCTTTTATAATAAATTCTGCTACTACATTCATGGTGGTAGGTGAAAAAACATGGTTGCATCAAGAGATCAGCCATGCTACAAATCTCTTTCGATCCTCTGCAAAATGCAACTAAAGGCGGCTATCAGGAGAAGGTGGGTAGTACTGCTTGAATTTGGTCCCTTGATCAATTTTGCCCTGCCTAAAAATTCTAATGGGTCATAAATTTACCCACTTGCTCTTAAAAGAAAACAACATTTATCGGACCTCTTCGAAATTGATCACTTCCCTAGACCTGAGACTCAACCTGTTATCGCCCACTGAACGGGTACCAAACCTCTTTATTAGTAGTCACTCACCATGTGCCCTCGTAAATGGGGTGATTCTTCCTTCCTATATAGGTCCTCTGATATGGTGATAATTCCAACATGGGCAGACCTTTGGGATCTCTCCACTATCTATTAAGTTCCTAGAATTCTGCCTGGCACAATTCCTTGTTAGGGCAGACCTTTGGGCTTCATATCAGTTCTCTAGCTTGGGCACGACTTCGAGATTCTTTAATGGTATGGTGAAAGCCCATTCCTTCACCTAGCCCTATAGATAGGTGATTCTGCCCCACCTATGTGATGAGGCTTCAGGGTTTAGCCGAAGCCCGCCTGCATCCCGTTTCTTTGCCCATCGTTATCGTGATGGGATTTCAGGATCCTGCTCTTCCACCTATCTATTAGAAATACGTTGAATATTTTCCATGTTATTCTGGTGGGATTAACACTAAAAGGTTGGACACTCTATACCTATACTTTTAAAGTTATTTTTAGACCCATATGGGCTTTTAGGGTCACTATATTTGAACCCATGCTTTTTCACCCATGATATTGTAAAATCCGTGCATGTGCCTTTGTTATATATATCACACTTGCATTAGGGTTTGGGATGATACATAAGAATAATATTATTGTATTGGATACGGTCAAGTTAATGCAATAATAAGATAATATTATGCTGGTTTTTTCTCGGTTGAGGGTTTCCAGGATAAATATTGTGTAATGTGTGAATGTGTGATATTTTTCTTTTGATTCTATTATTACTGCTTTTTTGATTTAGTTTATTAGGGCTCCTTATTTCTCATCACTATCATTCCTATGGTGGGATTTTGGGGCCTAGTTGGATTCCATGAATACCCGCCTCTCCACCATAGACAATACTTAGCCAAGTTTTACATGCTAATATGGAGGAGCTTTAGGAATGATCTCCTCCTTCACTCAAGGTAGCTTTTTGGGGTCAACCCTATATCCCATGGTGACCCATTTTGTGCCACACTCGACACTTAGTCGCTTTGACATAGTGTTAGATTCTCGTTTCCGCTCTTACCACCATACTTTCACCGCCTGTATTACAACCTATACCATCATCCAAAAGATTCGACTACAACTCTGCCGCATACCAGGGCTCTTCCTCAACATCCACCACCCATAAGCTTGGCTCCAAAACTTTACTAATATGACAATCATCATATTGTCTATAAAAAAGGGGAATAAGTGGGTGAGAGCACTCAAAATTTCATCCACACTCTTGGCAGCTCATAGGGAATTTCCACTTTGTGGAAACAGAAATCCATATGACATTCTTATGCAAAAAGCACTTTCAAACAGGGAAGATAAGAGGAAAAGGATATAAAAGGCACAAATAAAAACAACCAAGAAAGGCTGCAAGACAAAGGAGGGTGGCGAGCGATGGGGTGGAAACTACGTGCACAAAAAGACAAGACATTACGGAGAAAAAGAAAAGAAGGGGGACCAAAGGGGGGAAAAAGGATAAAAGGAGAGAGCAAAGCGGAAAACAAGAAAAATAATACATGGGAGGAAAAAAAGAGGAGAGGAGGAAACAATAGGAAGAATACAAGTACCACTAACCATTAGTGACAACAAGTACAAGGGGAGGACGAAAGAAGGAGATGAATAAAATAAAACAAAGAATCAAAAGAGAAGGTAATCCTGGGTTATCCCATGGCAATGTCAAGATGAATTACCTAATCCATAGGACACCCCCACAGATTACACTTCCATTAACATACTCCGCTGCAGTCCAAGGCTACTTCAAGGATAGACATAATGCCAAAGATATTTATCCACCATAACTTTTCTTTCTCGTGAAGTTAAGCAAGAACTCATTCCACCTATTACCATTCACCTTGGAAACATTCAACTGCAGTTGTGCTCTCAGACTTATGTTTTCTGGTAATTTTTATCACTGCATATGAGATGTTGTATATAGAATAATTCTCTGTGTTGCTCATGGAATGGGTGCCTTACTTGGACATATTTGGTTTGATATGGATCATCCAGTAGTCCTTTTAGTGGGTCAGTCTAGATTCTTCTCTTTTGTATGCCTTTTAATCTTATGATTTTATGTTCACATTGGTATGACGTATTGTTCTGCTCACATGAGTCTTGCCAGCTTCACTTTATGCGATCGTAGATTTTTAGTATCTAAACCTCTTGTACTTGCTGCTTTTATCCATTGGGATACGAAGTCACAACAACAAAACAAAAATATAAACCAACAAACAAGGAAGGAAGAAAACAAGGGAATAGGAGAAAGTGCTACAAAGTAAAGATGCCATATGGGAATCCCTTTACATTCCCTACTTAATTAATTTTGGCTCTATGTCCAACTGGAAATAATTACTAGAACCAATCTTCCTGTAATTTGCATGCAAGATGATGTCACCTACTACACAACCATGTACTGGCCGCACTTTTTATTTAATTTCTAGATATTTACATAAAATTATGGCTTGCTCAACACACCTAAGCACAAGATCCTTTTGTAGCTCATCCTGTGAATCTGCAATACCTATACCAAATGGCACCAAACTTGAGTTGTTCTTCAAATCCCACTTGGTACTATCTGTAGCCATCATAAATTGTAGTGGAGCTCCAACCAGATCTCATATCTTACCTTGGATTCCCTATACTTTGGCCACAAGGGTTGGTACGAAAACCATTCATGCATCGTCAGCCTTCCTCTTTGATGTTGACTTATCTAGAGATAAATACCAAGATTTATTTCTCCTAGAATCGATCCGATACGTTACCCATACATCATTATCCTCTACCACCTTTCTACTTTGAACCTTTATAAAACCATCGAGATCATCATCCTTTGGGTCCCATTGGGATTTAAAACTGACTGTTGGATTGATGAAGAGTGTTAGGGTAGAGGGATCATAATATAACTCCTTTTGGAATGAATATAGTGTTCGCACAATCTTTGAGCTTGCACCTAGTTCACACATGACTTCTTATATAGGGCTCAACTCTCGTTTGATGTATTCCTCAATAAGAAATGATGCAATCCTTGATTTAGCATTGTGATGACCTTCCCACCTAAAGGAATCATCATTTGACCAGAATCCTAACTAAAACATCCCCTCATATGCTTGATAAAGTGCAAGGATAAACATATGCCAAATACAAGAGGAACCTCTACCACCTTAACATCTTGGATGATAGCTAGAACCAGATGCCCTTGTATCAACATTGGAAAATCATGTAGTTTTCCCAATCTTTTGAGCTACTTTCCCTTATAGCGAAGTACCTTCGGTCCACTTATTTTTGGGATGAGCCCCAAACTCTTGCTGATTTGCATTGGTATAATGGAGATCGATATCCCAGGATCCACTACACAATTGTGTAACATATAATTCTCCATAGTAATGGATAAATAGAAGGGAGGATCATGACCTTATGGAAGTTAGGGGAGGGGGTTCTTTGTGTACATTCCAGCCTCAGGTTTCACTAGTATACCTTTTAGGGACACATCGATTAAGTTGATATTTTTTGATGCCAATAGTCCTCCATCCCATCGATATAGGAGTTGAGTTTTTGAATAGGTTTTGAAATCGCTTTACCCATTTTGCTCTTTGATGGGTAACAACTGCTAGGAAGTAAAGCTTCTTGTACGCTTCCAACCTTTATCGGTTCAAAGAAGGGCATTATCAACAAGTAGATTTGGCAATATTATATCCCTTGCTTATATGCTTTGAATGGAGATAATTTTGGTCTTGTCATGCATGGTCTGCTCAGGAAGAGATGACTCGGTATTCATTTTCCTACATGCCATGCCTTTGCAGTGAGCAACAAGCAACGATGCCATCCATCACTGGAAATGCACTAGCTTGCTTAGAGCAAATTCTTCTATTGCATGGGTTAGGATCCTCATTTTTATTCCATCCGTTGTCTTCATATGTTTGCATCTTTCCTTCTGGAAAGGCTCCCAAATTTGCAGTTGGATGCAAATAGGGCTGCTACACAGACAATCCCCAGTTACCAAGCTCTCCATTTTTACTTGTTGAGAGTTTCCTTCCCATATTTCTAACCTCTCCATCTAGCCCTTGGATCTTCATCCTCAACTCTTGCTGCATTTAGTGCATTTTCCCATGAGGATTGGCAAGAAGATCATTTTACATTGTTTGATATTGACCAAGTACGACCTCTGTAGGAAATGGGGTTGAGGAGGGTTGCAATGGATTGATAACTTCCCTTGAGGAATTTTTTTTTGCTTGGATTAGGATATTTTCAGCTTGAAAGTATTCTTTGAATATTTGGGGAAATCTCTTTTCTCCAGACTGCTGGATGAGGATGCTTATATCAAGGTTGAAATCCTGAATATAGTATATATATACTTGAGTAGGTGACGATCAAACTTCATGGGGTACCCTTATCCACATTCTCATAAAATAAACATTGAAGTCTACCATGCTTTTGCAATGGGTCCGCTTTCCCATGTGCTGATGCTTACATTTTCAAGAGATTTGAACCACAACAATGCCTTCCATTTGAGAGAAAGAGCAAGCAACCTCAACATGACATCTTCTGATGTGATATTGTGAATGATAGCTAGGGTGGCCACATCTTGGCAGTGCTCATATGTAGTTTCTTCTATACCATAAAAATTTGGTAGGGTCTTTAGTGCCACCTTGGGTATGTCATGATGATCTGGGATGTTCAGAGGACCTATATTATTCCAACAAGGATAGCCCTGTTGAGCCACAAGAGACATAGATCCTTCATAACTTTTGGGTTTTTCCTTTGGAATGAAGTCACCAGATGAGCATAAGATTTCCACAAATGAGGTCAAGACTACTCATCAAATATTTAGACCGTAGGGAAAATAATTTTTTCAAAAAACATAGAGGGCTACCAATTAGGGATTTTGGGTTGATCCCCTGCAGAGTCGTTAGGTGAATAAAATATAGATATTACAGAACAAAGTGTCACTAGGCTCTACTTAACAAGGGTAGTGAGACCTCAAGGTTCCATCAGGCATGACAAAAAATTTTGGTCGAAAATATACCTAATGGAAAGATTTGGGCACTCACGAACCTCGATCAACTTTGAGTGACCGCAAGGCCAGAGGGTCGAGCAGGTCAATCTCCAAAGAAGGTTGGCTCCTCGTAAATCCTAGTTGACTATGATTAGTGAAAAGAGTGTTGAAAGAAACTTAATGGAAGCTGAAGCTAGAACTTATAGGGGTACGGGTTTAGCTGCATCAAAACATATGCACAACTTAGACAACTGCAAGAAGTGCAAATGGATCACCTAACAGACCACCCAACCCGCTCTTAATTAGCATATATCACACTTGATTGAAAGTAAATTTTAGAACTACTGAATGAAATACATGAAATCCAAATTGTAAAATTAAAACACCTTCACTCAATTAGCTTTAGCAGAAATAAACACTCAATCATTCACACAATCATGAGATAATTTAAATGTCAAACAATAATACATATGTATTTCTTGAACAGCAGAAGCTTTACATATGAGTTGTAATGGCTAAAGAGTCGATGACCAAAATGACTTGCACTGGTATATATAACCTTTTACAATAAGTTCTACTACTGCATTCATGGTGGTAGGTGAAAACACGGTTGCATCAAGAGATCATGTTGTACATCTCTTCTAATTCTATGCAAAATACAACTACAAGTAGTTATTAGGAGAAGGCAAGTAGTACTGCTTGAATCTGATCCCTTGATAAATTCTACCCTACCTAATGATTTTTATGGATCATAAATTTATCCACCTGCTTTTGAAAGAAAATAGCTTTTAAATGCATAGTTGAACCTCTTCGAAATTGACCGCTTCCCTGGACTCGAGACTCAACCTATTGTTGCCCACTGAATGGGCATAAAACCTCTTTATTTTTAGTCATTCACCATGTGCCCTCATAAATGACATGTTACTTCCTTCCTTTATAGGTCCTTTGACATGGCGAGAATTCCAACATGGGTAGACCTTTGAGATCTCTTCGCTGTCTGCTAAGTTCCCAGAATTCTGCTCAACACAATTTCTTGTTAGGGCAGACCTTTGGGCTTCATATCAGTTCTATGGTCTGGGTGGGACTTCAAGATCCTTCAATGATATGGTGAAAGCCCATTCCTTTGCTTGGCCCTATAGTTAGGTGATTATGTCCCACCTATGTAGCGGGGCTTTGGGGTCTAGTCGGAGCTCACCTGCATCCCATTTCTCCACCTATCGTTATTACGATGGGCTTTTAGGATCCTGCTCTTCTGCCTATCATACCTGTGGCGGGATTTTGGGACCTGATTGGATTCCATGAATACCCGCTTCTTCACCATAGGTAATACTTAGCCAGATTTTACATGCTAATCTGGAGGGACTTTAGGAATCACCTCCTCCTTCACTTAGAGCAACTTTTTGGGGTTAACCCTATGTTCCATGGTGATCCATTTTGTGCCAAACTCAACACTTAGTCACTTTGATGTAGTGCCAGATTCTTATTTCCGCTCTTACCACCATACTTTCACCATGGTGATCCATTTTGCACCACACTCGACACTTATTCACTTTACTATAGTACCAGATTCTTGTTTCTTCTCTTACCACCATACTTTCACCACTTGTATTACAACCCAAACCCACCATCCAAAAGATTTAACTACAAATCCACCACATACCAGGGCTCTTCCTTAGCATCCACCATCCATAAGCTTGGCTCCAAAACTTTACTAATTTGATAATCATCATCTTGTATATCAAAAATGGGAACAAGCGGACGAAAGCGCTCAAAATTTTACCCACAATAACCAACCTAGTCATACCATTGCATAAAAATAGAGACATTGACAATCCTTTAAATTATTGCATCATCATGATTAATCTTCTTTTTGTAAAATTGTTTGACAACATAGTAGAAAGCAAAATTAGTCAATGAACAAAAAATCAATGAAATAGAGCAATAGGGTAAGCAGGGTTTAGACCAAAGTACTCAACATAGATCACTGCATTATTTTAAGGTACCTAATAGAGAACATATGGAATACTTTTTTTATTTATTGTTGTTTTATGGACTTTAAAAAGGATTTTTTTTTAATGTAAAGGCCTAACTTTTAATTAATTAAAAAATACAAGTCTTTACAACCAAAAAATAGGTGGATAGGCACACCCCAATATGTAGTCACACTAACTCAGGTGGAGTTAGGCAACATTACTCAAAACAATAAAAACATGGTTAAACCCGTCACCAACCACAACACCAAAAAACATGCATTAAATCATGTCAATCATGGAGGTATGCTCACGAGGTGAATGCCCATCACCTGCCAGATGCTAACAATCGATATTAGGAGGAATGGAAATGAGCCATCCATCCTCCCTTAATACCTAGAGGTAAATTATGGAAAAGAATGAAAGAAATTGGCATACCAACCAACTATTGATCAATTGTACACAAATTTTTGATTAGGTGGAGGCAAAAATTAAAACTCTAGGATTATCAAAGTGTATTCAGAGTGATATTGGGGCGAAATAGGGTTGTCCATTTTCACCTACTTTATTTGACCTTTACATTGATAAATTGGAGAAATGGGTGGAAAGGAAGAGAGGAGAGAGAATACAATTGGATAATTATGTAGCGAAACTTTTTTATATACCTATGACCTCATCTTGATTGGCAAGATACTTGAAAGTTCAAAAGAACATCTAAAAGATTTAGAGCATTTTTGTAAAGAAGTTGAGATGCATGTAAACACTAACAAGACTAAAATTATGGTCTTCTCCACTATGAGAGAGCAAATAGAGGTAGTAACAAAATACAAATACATTGGGTTAGATTTTCAAAGCAAATTCAATTGGGAAATATGCAAGATGAAATGAATACAAGCATGATGGAGGACACTCTACTCATTTCTAAATAGGGTCAGAAAAGAAGAGTTGTGGATTGAAAAACCATTAAGGTCCTTTTTGGGTTATTTGTTATTCTAGTGGTGCTATATGAGTGTGAGGTGAGGGCTAGTAATACATCAAATTTTAAATGGAGACAAATACAAATAATTCAAAACTGACTAATTACAAATAATTTCAAAATTAAAGCATCAACCCCATATAAGATTTTACTTCTTGAAATAGGGACTTTTTCATTAGAAGCAGAAGCTATGAGTAGGCTATTGGAGTACCTAAAGAAAATACAAAAAATGGAAGATAATAGGTTCCCAAAACATGTAATCAAATAAACACTAAATAGAAGAAAAGACACATAGATGAAATAAAACAACAAATGGATGGACAAATGGAGCATTGAATTTCATGAGGTCCCAAACTCCAACAATGAAATTAAACAATATGTAAGGAAAAAATTTAGACTTGTCATGTGGACTAAAAATTTAGGAAGGAAAATACAGTAATATATTAACGAGTTCAACCTAAACTATGGACACAACCAAAAGAAATATATAGATTCAAGGATCAAATAGAAGGGAAAAATGCTTATAATCCAACTAAGATCTAGTTCATATCATCTCAAATGCAAAACTAGGAGATAGACAATTCCTTAGGAGGCATGGTCAAAACAATTATGTCTTTTGTAGAGCAAGAGTAGCGGAGACCAAAAAAGATTTCTTTATGGAATGTAAATCCTAAAAGGGTATCATGATTGCATAAAAGTAAATTCAATAATAAAACGAAAAATATTTCTTTATGGAATGTAAGTCCTACAAGGGTATCATGATTGCATAAAAGTAAATTCAATAATAAAACTTATTGAAGAATTGAGAATAAAAAAACAAGGAAATTTCTCATCAAAATATAAATATTAAAAAAAAAAAAACGCTCCAAAATATATTAAGTTTTTTTTTTTTTTTTAATATACAAGGTTTCTTCTCTCACCTAGCCCATATTGGTAAGTATTTACTTTAAAAGATATTAAGATTATGTTGAGTTTTTTTTTTGTTGAACAATTTTCTTTCTTAAATGTTTTTTTTTCTTTTTTGTTACATAAGAGAGTTGGTCACAACCACACTATTTTTAGTAACTAACAAAAATAACTAACAAGCACAGGGTTCAAACCACAAGGCGACTTCCACCAAACCTATTTCGCCTCATTATTGTTGACATGACGTGAAGAGGACCATCGATCGCTTGGGATTTGTACCGTCATCGTCGGTCTGGCACATACTTAAAAAATTCAGATCAGACTACTACCTTTGCAAATAGGCTACCTAGGTGTCTTCTTGATAAATACCTGGCCAGACAAACACTTACCCATCCACCTAGTCCTAGGAGACAATTTTCTTTCTTAAATATTGTTTAACTTTAAAATTCTAAATAAAAAGTATAAGGTTTGAATTAAAAAAAGAAAAGATCATTCTCTCTATATATATTTTGGTTACACATGGGAGTTGGTTACAACCATTATTTTTAGTAGCTGGTATGTGCAGGGTTCAAACCACAGGGACTGCTCCCAACAAGCCTAGTTGTCTTGTTGTTGACCTGACATGAGATGGAGACCACTGGTCATTGAGTGTTCGTACTGGTACTGGTGCCGTTGTCTTCGGTTTGACGTGCACTCAAAGGATTCATATCACACTACTTCCTTTGCTAATAACACCTCCAAAGTTTGAACCTAAATCTCTTCAATACACTTAAAATATTGTTTAACTTTAAAATTTAAATAAAAAATAAAAAATTTGAATTAAAAAAAAGAAAAGATTATACACTCTATTCCATGTTATATTAAAACTATAAAAAACTATTAATCCTTTAAATTGTTTTGTTCCAATACAAATAATTATATTCATTTCTATTTCACAACTCTTTCATGGGAGGAGACACTCCGTGCCAACGGCTATCTATTCGAGCCGACCCAAAAAAAAAGAAAAAAAGAAAAAGGTGATATGGGTTAAGAAAGTTCTAGCGGTTACTGATGATTTGAATTTGAAATCTAAACCAGATTTAAGGAACACCCGTTTTCCTTATTCAGCATTCTTGGCATTTATGCACCCACATAAGACTTTTATCAATAGATTTGCAAACTTTATTTTTTTTAACTTTTCCATCAAAATCAGTAAGACCAGCAAGTCTTCTTCTGGAGAAGCGCTAAGCTTCGTTATAGATATTCATCTGTAGAGCTTCTCGGAGGTCTCCTGTGCCACTTAAGGTCAGCATTTCACAAACTTGTTCTTTTTTCTTTTAGTTTCAAATGAGGGGCACTCATTTTTGTTTTTAAGAATTGTTACTATTTTGTTGATTAAAGTGTCTGTTCGTACAATTTTAGATCGGATCATCCTTATTAGACTACCACAACCTTGCCAAATGTGTGCCTGGTTATGAACTGCTTCACTGGGGCAAGAGGGGTTTAACTCTGGATTACTCTATTATGCCATTACACAATCCCTTGGAAGATCTCAGGAACTTTGCAGGTTTTGGACATACCAATATGTGATATGACTAGAAGAAAAAATTTAAATCACTTTTTTGGGACACAGTCTGGGCAGCATGCTAATTTGTAGTATGAGATGCCCTTGTGGAAACAGGGGAACTTTTTGGTGTGTGCTTTGTAGGAATCCATTAGGGTTTCTAGGAAAGTGCAGGACGAAGTTTTTTAAATTTTTTGCAGGCTCTGCATGTTCTTATTAAGAAGCTTGTACTATTAAGGTATTGGATTTTGTTGCAGGGTATGCTAAGGTTTCTAAGTGAACTGTACAACCTGGGTTAAGAGCAGTTTTAGAGGTTAGGGTTTAGGAACAGAGGAAATGGGGTGTGTTGTGTCCAGCCTTCTCCGTTGTGTCCAGTTATTAATGCGTACTTTGTCTGATCAAATTGTTAGGGTTCGAGTCTGTTTGTAATCATCCCTCTGCTCCCTGTCTTTGTTTTTGGAATTTCAGTTCACTGTCTCTAACCTGACCCCCAATTGTAATTCTTCATGCAAATTGGCATACGAGATTTTCAGGGAATGTACCTAAGGTAGTCTTAATCTGTGGTTTGATTTGAGTAGGGGCTGAAGAGCTTTCAAGAAGCCTTGCACTTTCTCTAGACTTGTGTGACTTAACCCTATGAAGCCCTGCACTGCCTCTAGACTTGTGTTACTTAACCCTATTCTTAGTGCGGCTCGACATAAGAGACTTTACAACTGTAGTGAAAAGGAACTTAAAGCTGACTTCAGTAGTTAGGTACCTAAAGCTTGCGTTAGGCTACTTGGAATCTCCACAGGGAAAATGCAATGATGCTCTATACATTTTTACTGAACTCAGGTGCATGAACTAATATTGTTTGATACAAGCTGAATCTGTAGTCTTAATTGCATTTACATTTTTCACTCTATCTGGCGGCTGGCGCTAGGAACAATGTGGTGATTCTGTTCAATCTGTTCTCTATCAGTTTTTATGTTATCTGTCTATTGTGGATAGTTACAAAGGGATCAGGTTGAATTAGGCCCTTATGGTTTTATGCTCGTCCAGGGTTGAGGTTCCTGTGTTGATTATTTTTCGAACTTTTACTGTGTGATTTTACATTAGATCATTTTCTTGATTGCCCCTTACTTATCACCGTATTGTGGATTGTTTCACAGAGATCAAGTACTTGTTAAGTTCCTACCCGATTGGTTTTTTATTTCTTATTTTTTGGTTTGAACCTAGGTCTCCCTAAGAAAACCTAAAACCCTAAACACTATGTTGTCCTAACAAAAACAATTGCTCATATAAATGGGCTGCTTCACTTCAATCGTTTGTTTTTGTCATGGATGGTAATGCCAATCTGTTTGTAACTTCAACACCGAGTGGACAATTTATGCTTCGTTTGCTGGAAATTAGATCATCCGGTTTTTAACGATTACTGTCCATGAATTGGGTTTATTTACATTTATTTTACATTCGGATACTCAGTGTCGAAATTTTGAGCAAACTCTGTTTGCCATGAAGTATTTTCAAAGGTGATGTTTCAGTGATTACGAATTTTCTTTTAACTTCCAACTATTCTTGTTTGCAGTTCTCTATAACTGAGCAATGCAGACACCATATTCTAAGATAATAATGTCAGGAACCCCAGCAGTGGGCCCTCAAAGCAGTATTCCAAAACCTGGTAACTCTTCACTTCTTCACAAATGAACAGTGCATTGGAATTCATTTTATGCAAAGGGATTTTAGAGTTTTGCATCTATCATATCCTTGTCATGTCTTATTTCTGCAGGAAACGACTTTGTTTCCGCAAGTGGCCGTCGAGCCCTGCTAGATGTGACAAATGATTCCCCCATTGTTGGCCTGGCCCTTAAGGAAAGCAATGGCACAGAAACACCTTCTAACACCAAGCTCTGCCCGCCTCTAGAATCTGAGCAGACTCCTGAAACAGGTGAGAAATTGCTGCGTTACCGAGTAAATTCACTTCTTCAGAAGGTTCAATCTAATTGCGTAAAGCCTGCTTCAAGCCTGAGAAACCTCAGCCATCTCAATGGATACCTAGAATCTCCAAGCAGACTCCTGGCCCCCACACCTGCAAATACTCCTGACTCGGTTGTTTTACATGATGATTTTACAACTCCTAAGAAGAGCTTGCTTTCAAAGAACTCTGATCAGAGCATTGGGCATTATGAAGAATTGGGCATGTCTTCTCCTCGATCACAGCCCAAAGGGGAGTCAACAATCAACTTGTCCAACAAGTCAAATCAAAAGGTAGGCCCCACAATTTCTGTTGGGGAACATTATAATGTTTTCTAAGTTTGAGATGTTGCTAGGCATAACTTACTTATGGCGTGCTTGATGAACTTTATCATTTTTTATCTGTTGCTATTGTTTCTAGTTACTTAGCATTAAGAACAGCTATCATGAAATGTGGGAGTTTAATATTTGAAAATAGAGAATGGGAGTTCGATAGGTCTGTTGCTACATTTCCTACTTAAACAGATTAATTATATTTGATATTTTCAGGTAATTGATGTAGTAGAGTTGGCCAAAGATATGTTGCCTGAAAATCCAATAACTCGAGCACTGTTCTTTGAATGTATGAAGGATACTGAGGCTTCAATTTCATCACGAAATTCAGATATCTCATCTGAAGATAGCCAGAAGGGGAGAAGTTTCAAAGATGATAATGTCTTGCCATGGTCTTTACAGGTGAACATCAGTTCATCAGATCCAAAGCAGGCTAATGATTATGCCCATGAAGAGAACAAGGTGGAGGACCAAGCTAATGGCAATTCTGTAACAGAGAACAATGAAGAAGGTGAGGAAGAAAATGAGCATGAAGAGGGTGAGGTTATAGATGATGAAGAATGTGAAGAGCTTTGTCAAGGACTCAATAAGGTCTCAGTTGATGATGGTGATGTCCCTTTGGAAGGCCTTCCAGCATTTGAAGGGAGGCATACTCGCTTTGTGTACAACAGGGATGATGAACTTGAAGGAGAAGAAGTAGTTCGTTTGAAGGGAATGCCCAGTCCCAAGGGAAAACATATTCGATTCTTAGAAGATGATGATTCTCTGAAAGGATCAAATTGACTGTCACTGGTTCATTAAGAGATTTGCACACTTCAACATGGGATTGTTGTCTGTCAGAAGAAGATGGTAATTGATTTTTGTCCTTTTCTTGAGGGGAGAGATTTTGAAATCTTCTTGCAAAATGAGCGTACCATGTATGTAAACTAAGGCTTTCTAGGCCTTAAAGAGATTTTAGGTTGTGTTACTCAAACGATGGGACAAGATTGTTTATTTGTTTTGCATTTTCTTTTTGACAAGAATTTAGGGATTCATGTTACAACCTAGATAAAGAATTCGTAAAAAATTGTTTTCAGCTGGATTCCTTGAGTGGTATTCCCCTTTTTTATTTTCTATGCATTGTTTTGTTTATTGTCAAATGGATGGAATAAAATTATTAGTTTCTTCTGCTTCTTAAAGAATATATGTTCAATAAAAGACTCCTGCATATTCGTAATAGCTTACTGTGAATGTTTTTGCTCTCAAGTTGGAGGTCCCAATTTATATGGATGAAGCAGGCAGACATGTATAATATTTGTCTCTGCTGCTTTATGTGTTATTTTGTTGATCTTGGGTTGAGCATGTTATGAATTTCTATATTAGGTTCTACATATATAATCCAGGGTGCTCATTTTCATTTTTGTTTTTTAACAAGAAGCCTACGAAAAATCATCAAATCATTTTCATTTCATAGTGACTCCACATTCTGCTTGAGAATATAAAATGTTCTCAGCCTGTTTAGAATTTGGATATTAGCTTGGATGGAATTTATAGCCAGAAATATGCTTCGTTTTAGACAATGAACTTCTGAATTAGCCTGTGTATATCACAATGACGCATGAGCAAGGTCTACTACAGCAGTTGTGACATATCAACTTAATGTTAATAGAACGAAGAATCCGGATGGCGGCTTCAGTACCCCACTTACTAGAATGAAGCTTCGAAAGGTGCTTCGATTTTGAAATAAAATATCCAATGGGCAACTTATGTTCCAATAGCCTTTATTAGTCAAGAAGCTATAGGAAATATGCTGCTTTGAGTTCCCATGTGTACCTTTCCATGATATCTTGTTTAGTCTCTATCTCTCGTAGTAATGAATTTACTTGCAGTCTCATTGGACATCTTCGACCATTAATGAACATATTTCTTCTCTAAATGATTTATTTTTTTAAAGTATAATTTAAAAAATAAATATCGTATCAAGATAATCTGTTAATGGTAAAAAATGTAATGATTTTTCAGACTAGAATGGATTTATATAGGGTTTAATAGAATAATATATATAGAAGCATAATTCTTTTATCTTATAGATTTCTTTTGAAGGTTTTTATTTGTTGGAGATTGAACGTGAAAGTTATAGATATCACAAGATTTGAATTTGGATCTTTATAAAAGTTTGGTATACCATGATAATGGAACCTTGTTTTATAAAATATAAAATTTTCACTTCCATTGCAATTTTCTTTTTTCATTTCATTAACATTTTTAGCCATTAATACCTTATGCAAATTTAATTAAATTGTTATGTTCCATAGTGGACTTGTCCTTAGATTCGTGGGGTTATCGAACTAATGAATTTTTCCACCATCCCAGAATGAGTCTTGCTATTTGAAGTCATCCCGTTGTTCCTATCCTAAAGTTTAGTGGAATATAATTAAATTGTTTTCATTCAAATTTATTATAAATTTAAAGTTTTCTATGCAATTAAATAATGTGGTATAAATCCTAAAATAGAGTATAAATCCTAAAATAGGAGTTACATAATCTTACATGTGAATTTAATATTATATTTTAGATTGGTTTGATTGTTTGTAGTTAACTAATCCAAACTTTTAAAGTCTACTCATCATTAGGCATAGATGTTTTCTCTATGGTAAGAGAAATGTCAAGCCTGTTAAAATAATTATTACATTATTTTTTGTGACCCTCCTCAAGGCATAGAATATGAAGAGATGTCATGCTAATCTTCGAAACATGAAGGGTTTCTTGAAACCAAGAGACACCATCTTGTATATATTTATAAAATTTGTACATTATTTTGAGTTGGTGAAATGTATGTTAAAATATTTCTCTTGCTTTCACTTGATTCCATCATCTGAGTCGTTGTGAAGCAGCAACCAAGAGAGAGAAATTGTGAAGAGTGTTATTTAAAGGAGGGACTGGTGAGGAGTGTTATTTAAAGAAGGGGTAATCGTCGCCATCTATCGACATGCCCTGTGTTATCAGAGTAGAGAAGACTAGAGTTTTTTATGTTTCTTGTTGCAAACAAACCCACAATTTTGTGGTTGTTCCCTAGTATAGTTCTAGGTGTATGTCAAGAAAATTTTCAAGCTCTTCAACATTAAAGGTAACTTGCATGGATGTCTTCTATAGTTCTATTCTTTTGAATACACCCATGTCTTCACGTATATTCACCTTTTACATTTAGTCACTACAGTTTGGTCTGTTTCATTATCTGTGCATTCTTTACGTTCAATTGCTACTATCTAATTTCCATCCTTGTTTTGTGGAACCAGTTTATCCAATACATTTTAGATGAAAGGAAGAAAGTTTAATCCATTGATTAATCCTCTAAGCCTGATTGCTAAGTCCACATAACCTTTTTTTTACCAAGATGTACAGCAGAATCCATCCGTTTCTCTATTTAATTATTCTTTGACATACCTTCTCCCGTATCTTCGTGGCCTACTCTCAAGCAGAAGTTCTTCCTCATTTGGGCTCAAAAGAGTCTTAGGCATCACCTTAACGTGAAGACTTGTGACTGAAACCTGTAATCTGTGCGAGAGTGAAGATAATTTTTTTGTAAGTATGAATTGTAATGGCTTGAAAAACAAGATAATTCTACAACGTTGTGGTTACAGACCTGAGATGTTGGAGATCCGTATCAGTGTAAAAAGTAGACTGCCATGCGGATTTGTTTCCGTTGCTCAGTCAAATCAAAGGCATAAGGTATCATTCTCATTTATTTTGTTGTTCCTCCATCTCATATTGCATTTCTATGTTGGGAGAGTTGGTACTTAAAATAAAAAATATATTTTTTTAAATAAAGGAGCATAAAGAGACAAGTTAAGGATACCACTTGCATTATCAGTGATGTGACCTAGGTTCAATCTCCATGGTGGATGTGTATATGAAATATTACTCAAAAAAAATTTCATGTTGGGAGAGTTGGTACTTAAATTTATTTTTATTTTTATTTTTAAATAGAAGAGTACAAACAGACAAGTCAAGGATGCTACTTGCATTATGGGTGATGTGACCTGGGTTCAATCCCCTCAGTGGATGTGTATAAGAAGTATTAAAAAAAAAAAAAACAAGTAGGCATATTTGGAAGAAGCAAGTAGTATATTTGGAAGAAGAATACTACTTTAAAAGAAACATTATATTATTGCAATATTTTCTATATATATATATATATTTTTTAAAGATTTAAAAAAAAAAAAACTATAGTAAATATTTTTGCAAATAAAAGTAAATTTTTTGTTGTAAAAAGGTGTATTTTTTTTTTTTTTGGAAATAACCAACATCTTATTTTGAAAAATCAAATTTTGCATCAATTTTTTTTATAGAAAAATTAAAATTAAAACTTCAAACATATGCTTAACACAATCACAATGTTTAGTATAAATGACATCTTTGGCTTACATTTAGAGGTAAACTTGTCGCATTAAACTACTATGTCTATAGCCTAACATAGTCGCCATAACGATATTTGGGATTCAACTTATAAATCCTTGAGAAGAAATAAAAACATTTTTTTTGTTCTTTCTACTCCATTTTTTATTATATTTGTCACTATTATTAGACATAAATCTTGAAATTGATAAATTCTAAGTATATATGGAAGGTACACCCACATACAATGATTTTTCTTTAAGCAGGTACCATTGTAGGGTCTCTCTCATGTATGATTGTCTTTCTCATGTATATAGTACTACGTAACAATCTTCTCATGTATGATTGTCTCTCTTAGGTAACAATCTTCGTACTATGTATCGTTTTATTTCACATACATTAAGGTCTCTCTTATGTATGACTGTATGACTATATATAGTGAGGACTAGCTTCTTGCACATACTAACGGGTATATAGGAAGGTCGGGTATATATAAAGGATAAGTATATAGGACTTGTGGTACATAGAAAGGGGGACCATTTTGGGAGATATAAGGAAACCTAATCATGGCTACATCAAAATATTTCTCATAGAATCACAATTGCTCAAAGGCCAAAATTTTACACCTTGGAAAACCAAGATGGGGACCATCCTAGTGTTTTGTCACAACCCGTTTCCCTTAAACCCTTTCAAGGTATAGTAATTGATCATGGGGATCAATTAATACCCATATAAGGGGTTGCTAACCCTAAAGATTACTACAAAACTCTAATTAGGGGATTTTGTAGGAAAGTACTTGGATTTGACATTAATTAATCATGTTGGATTAGATTAAATGCATTAGTATGAATGCAAATTAGGTGTCCAATTTTGATTGGATCAAATTAGGCACTAGGATTATTTAAATGTTGAATGAATATTTTAAACACCTCATGGCCTAATATGTTTAGTGGGAAGAAAAGAAATATTCTTCCCTCTATTTTTAAATATGGTCAAGAATGTAGGATGTTGGCCATAAAGGGGACACAAAGACAAGAAGGTGCATGCACCCACCTATCTTGGACCTTTCCCCAAATTAAAAATGAATACATTGATTCCCAATCACATGAGGGAGGTGGGAATTAATAAAATAACACCTCTTGCATAATATTTTAATAGGCCACTAGTGGGCTCATGAGAGGTGTTCTCCTACTATAAATAGAGAGCCTATTGAGAAGAGAAGGGGGCTAGGAAGTCTTGATGCCTAGGGAGTATGCTCTCCACCTTGGTGGATCATAAACTAGAAGGTTTGAAAGATTTCCTAGTTGAAGAAAGAGGTATTTTGGAAGACTAGAAGGAGCCAATTCTTGAGGAGAAATATGAGGACTCGAGAAGCAATGGAGGAAAGTTAAGAAGGAGATGGATCAGGTTGGATCCTTCTTGCCTTTTATTTCAACATTGTTGAACAAGGATATTTTGTAATTGCTATCTTAATTGATTATTAGGTGATTGCTAGTCCTCTTAGACTTCCTTGAATGCTTTGAAATTATCTTTGATTTAATTAAAGTTTACCTTTAACTATTCCATGAAGCTTAAGTGCTATACTTTGGAAAATCGTTGAGTAATTACCTTGTTTTATAATGAAGAATGGTTTAGAATTAACCAATGAAGTTCGGCTAATATACAGTCTAGTTTATAAAAGATACCTTGATATAATCACGGATTTCCTAGCATTAACCATTGAAGCTTGGTTCATATATTTGTAAAGAGCTTTAAAGATATTTGGCTTATACATTCCGTTTAATACCTACAAGAGATACAGGAACCAGTAGAAGGATGAAGAGCTAGTTCTTGTGTACCTTTGACTCTTCGGAATAAGACTGGTGGAATAAGATATTTTACAAAAGAAAGATAAATAAAAACTTAACCATTCTTTATGCCCTCCACGGGTTTCGAAACCGCGACATCTAGGCCATAGAGCTTTAGCACTAAGCTAACGACCAACTGCTCTACGGGGCTTGACGAAACTAAGAAGGGGAAATATTGTTATTAACCTTTCTTTGAAGCACATTGGTCGATGAATTCTTGGTGGATAGGATCCATAGTGAAGATGATATCCTTCTGGCCGAATTGAAATCTAGCATGGGTTGATTAATGGAAAATACACAGTGATAAAATCAGTGTTGTCTCCATTAAAACCCTATGCTCCTATCTAACCTCTGGGTGTTTGGACAGAATATTACGTTGTGACTCAAGGACCCTTGGTTCATCGAAATTTGTGAGAGCAGTAGCTCGTGTTTCGCGTAGGGTTCTAGTCACAAACTAATATTTACACCATAAATTTATTGATGTTGATCGCATGTTTTGTCTAAATTTCAAAGGCACGAATGATATGGATATGTATAAATCCTTAAGTTTAGTTTAGGGGGAATTGGTATGGATTTGCATGTCTAGGAGCATCCAGTCTGCGCATGGGAAGTCACAGGTAGGAATGTCATACCGGCTTTCCTAAATAGATATTCCACATCAATGAGGTGGTAGGTTCTTGGCATGTTAAAATACAATGCTCTCCTTTATTTATACAACCATCACTTGATGGTCATTGAGTGATGTCGAAGAGACCTCACTCTTGCATCGGTTGGTGATGATAGGACAGGTGGGGCATTGTCATTGAGGTAGGGCATGTTCTGTTTGCTAGGATGAACACCATATGGACTCATTCGATTGGTTCAAATAGATCGCCTGACTATGTTGACCCCTACTTAGCAGTTGCATCAAACTTGAGTCATTTGTTTTTGGCCTTGTTGACCACACCATCCTTCTGTAGCGACCCTGGGACGCACACATCGCTTTACTCTACTTGCAATATTATACCCAAAATGAAATGAAAGACCATGAAAAGCATATAACACGAAGTAACAAAGATAGATCTTTTTATTTGTATTGAAACCCGGTTACATGTCGGTCCCTCTTAGGGATACCCATTTCGATACAATGAATTACAAATGAGTAAGATGTCCCCCTTGCAAAGGGGTGGTGCGCTTTTAAAGGCTTCCCGGTTCCGCACACGGAAATGTATGAGGGCTTACAAATGCCTCCTTCTCCAGGTTTGTTTCCTAGAGGGATCCTTTTGCTCTCGTATGTTGTAGATTTTTCCAGTGAACCTGTGGCTCTACAAGCAATGAAATAATAGCACACGCTTAGATGTCCGAGATTGCCTCCCCGAATGAGGTTGTTAGCAATAACTTTCTTAATGAATGAAACTAGGGCTATGAATGCAAGTAAATGATGCAAGTCTATGCTAATGACATGAAAACATGAAGAAAAATAGAATATAAGAAGCTAATACCAAAACCCTAGACTAGGCCTCGTGGGCCACTATCCAAGACAACAACCGCTAGAATGAAACATGTTCTCTCGCTCCAAGGTTATGGATCTTAAGCTTGTTACCGATGTTGAAATGGTTGTTGTATGTGAATGGATGATCACCTCTTAGTCGGCTAGCACTTCGTCGTTCCTCAAGGGTGTTCGAATCTGCTCTCTAATCTGACAGGGCTTCACTTTGTATGATCTCCAAGAAAAGCTCTCTCAAAGAAGGTTGCTAAAATATGATGAAAGTCCCAAAATTCATGATTATGAATCCCTTGGTGCTCTCAGGATTGCACCTTTTAAAGTGTGTGAAACCCTAGGTCTATGTTTAAAACCCTAGGATTGAATCCCTCATGCATAGTGAATGTTAGCATGAGAAGCTTTTGTCTTTTCTATGTTTAAAGACTAGTTAACTGAAGTCTAAATTCAGACTCAAGTCTCCCATGTGAACTGGTCGTTAAGGGGAATGCAAAGTTGCTCCCGCTCACCTTTATTGCATGCAGACTGCCACTTCCGCCTGTGATTGGGCCTATCTTTCGATAAAATGCTTTTTATGGCTTAGCTGCTGTCGTCTGCAACGACTAAGATTTGGTCGCTGTCATTTGCAGCGACTAAGGTCTGGCCGCTCTAGCCTACATCGGCCAAGATTTGGCCGCTCTTGATGAGGCCCAAAAATACCTCATTATTGCACAATGTTTGAATCATTATTGCACAATGTTTGACTACCATATGATAAGTTAATTGCCAAATAGTTGACTAAAATATACTATTTTTTAAGTGTTTGCATGATTTTATGTTAGGAATACTATATCTCTGTTTTTGACTATTTTCAGCATTTTGTGACTAATTTTGCTTGATTAAGTAGCAAGTAAGAACATGCATTTCAATTAACCAAATGTGGTATACTGATATCCATTAACTTCTCAATGGTTTTTGAATGTTTTTCTGCCCTTCAACTTGTTTCAAATCCACATTGAAAACAAAAGTTTAGGACTGTCATAAATCTGAAAATCTGGAAAAAACAGCCATATAAAAATCAGCAAGCTGTCACTTTATAGGAACACCTTGAAGTTGTCAAGCAAAGCATGAGGATATGGATGGAATGAGTTCAAAAGGACTACGGAAGACATCTGACCTATTTAGAAGCATTCACACATGGTCTAAATAGGCAACAACATGGTATAACAGAGCAGGGACAATTGTGCAGCATTGTTGCACTATTTCAGCATGGTTACTTGGTGAATGAAGTGTATAAATTTAGTAGCAACTTGATGTACTCCTTCATGTTGATATTTGAATAAGTTTTCCATGTTCTAAATTGATTGAATTTGCAAGAAATGCCAATATTTTACAACTGTGCAGCAGAACTGAAAAATGCCGTAATTTACCATGTAAATTCCAGCAAGCTATCAATGAATGGCAAGGCATGAAATTCACATCCAAAGAAGAATGAAGACTATTGCAATCTGATCCTGAGGGCTAATCCACCTTAGAAATTCAGTAAAAACCATTTGGAGTCAACACAGTTGGTCATTCTAAAGATCTTCAGAATGAACACGATGTCTTCGAAATGAGAATTGCAGTGTCTTCAGAATGAGCCACTTATCTTTGGAATGAAAACATAATGTACTTTTTGACTTGTTGACTGAATTTTGGCGGTGGAAAAGAGGATAAGAAGGTTGATAAAGTTAAGGGAAAATATCTCCCATCTGATTTTTCTGTCCTCGCCATCCAAAGCCACCATTCATGGAAAAGATCAATTTTGATCCTCTTCTAGGATAAACCCAGAAAAACTGTAGCATAATAGAAAATTGTTTGCAAGATAGGAATGGCATATTCTGAAGTGGAGAATGATGTGTGAGATATTTCTAGACTCCTCCCACGTACTCCCACCATTGAAGATGCTTTCTAAGGGCCAATGACTACTACTGCAACACAAATTGTCCAGATTTGCATTTATTTCAAATCTAGAATTATTGGCAAATCATCGTAAAGTAGCACATAGGCTGATTTGAGCATGGGATATGTTGTAAATGTTTATATAAATAACATAGCTCCCTCCTTGGTTGAGCCAGTTAGGAATTAGGATAGAGGAGAGTTTTCAATTGTAGCAATTAGGACTGTACAATAATTTTTTGTAACAGTTTTCAGCATGTTTTGTCATCAATAAAAGTGCAGCTATTTTATCATTTTCTGTTGAGTGTTAATTAGTTAAGGAGTGCTTTTCACCTCCTTCTAGATTAGGAAGTATGGGCCAACTTTCAGATCTAGAAGGAGGGATTTTATGGCAGGTTTTAATCGTAATTTTGTCTGCATTAGAATTAATAGATTGCTTGCCAGATTTCATTTTCTTATTTTTATTTTGTATTATGTGATTTATGTTTTCTATTATGTTTGTGTATAGCATTTGTGTGTATGTCAGCTGACAAATTATATTATGCATTTTTCCTTTGCTTTCCATGTTTTCTCTGTTGTAGCAACTTTCCATTTTCAACATATTTCATTTTGCTGTCAATTCCTGTAGCAGAAGCTTGACGACATTTTGTGGCAGGGCATTGACAGGTGTTTTAGAATAAGTTTCATTTACAAGCATCATTTCAATTCTGCAAGAGTAATTAGATTTCAATTCTGCAAAAGTAGATTAGATTTAAATTTAGCAATTTCAATTATGCAAGAGTAACTAGATTTCAATTTTGCAAAAGTAACTTAGGATTTCAATTTAGCAATTTCAATTCATGCAATTGTGGTTAGATTTCAATTCTTGCAACTTAGATTTAGTTTTCAATTCCTGTACTTTATTTCAGTTTCCATTCTTCAGACTAGGTTTAGTGTGACACCAAAAGGCTAAACCAAAATCTGCTTCACCAATAAATGCTTGAACTCTGAATGCCTGAATTGTACTCTGCCCTAGCCTTCTATCATAGACAGCCTTGGACACCACCCCGGATTGATAAATCATTGAGATTAAATGATGAGACTCAACGACACTCATCATTTTGGCACCGTTGTCGGGGACACGGTGTTGTTAGAGGGTAAAAGTAGCCCAATAATTGTTAATTATACTAAATTGTGAACTTCAAAGTAAAATCTGGATAAATTATTGGTATTAGTAACAGTTTTTGGTAAATTGCATTTCAGTCCATTTAGAAAACAAGCAACCACAGGGAGGTGATCTTCACACTTGGGGGTTAAATTGCCTAGTTTGAATTCTTCTCAAAGAGAGATCCCAACAACAACAAACAGGGCAAGTAAATCAACCACCACCTTCAACCCAACCTATGGCCAATATACAGGACAAGCAACCCCTGTCTATGTAAGCTGGAAAAAAAAAAATCACAAAAAAACTTTTGCACAATCAAAATAGGAGTTTACAACTTAATGATGATCCTAGAGTTTTCCATTATTACTTAAAGATTGTTAGGATTTTATCGCGCTAAACCGTAACCTAGCAATTCCTAGCCTACACAGACAATAGTTGATCTCATTAGAGGTGATCGTACCTGACAAGTAGTTGATCTACTAAAGCTGTACACTTCTTGTCTTATTGTGTAAACCAAAAATATTTTTTTAGCACAACCTGTGATCAGTCTGAATAATACAGGATAGGCAACCCCTATCTATGTAGCTGAATCTGGTATAAAAAAAAAAACTCGAGAAAATGTTATTGACTGCAACAACATCCAACTGTACTCAAACAAGAACTTACCTGAGCTTGAAGAGACAAAAATCAATGGAGATACACAACCTTTAGTCCAAACACACAGAAATTAGCCTTGGATAAAGGAGAAAAAAACTAGAAAAACTGCACATAGAAAATTTACTTCCATTTTACAAAGGGGTAAATTATGTCCTCCTAGGAATGAAACAACTTGAAGTGTAGCCAAGAAAATTCTTGAACATTATTAGCTGGCTGACTTATAAACAGAAAGTAAAATTATTGTTATTTTGAAACAATATTTCAATCCCTTTACATGGAATTACAAGGGTATATCAAGATTTTATCTTGATATAAGAACTTAACATCTTTTGGGAATTGGTATTTAATTGTTTCAAGTACAGATTGACAAGATTTTGTAGACTAGGAGGCATGGACAACACTTTATTGAAGAAGTTTTCAGATATGGAGCAGTGCTTCTTTCTCCCATTGGTAATTCATGGAGGATGTTAGTGGTGAATGGACATTGCCTTCGGGTATACCATGCACCATTAACTAAGGAGGAGTTCTTGAAGGAGATTCCATTGGATGTACACATAATGAAAGAGAATTTCTCTTCAATATCAGATTCAGAGTGATGATGAAAAGTTTGACAAAAAGGAAAAAGAAAAAGCAAAAAAATACAAGAAAAGAAAAAAGAAGAATAGTCTTGTTTGTGAACTTCCTTCTTGGGTACAAACAAGACAAGAAAAATTGAAAAAAAAAATTTGCAGCTAAGGCATGTCCCACAAAATGGGGATACATGAGGACAAGCATCAATTTCAGCAAGGAAGAGGAACAATGGAGCCAATTCTTCATTTCCAGCAATAAGGAGGCAAGCATGATGTATAAAGATTCATACTACTCATCTAGAAAGGAAGGTTGCATCAATGTTGCAGGTTTCAACAGAAAGAGATGGTGTTCTCATACAATAATTGACATGTTTTTGCAGAATAAGGATTGGTCTTATCCAAATAAGAGTGAAAGATTTTCTCTCTCATTGAAGCACTTGAAAAAAAAAAAAAAAGAAAAAAAAGAAAAAAAGAGGGACAGAAGTTGGTTGAAAACCAGAAATGGCAGCCTCTTCTGATAAAAAAATGAAAAAAAGAGATGAAAAAAAAAAAGAAAAAAAAAAAGAGGGAAAAAAAATGAATAATTCAGTAGTGAAAACTTTCTTGGAGGCGCTACTGAGTTGGCTTGCATGAAAACCGATTTTTCGGCATGCATTGCCTTGTTGATCTACTCATCATTGTTCCACCATTGTACAAATCTCACACTGCACATGTGTTATGTTTATGTTTTCAGATAGCCTTCTAACAATCATCAAAAGTAGCTTGTAAGGTGCATGACCAATTTTTAGGACAGTAAGGTATGTGTTTCTTGCATTTAATTCATAGTAAACATTTAGCATTTAGTGTATGATAGTGGGTATTTGGCATAAACTATTCATACAATATTGACAAGTTGAAAAAGGAACATGTTCAAGATGTCAAGAAACACCCCCTTATGCCCTTAATTGCATAGAAATTCCAAAACTATGCAAAAACCTGATTTTGGGACGGACATGGCAGCAATTCTATTTCAATTTGTAGGGAAAATTTTAGAAGGAAAACTGCAAGTTTATATCTCATAATTGTCTGATAAATTGAAGGAGGATAATCAACAAAATGCACTCGAAGGTTCTATTTTAGTACTACTGGAATAAAACAACAACATACAAAACAAAGAATAACATCTAAAAAAAAGGATGAAGAAGGGATTTTTGATGTTATGGAAGGCTTATACACTCTAGAGATGGACCCTCAATAGAATCTGTAGCTAACTTTTGCATAGAAGGTCATTTCTGAAGTTTTTTTGAAGATCTTCGAAATGAGAAATGCAGTCTCTTTGGAATGAACAGACATCTTCGGAATGAGAAATGCAGTATCTTCGAAATGAACAGACATCTTTGAAATGAGAATTGCAGTATCTTCGAAATGAGCGGATCTTCGAAATGAGAATTGCAGTATCTTCGAAATGAGCGGATCTTCGAAATGAGAATTGCAGTATCTTCAAAATGAGTGGATCTTCGGAATGAGAATTGCAGTATCTTCAAAATGAGCGGATCTTTGGAATGAGAATTGCAGTATCTTCGGAATGAGCAGGATATCTTCGAAATGAGCAAAAATTGTACCAAAATTGTTGAAAATGCTACAGAATAGCAAAAAGAGTAAGGTACATCAAATATTGAGGTTTATAAGGCTCTACCACAAGTAAGTACATCCCTCAAGCATTTCAAATAAATTTTTTTATCAATTTTGTTCAAAAGGTGCAAACAACAAAAATAAGCATTCAGGTTGAAATGTTGTTAAGAATAGAAAATTCCATCAGTAGTAGTGCATCTGCCAAATACGGTTCCACAATAAGACTATTGCAAGATGAATTATATGATATCAAGCCTTTAAGAGGTACCTTGCAGCACTAAAACTTGTAAAAAAACAGAAAAAAGAGTCATACATGTGCTTAATTGCAAAATACTTGATATAGTGTAGCAAGGAGGAATTTCTCAGTTAGCAGGTAGCAAATGATGTTGTTCACAAGAATAAAACCTGCATATTACTATGGCCTACTAAGATGCATGAGGGCATTCATCAGTTCAAGTTGGGGGGGATGATGAGGCCCAAAAATACCTCATTATTGCACAATGTTTGAATAATTATTGCACAATGTTTGACTACCATATGATAAGTTAATTGCCAAATAGTTGACTAAAATATACTATTTGTTAAGTGTTTGCATGATTTTATGTTAAGAATACTATATCTCTGTTTTTGACTATTTTCAGCATTTTGTGACTGATTTTGCTTGATTAAGTAGCAAGTAAGAACATGTATTTCAATTAACCAAATGTGGTATGCTGATATCCATTAACTTCTCAATGGTTTTTGAATGTTTTCCTGCCATTCAACTTGTTTCAAATCCACATTGAAGACAAAAGTTTAGGACTGTCATAAATCTGAAAATCTGGAAAAAATAGCCATATAAAAATCAGCAAGCTGTCACTTTATAAGAACACCTTGAAGTTGTCAAGCAAAGCATGAGGATATGGATGGAATGAGTTCAGAAGGACTACAAAAGACATCTAACCTATTTAGAAGCATTTCCACATGTTCTAAATAGGCAACAACAGGGTATAACAGAGCAGGGACAATTGTGCAGCATTGTTGCACTATTTCAACATGGTTACTTGGTGAATGAAGTGTATAAATTCAGTAGCAACTTGATGTACTCCTTCATGTTGATATTTGAATAAGTTTTCCATGTTCTAAATTTATTGAATTTGCAAGAAATGCCAATATTTTACAACTGTGCGATAGAACTGGAAAATGCGATAATTTACCATGTAAATTCCAGCAAGCTACCAATGAATGGCAAGGCATGAAATTCACATCCAAGGAAGAATGAAGACTATTGCAATCTAATCTTGAGGGCTAATCCACCTTAGAAATGTAGCAAAAACCATTTGGAGTCAACATAGTTGGTCATTCTAAAGATCTTCGGAATGAACACAATGTCTTCGGAATGAGAATTGCAGTGTCTTCGGAATGAGCCACTTATCTTCGAAATGAAAACATAATGTACTTTTTGACTTGTTGACTAAATTTTGGCGATGGAAAAGGGGATAAGAAGGTTGATAAAGTTAAGGGAAAATATCTCCCATCTGATTTTTTCGTCCTCACCGTCCAAAGCCACCATTCATGGAAAAGATCAATTTTGATCCTCTTCTAGGATAAACCCAGAAAAATTGCAGCATAATAGAAAATTGTTTGCAAGATAGGAATGGCATATTTTGAAGTGGATAATGATGTGTGAGATATTTCTAGACTCCTCCCACGTACTCCCACCACTGAAAATTCTTTCTAAGGGCGAATGACTACTACTGCAACACAAACTGTCCAGATTTGCATTTATTTCAAATCCAGAATTATTGGCAAATCACTGTAAAGTAGCACATAGGCTGATTTGAACATGGGATATGTTGTAAATGTTTATATAAATAACACAGCTCCCTCCTTGGTTGAGCCAGTTAGGAATTAGGATAGAGGAGAGTTTTCAATTGTAGCAATTAGGATTGTACAGTAATTTTTTGTAACAGTTTTCAGCATGTTTTGTCATCAATAAAAGTGCAACTATTTTATCATTTTCTATTGAGTGTTAATTAGTTAAGGAGTGCTTTTCACCTCCTTCTAGATCAGGAAGTATGGGACCACTTTCAGATCTAGAAGGAGGGATTTTATGACAGGTTTTAATCTGTAATTTTGCTGCAGCAGAATTAATAAATTGCTTGCCAGATTTCATTTTCTTGTTTTTATTTTGTATTATGTGATTTATGTTTTCTATTATGTTTGTGTATAGCATTTGTGTGTATGTCAGTTGACAAATTATATTATGCATTTTTCCTTTGCTTTCCATGTTTTCTCTATTGTAGCAACTTTTCATTTTCAACATATTTCATTTTGCTGTCAATTCCTGTAGTGGAAGCTTGACGACCTTTTGTGGCGGGGGCATTGACGGTGTTTTTAGAATAAGTTTCATTTACAAGAATCATTTCAATTCTGCAAGAGTAATTAGATTTCAATTCTGCAAAAGGAGATTAGATTTAAATTTAGCAATTTCAATTATGCAAGAGTAACTAGATTTCAATTCTGCAAAAGTAACTTAGGATTTCAATTTAGCAATTTCAATTCATGCAATTGTAGTTAGATTTCAATTCTTGCAACTTAGATTTAGTTTTCAATTCCTGTACTTTATTTCAGTTTCTATTCTTCAGACTAGGTTTAGTGTGACACCAAAAGGCTAAACCAAAATCTACTTCACCAATAAATGCTTGAACTCTGAATGCCTGAATTGTACTCTGCCCTAGCCTTCTATCGTAGAAATCCTTGGACACCACCCCAGATTGATAAATCATTGAGATTAAATGATGAGACTCAATGACGCTCATCAGCTCTAGCCTACAACGACTAAGCTTAGATGGGCTAAAACTGCCATTTTGAGTGTTTAGGACCACAACTTGCTCTTGGAAAGGTCCAAAATTGGTCATATGGTCTTCAAATGTGCTCATATGAGTGGTTTTCTAAACATGACACGTTTTAGGTGTCTACAGATGCCCCTTTTTGCGATGCGTTGTGTGGAAAAACACAACGCTGAGCAAAAACGTAGACTGATATGTTTGTGGGGTGATTTGACCAAAGGGCTTATCCCCTCTAGGGCATTTTGGTTTGACCAAAGGGCTTATGCTCCTTGGGGATTTTTGTTTTTGACCAAAGGGCTTGTGCTCCTTTGGGGTATTTGTAAGTTGACCAAAGGGCATGTGTCCTTTGGGGCATTTGTTAAGTTGACCAAAGGGCTTACGTCCTTTGGGGCATTTGTTAAGTTGACCAAAGGGCTTACATCCTTTGGGGCATTTGTTAAGTTGACCAAAGGGCTTATGTCCTTTGGGGTATTTTTTAAGTTGACCAAAGGGCTTACGTCCTTTGGGGCATTTGTTAAGTTGACCAAAGGGCTTACATCCTTTGGGGCATTTGTTAAGTTGACCAAAGGGCTTACATCCTTTGGGGTATTTATTAAGTTGACCAAAGGGCTTATGTCCTTTGGGGCATTTGTTAAGTTGACCAAAGGGCTTATGTCCTTTGGGGCATTTGTTAAGTTGACCAAAGGGCTTGTGCTCTTTGGGGCATTTGTAAGTTGACCAAAGGGCTTATGTCCTTTGGGGTATTTTTTAAGTTGACCAAAGGGCTTACATCCTTTGGGGCATTTGTTAAGTTGACCAAAGAGCTTATGTCCTTTGGGACATTTGTTAAGTTGACCAAAGGGCTTATGTTCCTTGGGGTTTTTTGGAATTGATTGCTTAACTGTTTGATTTCTGACTAGGGGAGGTATGATACCAATATTGCCCCAGTCGATGCTTGAAAATATTTTTGTTTTGATTTTATGTTATGGATGCAATGATGAATGCAATGCCTAGTTAATGATTTGATTACGCTATATGTATGCAGTGTACGGGTGACATGTGCTAACTAGATGATAGATGTGTTATGAGTTGATTTGATTATGGATTTATGATTATATGCATAGGTGTATGCAATGATGTGATCTTAGATGTAGATGGACCTATATGCTTTAATCACTTAAAACATAAGGAATGCATATGATATGATTTTAACAATCTATTGGATGATACCACAAAAAGTATAACAATCATGGATTTTTAATAATCATTCTAATCATAAGAACTAATTATTTAGGCATTCATAAATGAAATGTAATGGCATGGAATGTATGTAATTTCTTGATAAATCTTATGTGATTTAAAAGATTCAAAATAGTCAGTGGCCGTGTAAACATCATTTCTGACATCTATCCGGTGTCTCACCTATTTTGTTAATACCCCTTAATTCACAAAATATCATAAAGAGAATTGATGATGTGATTGATGATATGATTTGTTGCTATGTAGGAATTTATGAGGCTTTTCTTGAGACTCAAACACTCTAGTTACCCTATCAACAACTGCGTACTTACCATTCAAGACTTTTAAAAGTGAGGCTTTCACCATGTACCTAGATATTCATTATCCCTGTGTGTGCAAATGAATGTATTTAGATAGAACTCAAGCATTTACTCCGATGTCAGATGAGATTCTTTCAGCCTATTGCTAAGATCGAGGATTCTCAAGTGTTCATCTGATCCTTATGTTGGACTTAGTTGGATTATACCACTAGGCAGTGTTGGGTTACCCTAAAGCTAGCTCATCTACATGCAAACATTGGTCTACACAAATGCAAGAAGCTATTGTGGTAGACATATCATCATGCGTAAGGATACCACCATTGCCAAGCTGGCTGTACACCAAACCTATAATAGGGATCACCTTTCGGTTTTGTGCAATGCTAAGAATTCCAGGGATTCAAGCTCCATTCCCTTCTTTTCTTCATTTTATTTGGGATACTTGCTCATGTTTAGTGATGAAAATCACTCGTTTATTTTGATTGATTTTTTTCTTTGAGCAAGGGATTCATGTAGTGATAATAATCACTATTTATTTTGTTTTTGTGCTTTTTGGTACTTTGAACTATGACTTTGGAAACTAGTTTTTTGAATTTGTGCTTTGTTTCAGGATTTTTGCTCATTTTGATTTAAGCAAGGGATTTAATTGGGTAGGGCGAAGCTTGTCCTTTTGCCAATTCTCAACACCTTTGAACCAGTTGCATAGGGGGATAAGCAAGGAAGATCCTTTTCACTTAAGGTAACCTAGACCACTTTTACAACTTTCATCTTTCCCTTGTAGCAGCTAGGATTTTAGTGTTTAATTAGTGATGGGATCTTGAATATCCAAGGTATTATCACAACTAGACTGGTAAGACCCCAAGGTCTTACTATAAAATTATTAACAAATTAATGTAAATGTAATTGCAGGCCACTCAAAGGGGGCTCCCTTGTAATTGCTTTGCCACTATAGGGGGCTCCCTCATTTAGAATCTATATTATTATTCTTCTTCTTGGATGATTTGATATGGATGGCCAACCTAATATATATATCTACCCTAAAGCTATGTTTGTGAAGAGACATGATGGGTTACGTATGAAGAGATGTGATGGTTCACGTTATGAAGGGTTGTGATGGTTCACTTTATAAGTTAATAATATAATAATTAAATGATTAATAATACTAACTAATACTAACTAATAATGTTAGGATTGAGGATCCTAACATGCCACCCTCCTTAAAAATAGCTTTGTCCTCAAAGCTCAAAGTGAGAAGCTTTGTCCTTTGTTTTCCAAGAAGGATTTGTGTAAGTTCTTGGACTTTTTTAATGACATCCTTTCGTAGGCATGGATATTGAGAAGGATGAAGCATTAGCGAGGGGTTTCCAAGAAAAATAGTAGAATATTCCTTAGAAAAATCATGATGAGGATGGGAGGGCAACCCTTGGGGTTCCTAAAATACTTCAGAATGATGCATCAAAATTGATGGTAATGATTTCATATCCTTTTTTGGTTCCTTGGTAGAGCCAACGGAGAAGGAGTGTGTAGTGACTCTACGTTTGTTCTGAATAGGTTTGGTCATATGGCAAGAAATCACTATTGGTGAGGAAGGTATGTGTAGGTCTTGTAGAGTGTATGTTTGGCTAGCATTGATCACTTTGGTTATGTCTACCTCATACTTGCTTGGTACGTCAATCATTTCTTGCACATCGATCTCATTGTCTTCATTGCAGTGAGTAGGTGCACTAGTCACTTCGGACACAACTACCTCATCTGCTTGCTCTATGGAGAGACAAGGATCAACTTCCTTCAATAAATACAATGTTAGTGTAGCACATTTATGGTGGGGTCCAAATTGTTCATCACAATTATCACAGAGTCCTTTTTCTCGTCGTTCCTTCATCTCCTCAAAGCTAAGATGTTTAATTCGTAAAGTTTGGTTAGATTTGGGGGTTGTGTAAGTGCTTTGTGCCCTTCCATTATGCATAGGTTTGGGAGTGATGTAAGTGGTTGATGATTTTTCCATAAGTGGTTTCCCTAATCGTTGTTGTGCATTGATTTTATCTTTAGCTAATTTTGCCAATCCATAGGTCTGCATCATGGTATAGGGATTGAACCTTGTCACCTCCATTCTAATTTCCTCTTTTAATCCCCTAATGAAGCCATTGATGAGAATTGATTCATCCAATATTGTGTTGTGTTTGGTGATATCCTCAAACCAAGTTTGATACTCACGCACAGAAGTGATTTGATGAAGATATTTGAGTAATTCCCACATGACTGGGTCCCACATGGCTCTGATACCAAATGGTAAGACCCCAAGGTCTTACTATAAAATTATTAACAAATTAATGTAAATGTAATCGCAGGCCACTCAAATGGGGCTCCCTTGTAATTGCTTTGCCACTATAGGGGACTCCCTCATTTAGAATCTATATTATTATTCTTCTTCTTGGATGATTTGATATGGATGGCCAACCTAATATATATATCTACCCTAAAGCTATGTTGGTGAAGAGACATGATGGGTCACGTATGAAGAGACGTGATGGTTCACGTTATGAAGGGTTGTGATGGTTCACTTTATAAGTTAATAATATAATAAGTAAATGATTAATAATACTAACTAATACTAACTAATAATGTTAGGATTGAGGATCCTAACATAGACCTTGCCCTCTACTAATCAAGGTGGCTTTCGACAAGAGCTGATAAGACCACTAGATATGGTTGAATGACCAAAAAATCTTAGCCTATTCCTTATAGCAACATGATATGGTTGTGTTGAAAAACACAGTTACACACATGGATGAATGGATGAAGGTGGATTTGAGTATTGTGATTGTGATACAAACTGTGGCATTGTTTGCAAGAATGTGATCATAACATATGCAAATGCAATGGATATGCATGTTTGATGTAATGCAACTATATGGATGCGGATGTAAGATGCAAATATTTTTGTATTTTTTATGCTTTCAATTGTTTTTGAGTTTTGATTATTATGCATGTTTTTGAATTTTTGATTTTAAATTTTTTTTATGATTTTGACCAAAGGGCTTTAAGATGCCTTTGGAGCCTTTTGTGATTTTATTTAACTAGAGGGATTTAAGATGCCTTTGGAGCTTTTTATGATTTTTTGGTTTTCTATTGTTTTTGTGATTTTGAAATTTAATGAATGTTTTTGAACTTATTTTGATGTCTTGACCAAAGGGCTTATTGTGCCTTTGGGGATTTTTGTGGGTTGACCAAGCAACATGAAGATGTCCTTGGAGCATTTTTATTAATTTGACCAAGCGACATAAAGATACCCTTGGAGCATTTTGGTTAATTTGAATTTGACCAAGTCGCATAAAGATACACTTGGAGCATTTTTTGATGAGATTTGACCATGCATATTAGAGATGCATCTGGTGCCTTTTGTTTTTGAATTTTTATGTTTTTATGATTTGTTTGTATTTTTGATATATTTAAATGTTTTTGTATTTTTGATATATTATGGGGGGGAGGTGTGACACCTTAAATACCTCCAATGTGTGTGCTACTAAATGAAATTGAGGAAGGTGTGATACCTTTAGAACCCTCACTTTGTTTCATTGAACTTGATGTGGATGATGGGGAAGGTATTTTACCTTTAAGACCCTAATGCACATGTTTTCCACTCGCAATGTAATCAACTTGCTTAGGAAGAGTGATGAAAATCAACTCTCTTGATTGGGGCACAAATCCTTGTGAGGTGCCCCTGTCTAGGTAGGGAGGAATGAGTGAACCATCTATACGGAGCTCATTTCGCTCTAATAGGTCTTGGACCACATTCTTGAATCCACGACAATCGTAAATGTCATGGCCCTTTATTCGTTGGTAGATGCAGTAATGGTCCTCCCTATAACCCTTGGGTTTAGCTCTACTTGGGTCTAGAGGCTTTATGTCAGGTAAGGTGATGACCCTAGCTTCATGCAAATTTTGAAAAATATTTGACATATACTCGTTTAAAGGAGTCCAAATGCGTTGTCGCTTCTTTGATTGTTTAGCATGCTTTGGCTTGATATGAGGCTTTTCCTGTGACTTCGCAAGAGATAGTTTGACCTCAGATGAAGGTTGCTTCTGTAATTCTTGGTTCTTGAGCTGGTTCATGATGTATTGCAATACCTCATTTTGCTTATCCATTTGGGCCTCTATATTGTAGAGGTGATTTTGCATATGCTCCAATGCTGATAAGGCTCCCTTGTGTATTTCTAGCGATTGGTTTGAAATACCATTGTCTATTGAAGGAGGTGCTAAAGATCCACCAGGTAACTGTAACTCACCCATTTCCTTCCTTTGAGTTGATGTGGAGGCTTCATGATGACCCATTTTAATAGTGGCATCCACATGCTCATGTTTATGACTCAGTTCATGTTTCTGTATTATTTGGTGGTGTTGAACTGTGTCAACTTGAGTATCCCCAATCTGATATGGGGGGAGCACTTGTTTTTTCTCTTGATGAGGCAACATGCGAAGTGAATTGGGGGTGACTAAAGCCAATGGTTTCAATCCCTTTACTGGGGAAGCAACATATGATTGCTCCACCTCTTGTTTTATCTGCTTTAGAGACACTTGGTCCTCTATCTTGCTGTTGACCATTGCCACAAACTCTTGAGAAGGCACTTTTTCTTGTGGCTCATCGACCTTATTGTAATATTTGAATGGCTCAGGATCATGGGGGACCACATACACTTGTCCTTGGTGTATGAATTTCAGATTTTGGTGTACTATGGAAGGCACACATTCCATATCCCTCATCCATGGTCTTGCCTAGCAATATATTGTACTACCCCTCACCTTCCAAGATATGGCACAATATAGATATCATATTTATCCCAACATGTATAGGTAGGATTATTGTGCCAATTTTTAGGAAAGTAGCATCATTGAAGGCCCTCAATGTAAACGTTGTGTCCTTAATGCGTGAAGGTGGCAGATTTAAATACTTCAAAGCTGCAGTTGTGATGATGTTGATAAATGACCCAGTGTCCATCAAGAATCTCTTGTACAAAATTCGATTGATGCTTGCTATGATGTGGAGCGAAGGATCAGGTTCATCATAAGAGATTGTCTTAATATCCTACCTATGAAAGGCAATCACAGGGTACTTTTGTAAGTGCGTTGAACTGATTGTTGGTATGGACTGTGATAGATTACCAACTTTAGTTGAATTTTTTGGTATGATGGGCTGATCAAGGTATATTTTGCTTCTTATTGTAGTATTGATCATACCGATAAGACCCTCTTAATGTGGGGCTATGTGCACCTCATTGACATGCTCAACTTGATTATTGTTGGCCCCATGATTGGGGAGAAGATTTTTGAATATGTTGATGTCTTGCAATTCATTCTTATCCAACATATCCTGCACTATATTCTTGAACGCAACACAATCCTGGATATCATGGCCATTTTACCGATGGTAAACACAATAGAGATCTTCCCTATACCCCTTAGGTTTGGGGCAATTAGGATCCAGGATGCGCTCCTTAGGCAAGTTTAAAACCTTAGCCTCAAGAAGGTGGTTGAAAACTGATGCCAAGGATTCAAGCAATGGTGTATAGTTGCGAGGGGGTTGTTTCTATTTGTACCTACCTTGATTCTTTTTACGCTGGTTGTAATGAAGAGTTGGAGGTTGATCCTGATAGTTTTCTTGTTGTTGACTCCATGTTGCTTTTGGAATGTTCAACACAATCTGGTTGGCGTGCGCAGGTTCAGTCTAGTGTAGTTGATGTTGCGTGCTCTCGTTCCATTCTTTCTTGCTATAGAGATTTAGGTATCCTTCTTCGACCTTAATATATTCAATAAGCTTGGATTGATCCAAGGTTTCTCTGAATGTATCATACTTCTGTAGTTGCAATAGTAACTTGATGTGCTTGGCACAACATTTTGTGAACATTCAGATTAACTCTTCGATCGGGACAAAAAATGATAACTTTGCCATGATTTTTCTCCATCTATCCCCATAATCCATGACTGGCTCATCATCATACTGCTTTAGGTTGGCCAGTGTCCGAGAGGTTCACCTTATTATTAGCACCAAAAGAGAAATATTTTAATAATGCATTCACTAGTTGTTCAAAACTGGATATGCTGTGCTTGGGAAGGTGGTTGAACCATTGGGTGGCAGCCCCTAAAAATGTCATAATGAAGGTTCTCAGCATAAGGAAATCACTATTGTCTAGATGAAAGCATGAATTGATAAAGTTGGTGACATGTTCTTGTGCATCCTCTTCACCCTTAAACTTCTCCAACTTAGGCATCTCAAAATTCTTAGGATATGCAGGGCTAGGAACTAATGGACACAATGGTTGGTTGTGTATTTTTTGGTCATGAATCCGCCTAGTCATATAAAATGTGCCCTAGACCTGACCAACATTGAAAGGCCGAGAGAAAGGGAAGTCTCCCGGGCCAATCTCCAGAGAGGGCTGGCTCCCAAACTAATCTAAACTGGTTTCAAGGTAAGGGTTAGAAATAACGAGAAAGAGATGGAAATATGGCCGAAGCCAACAGTTGATAGGGAGAACAACCTCATATAGTAAATAACCGTAAGTAGATCCTGAAGATAAGAAACAACTAATTCTTAGAATGCACATACAAAAATTGGATCAAACATTGACCATAAGTTTACCTTCAATTATACTTCAAATGTTCAAATGAAAACATAGTCAAATTCAGAACAACAAAATTCAACTTATATTTTAACACTGGACTAAACAGAAGTGAATCACACAGAAAGCATCACATGAACAATAGTTTGGATCACCAACTCAAAAGACTCTAAGAACAGAGCAAAATGCACTTAGGATTTCTGCTTCAATTTTTGCAAAAAGGTCTTCCTCCTTTCTTAAGATGTACATTGGTATTTATAGAGGCCTTCCCTCTCCCTTTCGCATCACATCATTTAAAACATAAAATAGATTTTGAAGAGGAGATCCACAAAATATGCACTTGAAAAGAGAAACAATCCCCCTAAATCTGCCTCGGAGAAATCACATTCCCTGCTTTTATGGATCAAGTTTGAAAATCAAACGGAAACAAGGGACCAAATTTCTCCATTAAATGACCATTCTCGAGGCATGCTTGAAGTTGTTAGGAGATCACAAACAAGAGCTTTTAATACCAGAGGCATATTTAATTTTGGTGGTGTCAAAAACTACAAGATTTAACACGTTCTCCCATCTTGCGCACATAGGTAAACAACAAAACATTTAATCTTGGAGTCTCTTTGAACTCGATCTCAAAATCAGTTGGAGAGCTTTTAAAACATTACTTTGTTTGATCCTCATTTTCTCCTTACGATATCCTATGCAATATGAAGAAAAAATGCGGACATAACTTTATTGGACCTTTGTTGTCGCTTCTGTCGCAAAAATGTGACATGTCGCGATATCACGCCATTTTTAACTTACTGCTTTCTGCTGTTGCCACTAGTCGCGAAAATGTGACATGTCGCAAAATCACGACAATCTTCTCTTGCTTGGCCTTCCGTCGCCTTTAGTCATGAAAATGCGACATGTCATGAAATCGTGACATTTTCTCTACTCGCTGCTTTCATCTTCTTTACTTCCGTGAAAACACGACGTGTCACAAAATCGTGACATCCTCCTCTCGCTTGGCTCTTTCGCTACTCCAAGTCGTGAAAATGTGACAAGTCATGAAATCGTGACATTTCATGACTTGTCACATTTTCCTCTCTGCTTTCGCCCCGTGAAAACGTGACATGTCACAAAATCGCGACATGTTTTTGCCACCTTGTACTTTTTTTCTTTCACCCCGTGAAAACGTGACATGTCGTGAAATCGCGACATGTTTCTATTTTCTTCGTCAGTTCCGCTTTCTTGCCACGAAAATGCGACAGGTCGCGAAAATGTGACATGTCACGTAATCGCGACAATTTTCTCCGTTTTGTCCTTTTGTCTTCATGCTTCCGTGAAAATGTGACGTGTCATGAAATTGTGACATTTTCTTCTGCCTTGGCTTTTTCTCCTTTCTCCCCGCAAAAACATGACATGTCACGAAATCGTGACATGTTGCACCATCTTGCTCCTTCCCCACTTTGTGGCCATGAAAATGTGACATGTCGCGATATCGTGACATTTTATCCTTGGCACTCCTTCCTCGCTTTCCTGTCGCAAAAACACATGTCGTGATATCATGATATTTTTAACTGGCACTCCCCTTTGCTACTGTATATCATGAAATCGTGACATTTTCCTATCACTTTGCTTTGTTGCCATCGTCTGCAATGAAAATGCGACATGTCACGATATCGCGACAACTTTACCTTTACTGCTCCCTCACCAGAAAAAGTCGCAAAAATGTGACATGTCGCAATATCGCGACAACTTTGTCGTTACTACTTCCTTTGCTATTTTCTAGCGCGAAAACGTGACAGGTCACGAAAATGCGACATGTCAGGATATTGTGACATTTTTTGTGCTTAGCTCTTTTCTTCATCGGACGCCGTGAAAACGTGACAGGTCGCGATATCGCGACATTTTTTTACTTGCTTTGCTTTGGCACAAAACTTGTAGAGATTTTTGGTTTTTTACTAATTATCCCTTTTGAGGTGCTTGGAGGGACAAACAGAGGAGTGAGTACCTCTACAATTTGTGCATTATTTTGCATGAACAACAACAAAAAAAATGTGGCAAAAATGCCAACATTCTTGGCAGCTCTCGGGGTATACAGTTCTGCTGTATGCACGAAACCCAGACCTTTATTCATTGGGCAACAGAGTTAAGAAGCCAGAGGAGCAGAAGAAGTGAGTACTGGTTGATGCTGGATGTTTCTACGGGCTGCTGCAACAAGCTCTTGCTGGCGCTCGACACTTAAAAAAGGAATTTTAGCAAAAATTTGTGGAATAGCAGAACTTTCCTTATTCTGTTAACTACTGCATTTTGTTGAGCTCGATTGAGTTGGGTAATCACCAAGTGCTGTGAAAGGGTCTCCATGGCAGTGGTGAAGAGCACTTGGGTTACAAAAATGGGAATGAATGAGGTGATGACCGGTAGATGTGCAGGCCGTGGAACGGGAATGGTGGAAGATGGAGGAGTAAAAGCGATAGATACAACTGAAGAGAGCGCTACTGTGCTACCAACTGCTCGGATTCCATGAAAATAGATAATGAAATGGAAGTAGATGGGATGGAGAAAGCGGTAGGAACTGTGGAGAAGTGCTCAAAAGACAAAGGATTGGAAGAAAGGGGAAGTGAAGAAACGAGAACATCAGAGAGGGGAGTAGAAACAACAGTAGTGGTTTGATTATGTACAGTGGAAGAAGGAGTGGGAGAAGAAGGGAATGAAAATAAGGAAGAAATAAGTAGATGGAAGCCACTACATGCTGGGAAGGAAAAAGAAAAAGAGAGAGAAATAGACATACCTACGGGCTCATGTGCAAAAGGAGCCGAAGTTGACGATTTTTTTTTTACTCTATGTACAAGGTAACCCCCGAGTTTAGCCGTGAACTCTTGGGAGAGACACATGCCAAAACATGGCTCTAGGTCCACTACTATGATCTCCTAGATCCCAGACCTTGTTGCGATAGTTCTTGAGATAGTGGTGCTTAGACACACACTTATTGGTCACCTGATTGACAATCAGCTCGGAGTCACCAAAGATTTGCAACTATCGCGCTCCAAGTTTCTCAGCCTTCTTGAGACCTAGGCATAAAGCCTCATATTCTACTGCATTATTTGTGCAGCTCTAGGTCAAACGATATGAATAGGATCGTTGAATCCTAGAAGGTAATACTAGAACAATCCCAGCTCTAGTGCCATTTCTAAATCGTGCTCCATCGAAATAAAGCTTCCAGAGCTGGTCTTGACTTTCATCATTCTTTTCTTGAGCCTTTTTAGGATTGAAAATGGAGTAACACCCCAAGTCAGTTTCCATCATGGCATTAATATTGGCCATGGAAAATTCATTTTTTGGGCGGAGCTCTTCCAAAGATTCTTCCATTAAGTCAAGCTCACCAAATTATTCAGACATCATGTGCACTGAATTTGCTAACCTGTCCATTTCATCTATTCTCTCCACATAAAATATGGAAGGCTTCTCATTGAAAATTTTCACCTTTTTACATTTATGGATCACCTCCAAATGAGTAAAATCCAAAGAAAGGTAACCCTCGAGTTTAGCCGTGAACTCTCAAGAGAGACACATACCAAAACATGGATCTAGGTCCACTACTATGATCTCCTGGATCACAGTAATCTGAGGCATGGCATGCAGGGAGATAAGAACATCCTTAATTACGCCCACGATCTTTACTGAGGTACCATCTAGCTGCAAAACTCCCATGCTAGTCCTTGTATATTCCATGTCTATGACATCACATACTGCATTAGGCATGATAGTAGTAGTTGCTCCTGAGTCAATGAAGCAATTATGCACCACATGTCCCTCCATTCTCAATGAAAGATAATAAGGTGGTGGTCTATTTTTTTTGGTAACTAGGTCAGAGTTTGAGACATAACTACCTGGGATGGAGCCTTCCTCTTACTTTGTGTGGTCTTTACGGATTCCTGTAAGAGATTCACCTATCCAGGGAGCTGTAAGGTGTCATACAGACTTACCTTGGTTGGTATCCTTTTGAGTTCTTCGACGATGTTGTACTCAATCAAAATTGGGTCTCTCCCTCCACTAGCAGATTCAAATCTACTTCTATATTGTTGGGTGGCCTCCACTCACTACCGTTTAGTCAATGATGGATACCACAACGTCTCTCTAGCTTGTTCCTTCGCTTCCACTTGCGGCTGGGAGGTAGAAGCCTTAGATTACAACCTCTCTTTTGCTTGTGGTGGAAGCAAATCCTTTGACAAAATAGGTGAAGAACACAAGCTTATACTGAGAGGGGGGGTGAACAATATAAGACCTCTTTTTACTTTCTCTATTTAACTTCAACTTCGCAAAGCAATGAACCAATAGCAATATCAAAGCAATGCATAAACCAACACACAATGAGACACCAATTTTAACGTGGTTCACCCAACATGGGCTACATCCACAAAACTTTTCTCTAAAAAGATTTCTCAAAGTTCTTTGGGAATCCTTCCCAATTACAATGTTTATGAGCCTCAGCCCAAAGGAGAAACCTTGCCCTACTCAAGTATTTATGAGCCTCTGCCTAAAGGAAAATCCTTCCCCTCCTCACGAATTTATGAGCCTCCTGCCCAAAGGAGAATCCTTCCCCTCAGCTCTGGAAATGATACTTCAGAAGATCACCTACCTCTTATTCTGCTAGCACATGGAACTCCTTTCCATAGAAGACCTCCTATCCTCAATGCTCAGCCTCAAGATACCTCTCGTCCTCACCGATCACCTCCACAACAACTCATCAATCTGTACTAAACACGATAAGTCGGTCCAAGCACAAGTCTTCCTCACTTTGTCAGATCTGTCCCAAGCTCAACTCATAAAGCTTGAACAAATCAATCTCTGCTACACACAAGCCTTCTCAAAGACTTGTCAAAACTATCCTTAGGTTCTTCTCAAAGAACCACTTCAACTATGTCCTCAAGTCATCCACTAGAACCTGTCCAAATCAACTCACAAGTCTTCACTAGAACCTATCCAAATCAACTCACAAGTTCATCAAGAAAAACTTGCTTAGCATGAACCCACAAAGAGAATTGTTAGAGACCCAATGTGATTCATCAACCTCATAGAAGCATAAAGAGAATTGTTAGAGACTCAATATGTTCTATACTTAACTCTCAATCTCAATCTCAAATCTCATAGAAACATAAAGAGAATTGTTAGAGACTCAATATGTTCTATACTTAACTCCCAATCTCAATCTCAACTCAATCTCAATCTCAAAAGAATAAGATAGATGTAGTATGCTTTTCTCAAGAACATGAAACACAACCCAACAATTGCCAACCATGCAATATCTCATATAACAATGATACTCATGTTCTTTCCACAACCAATATCTTTTCTCAACCAATTAGGGCTTCAACAACAATGCTCATAGACAAGGTTTAACCAACATCATTCAACTCAACATTAACCTTGAAGCATTCAACCATTCACTACATGAAAAGGAAACTAGTAGACATCCTTTTCCCTCTAAAGATATTTGAACAAAAATAGCCACCAACATAAATCACCAATGCAAAGAATAACTTGCTCAAATAAATCTCAATGGAGTAAGCCCAAATTATGTATCAAGTAAAGCATTAACTTGATCAAAACAACCTCTATGGAAGCAACTCAACCATCAATCTCAAAAAAACCAACTAAGGGTTTCACCAACTCAAAGCAAGTAGAAAGACTTACTAACATAAACCCTAGTGCAAAAATGCTTCCTCTTCCTCAACCAGAATTATGCATTCACCCAAAAAACTCATCAATGATTTTAATGCATAAACAATCTTCAATATCTAGAAAATGGGATTTACACCAACAAGAATACCTAGTAGACAACCTTTTCACTCCAAACTCAATTTCAGAAAATACACCATCAACAATATACATGAAAGAAGTTGCCCATACCTTTGTTTGAGGAAGAAGAGAATAGTTCTTCAACCTCGTTACCAACACCACCCTCAACTTTGCCACCAAGTTAGGGTTAGATCATAAGAGTAACCACAAAAATATTTATTCCATAAAACACCTTATGACTCCAATCCTTAGAAGTCAACTACCAAAAATATAAAGCATACAAACAATATATCCTTTTACACCTTATTTCTCCAAATTAATTAAACCATGCTCAAGGAATAATAGCTTCTAAGAAAATCTCACTCAACAATCAAGCCAAAAATCTCAACCACACACTATCAACCTTATATCTCCAAAGAAGCATTTAACCTCAAAAATAATTTTAAATAAATCTACCCAACCACTTCTTCTTTAACAAAATGCAGATTTTATTTAAAAAACCTTACCAAAAAAATGCTTCAGAAAATCGCGGGTCAACAGTGCCTCCGAAAAATTGGAGTGCAAAAACTCTTCTCACACTCCACGATGGGAGTCGAACGCTTGACCTCCCTTCAAGCGCCTTCGCAGAACAGTCGTTGCCACTAGGCCAACGACGCTAGCTTGAAGTCTACCAAGAGTCTCCTTCTCCTTAACCCTTTGGCGGCGGATAAACATGGCAAAAAAATGATAGCCATAGCTTTTACTTCCCAACCTTTGTGCAATTCCAATTTCTTTTAACACAGTTGCTTTGGACTATAGGTTATGGCTTATATAGCCAAACTTCCATGCTATGCACGACGTCGACGGGAGGATAATTCAAACTTTTCGAATTAATATTATTTTGGTGCCTTCGAAACAACTTTAGGGTTTATGAAACCCTTTTGATTATTTAAAAAATAATCAAAGGTATTTTAGACATTAGACCTTAGGTGGAGAACCCATTAAATTATTAAAATAATTTAATCACTTAAATCAAATAAATAATGATTAAAAAACCTTAAAAAAGGTTTTATTAATTAAGTTATTTAATTAATAAGTGTCTCCAGCCTTTGCATTAAGCTGAGAGTGGTTTTGAGAAAAACCCTTAATGCATCCACCTGGTTTTAATAAAAACCCTTAAACCTGCCATGGTTTTGATAAAAACCTTTTCATCTGCCACATGGAATCTCTCCAGAATCTTCTAGAAAATATTCTTTGGAATATTCAACCTTTGAAGCCAATAAATCCTCTTGACATTAATGCCATTTCCTTTTGACATCAATGACAACTCATAGACAAGAAGCTAGGATCTCAAACCCAAAATTGCCAACAACAGGTGGGTCTTGTTGCGGGGCCGGAGGATCATGAGTCCTTCCAGGCATTTGTTGCTTTGTTGCTTGTGCAGGAGGCACTTTCAACGACTCCATATTAGCTGGATCTACCACCATTGGTTTCTTGCCACTGCATGCCAAGACTGCTATGTATTCCTCAGGAGACATCGCAAAATTATGATCCACCTCTTGAATCATGTTTACACGGCTCCTCGTAAGAACTTGTAAATAATTTTGGTGGACCATGCAAGTGGACTCATCATGTGGGTCGTTGCATGAAGAAAACCAGTAAGATGGCTCATGTGAAACTCTAGAGGGACCAGCCTCTTCACTTACCAGGATCGCTGAATTCCTCTCAGGTACTTTCTCTATAACCTGGCTAGGAGCAACTTGTTCTCTAGTTATCGTCGAAATAAATCTTCATGGCTGATAGTTCCTTTTTGCCTCTCTCCGCTCCATAGATGTCATCTTGTTAGTGAGAGCTCTCATGGCTGACTGAATTTCTTGCAAAATAGCCAATTGAGGATCTGGGCTTGAGGATACAGGCGATGCCAGTAGAGGTAATGGAAATGGTGGAGAAGGTAATGCAGGAGTTGGAACTGGAGAGGTTAACCGTGGAATGGGAATCATAGGTACCAAAGTTGTGGGAGGATTCCATGAAGATGAAGGGTACATGGATGGGGCAGTGTAAGATGTGGAGGCTGCACCTGTAGGCTGGTATTGCGGAAGCTCAGGAAAAATGGGCATAGTCATTTTCGGAGGCAATTTCCCAATGGCAATTAGATCGGCCTCAGCCTTCTATGCCTAGGAATATAGTGCAGGAAAGGTTCGAACGTTAGACATTCTAATGTTCATACTAATATCCCATCGGGCGTGCCAAAAACTGTTGGTCACGAATTCGCATAGTCATATAAAATGCGCCCTAGACCCGCCCAAAATTGAAAGGCCGAGAGAAAGAGAAGTCTCTCGGGCCAACCTCCAGAGAGGGCTGGCTCCCAAACTAATCTAAAACTGATTTCAAGGTAAGGGTTAGAAATAACAGAAAGAGATGGAAATATGGCAGAAGCCGATAGTTGATAGGGAGAACAACCTCAGATAGCAAATAACCGCAAGTAGATCCTGAAGATAAGCAACAAATAATTCTTAGAATGCACATACAGAAATTGGATCAAACATTGACCATAAGTTTACCTTCAATTATACTTCAAATGTTCAAATGAGAACATAGTCAAATTTAGAACAACAGAATTCAACTTATATTTTAACACTAGACTAAACATAAGTGAATCACACAGAAAGCATCACATGAACAACATTTTGGATCACCAACTCAAAAGACTCTAAGAACAGAGCAAAATGCACTTAGGATTTTTGCTTCAATTTTTGCAAAAAGGTCCTCTTCCTTTCTTAAGATGTACATTGGTATTTATAGAGGTCTTTCCTCTCCCTTTCACATCGTAGCATTTAAAACATAAAACAGATTTCGAAGAGGAGATCCACGAAATATGTACTTGAAAAGAGAAACAATCCCCCTAAATCTGCCTCGAAGAAATCACATTCCTTGCTTTTATGGATTAAGTTTGAAAATCAAACAAAAACAAGGGACCAAATTTCTCCATTAAATGACCATTCTCGGGGCATGCTTGAAGTTGTTAGGAGATCACGAACAAGAGCTTTTAATATCGAAGGCATATTTAATTTTTGTGGTGTCGAAAACTACATGATTTAACACGTTCTCCCATCTTGCGAACATAGGTAAACAACAAAACATTTAATCTTGGAGTCTCTTTGACCTCGATCTCAAAATCAGTTGGAGAGCTTTTAAAACATTACTTCGTTTGATCCTCATTTTCTTCTTACGATATCCTATGCAATTTGAAGAAAAATGCAGACAGAAATTTATTGGACCTTTGTTGTCGCTTGTGTCATGAAAATGCGACATGTCGCGATATCGCGACATTTTTAACTTACTATTTTCTACTGTTGCCACCAGTCGCGAAAATGTGACATGTCACGAAATCACGACAATATTCTCTCGCTTTGCCCTTCCGTCGCCTTTAGTCACGAAATCGTGACATTTTCCTCTCACTTGGTTCCTTGGTTGCTCCTTGTCACGAAAATGTGACAAGCCACAAAAATGTGACAAGTCACGAAAATGCGACATGTCACGAAATCGTGACATCTTCCTCTGTTTGGTTTTCGTCCTCTTGCTTGTCGCGAAAATGTGACAAGTCGTAAAATCGCGACAAGCGGCCTACATTTTATACTGTTATGCTTTATCCCCACGAAAACGTGATAAGTCACGAAATCGTGACATGTTTCTATTTTCTTCGTCGATTTCGCTTTCCTGCCGCGAAAACGCGACAGGTCGTGAAAATGTGACATGTCGCGAAATCGTGACAATATTCTTTGTTTTGTCCTTTCGTCTTCATGCTTCCGTGAAAATGCGATGTGTCGCGAAATCGTGACATTTTATTTTGCCTTGGATTTTTCTCCTTTCTCCTCGTGAAAACGCGACATGTCGCAAAATCGCGACATGTTGCACCATCTTGCTCCTTCCCCGCTTTGTAGCCGCGAAACGTGACATGTCGCAATATCGTGACATTTTATCCTTGTCGCTCCTTCCTCGCTTTCCTTTCGTGAAAACACGACATGTCGCGATATCGCGACATTTTTAACTGGCGCTCCCCTTTGCTACTGTATGTCACGAAATCATGACATTTTCCTATAACTTTGCTTTGTTGCCACTGTCTGCCACGAAAATGCGACATGTCGTGATATTGCGACCTGTCATGTTTTCAAGGCATCCGATGAAGAAAAGAGCTAAGCATAGAAAATGTCGTGCTATCGCGACATGTCGCATTTTTGCGACCTATCACGTTTTCACGCTAGAAAATAGCAAAGGAAGCAGTAACAAAAAAGTTGTCACGGTATCGTAACATGTCGCATTTTCGTGACTTGTTGCGGTGAGGGAGCAGTAAAGGCAATTTGTGACATGTCGCATTTTTGCAAAGTGATAGGAAAATATCATGATTTCGTGACATACAACAACCGTTTTTGGCATGCCCGATGGGACAGACTGTTTCTATCTCAGTAAGATCCATAATCGGTGGGACAAGTACTATTCCAAGTTGACAAACCCACCTGTGCCAATAGTTTTTGGCACGCCCGGTGGGACTCACAAGTCCCATATTTTGACACCCGGAGGAATCAACATTTTGATGAACTGTCTTGACCTCAAAGTAGAGATTGTAAGTTCATCTGGTGACTTTGCTGAGAGTGACTGTATAGTACCTAGAAATTTCCAATCATGAAGCTGGTGAAAATCTTTGCTTCATGATCACGAGATCAAGCGCCAAAGAATCAGAAGACCCAGTCGAATTCTTCGAGATCGATGTTCAAAACTGGAGGGAGCGCTCAATATTGGTAAGTCCTATGAACCCATTATTTGCTATCTCTTCGCAGGCGACGGGTCAGTTTGTGCCATCTTCGACTCCTCATAGTACTGCTACGAGCTTCCTAGTACATCCAAATCCTATAGTGTAAATGGCTGGTCAACAACCTCCTCCACGTCAATTTCCTACTTGGAACCATTCAGGAGTGTTGGACCTGCCTTTTCAAAATCTAGTTCCTGTTGCAGCATTCAAGGCTTTGCTACATACGATGGGACTGGAAAGACCATGTATGAGCATGTGTTAGATGTGGCATCGTTGGCTACAATTCATAATATCACAGATGAAGATGTCATGATAAAATTGCTCGTGCTATCACTCCGTAGTAAGTTATTGTGCTGGTATATATCCTTGTCTCGTAACTCCATAAATTCATGGGATCAATTAGCAAAGATGCTAATCAAAGGGTTCAATGAGCAAGTGAACCCTTTTTCTTTTGTGCATCAATTTACTAATATCAAGAGGTATCCTCAGGAGGAGATAGTGGATTTCAATGTTAGGTTTGCCTGAACTTGGCAGAGAGTTCCTGATGGTCTCCACCCTACTAATGACCAAGCGACATTTTACTATCTTAGGGATTTCCACTCAAATATTAGTATGAACATTAGAATGTCCAACATTAAAACCTTTTATGCACTATATTCCCAGGCACAGAAGACTGAGGCCGATATGATTGCCATTGGAAATTTGCCTCCGAAAATGAATATGCCCATTTTTCTCGAGCTTTTGCAATACTAGGTTACAGGTGCAACCTCCACATCTTACAATGACCCATCCATGTACCCTTCATCTTCATGGAATCCTCCCACAACTTTGGTACCTATGATTTCCATTCCACAGTTAACCTCTCCAGTTCCAACTCTTGCATTACCTCCTCCACCAGTTCCATTACCTCTACCAGCATCGCCTGTGTCCTCAAGCCCAAATCCTCAATTGGCTATTTTGCAAGAAATTCAGTCAGCCATGAGAGCTCTCACTAACAAGATGACATCTATGGAGTGAAGAGAGGCGGAAAGGAACTATCAACCACGAAGATTTATTTCGGCGGTAGCTAGAGAGCAAGTTGCTCCTAGCAAGGTTATAGAGAAAGTACCTTAGAGGAACTCAGCGATCCTGGTAAGTGAAGAGGCTGGCCCCTATGAAGTTTCACATGAGCCATCTTACTGGTGTTCTTCATGCAACGACCCACATGATGAGTCCACTTGCATGGTTCACCAAAATTATTTACAAGTTATTATGGGGAGCCGTATAAACATGATTTGAGAGTTGGATCATAATTCTGCGATGTCTCCTGAGGAATACATAGCAGTATTGACACGCAGCGGCAAGAAACCAATGGTGGTAGATCTGGCTAAGATGGAGTTGTTGAAAGTGCCTCCTACACAAGCAACAAAACAACAAATTCCTGCAAAGACTCATGGTCCTCCAGCCCCGCAACAAGACCCACCTATTTTGCCGAAGGATTTGTTTCCACCATAAGGAAAAGAGAGGTTGCAAGCTAAGGCTTCTACCTCCCAGCCACAAGCGAAAACGAAGGAACAAGATAGAGAGACGTTGCGGTATCCATCGTTGACTAAACGACAGTGAGTGGAGGCCACCCAACAATATAGAAGCAGATTTGAATCTGCTAGTGGAGGGAAAGAGCCGATTTCGATGGAGTACAACATCATCGAAGAACTCAAAAGGATGCCAGCCAAGGTAAGTCTGTATGACACCTTGCAGCTGCCTGGATAGGTGAATCTCTTACAGGAATCCCTGAAGACCACACAAAGTAAGGGGAAAGCTCCAACCTAGGTCGTTATGGCTCAAACTCTGACCTCTTCAGTCATCGAAAAAAATAGACCACCACCTTTTTATATTTTATTGAGAATGGAGGGACATGTGGTGCATAATTGCCTCATTGACTCAGGAGCAACTACTACTGTCATGCCTAAGGCAGTATGTGATGTCATAGGCATGGAATATACAAGGACTAGCACGGGATTTTTGTAGCTAGATGGTACCTCAGTAAAGACGGTGGGTGTAATTAAGGATGTTCATATCTCCCTGCACACCATGCCTCAGATTACTGTGATCCAGGAGATCATAGTAGTGGACCTAGAGCCATGTTTTGGTATGTGTCTCTCCCGAGAGTTCACGGCTAAACTCGAGGGTTACCTTTATTTGGATTTTACTCATTTGGAGGTGATCTATAAAGGTAAGAAGGTGAAAATTTTCAATGATAAGCCTTCCACATTTCATGTGGAGAGAATAGATGAAATGGACAGGTTAGAAAATTCAGTGCACATGATGTCTGAAGAATTTGGTGAGCTTGACTTAAGGGAAGAAGCTTTGGAAGAGCTCCGCCCAAAAAATGAATTTTCCATGGCCAATTTTAACGCCATGATGGAAACTGACTTGGGGTGTTACTCCATTTTCAATCCTAAAAAGGCTCAAGAAAAGAATGATGAAAGTCAAGACCAGCTCTGGAAGCTTTATTTCGATGGAGCACGATTTAGAAATGGCGCTAGAGCTGGGATTGTTCTAGTATTACCTTCTAGGATTCAACGATCCTATTCATATCGTTTGACCTAGAGCTGCACAAATAATGCAGCAGAATATGAGGCTTTATGCCTAGGTCTCAAGAAGGTCGAGAAACTTGGAGCGCGATAGTTGCAAATCTTTGGTGACTCCGAGCTGATTGTCAATCAAGTGACCAATAAGTGTGTGTCTAAGCACCACTATCTCAAGAACTATCGCAACAAGGTCTGGGATCTAGGAGATCATAGTAGTGGACCTAGAGCCATGTTTTGGCATGTGTCTCTCCCAAGAGTTCACGGCTAAACTCGGGGGTTACCTTGTACATAGAGTAAAAAAAAAAAAAGAAAAAAAAAAATTTGTCAACTTCGGCTCCTTTTGCACTCGAGCCGCAGGTATGTCTATTTCTTTCTCTTTTTCTTTTCATTCCTAGCAGATAGTGGCTTCCACCTACTTCTTTCTTCCATTTCCTTATTTTCATTCCCTTCCTCTCCCACTCCTGCCACTGAACATGATCAAGCCACTACTGTTGTTTCTACTCCCCTCTGATGTTCCCGTTTCTTCACTTCCCCTTTCTTCCAATCCTTTGTATTTTGAGCACTTCTCCACAGTTCCCACCACTTTCTTCATCCCATCTTCTTCCATTTCATTATCTATTTTTATGGAATCCTAGCAGCTGGTAGAACAGTAACGCCCTCTTCAGTTGCTGTATCTACCGCTTCTACTCCTCCATATTCCACCATTCCCTCATTCACCATTCCCATTCCATGACCTACACATCTGTCGGTCACAACCCCATTCATTCCCATTTTTGCAACCTAGGTGCTTCTCACCACTGCCATGGAGACCCTTTCACAACACCTGGTGATTACCCAACTCAATCGAGCTAGGCAAAATGTAGTAGTTAACAAAATAAGGAAAGTTTTGCTATTCCACAAATTTCTGCTGAAAGTCCTATTTTAAGTGCCGAGCGCCAACAAGAGCTTGTTGCAGCAGCCCACAGAAATGTCCAACATCAACCAGCACTCACTTCTTCTGCTCCTCCAGCTTCTTGACTCTGTTGCCCAATGAATAAAGGCCTGTGGTTCATGCATACAGCAGAACTGTATACCCCGAGAGCCACCAAGAATGTTGGCATTTTTGCCATATTTTTTTTGTTGTTGCTGTTCATGCAAAATAATGCACAAATTGTAGAGGTACTCACTCCTCTGTTTGTCCCTCCAAGCACCTCAAAAGGGATAATTAGTAAAAAACCAAAAATCTCTACAAGTTTTGTGCCAAAGCAAAGCAAGTGAAAAATGTTGCGATATCACGACCAGTCATGTTTTCACGACGTCCGATGAAGAAAAGAGCTAAGCACAGAAAATGTCGCGATATCGTGACATGTCGCATTTTTGTGACCTGTCACGTTTTCGCGCTAGAAAACAACAAAGGAAGCAGTAACGAAAAAGTTGTCGCGATATCATGACATGTCGCATTTTCGTGACTTGTTGTGGTGAAGGAGCGCCAAGGATAAAATGTCACGATATCGTGACATGTCGTGTTTTCACGGTAGGAAAGCGAGGAAGGAGCGCCAAGGATAAAATGTCGCGATATCATGACATGTCACGTTTTCATGACAGGAAAGCGAGGAAGGAGCGCCAAGGATAAAATGTCACGATATCACGACATGTCACGTTTTCATGGCCACAAAGCAGGGAAGGAGCAAGATGGTGCAACATGTCACGATTTCACGATATGTCATGTTTTCACGAGGAGAAAGGAGAAAAAGCCAAGGCAGAAGAAAATGTCGTGATTTTGCGACATGTCACGTTTTCACGGAAGAATGAAGACGAAATGACAAAACAGAGAAAATTGTCGTGATTTCGTGACGTCACATTTTCGTGACCTGTCGCATTTTTGTGGTAGGAAAGCGAAACCGACGAAGAAAAAAGAAACATGTTACGATTTCGCGACATGTCATGTTTTCACGAGGCGAAAGCAAAAAAGTACAAGGTGGCAGAAACATGTCATGATTTCACGACATGTCACGTTTTCGCAGGGCGAAAGCGGAGAGGACAGCGCCAAGTACAGAATGTCACGATTTCGTGAATTGTCACATTTTCGTGACTTGGAGCAACGGAAGAGCCAAGCGAGAGGAGGATGTCGTGATTTCATGACACATCACGTTTTTGTGGAAGTAAAGAAGACGAAAGCAGTGAGCAGAGAAAATGTCGCAATTTCACGACATCTCGCATTTTCGTGACTAAAGGCGACGGAAGGCCAAGCGAGAGAAGATTATCACGATTTTGTGACATGTCACATTTTCATGACTTATGGCAACAACAGAAAGCAGTAAGTTAAAAATGTCACGATATCGCGACATGTCGTATTTTTGCAACAAAAGTGACAACAAAGGTCCAATAAAGTTATGTCTGCATTTTTCTTCAAATTGCATAGGAGATCGTAAGGAGAAAATGAGGATCAAACGAAGTAATGTTTTAAAAGCTCTCCAATTGATTTTGAGATCGAGGTCAAAGAGGCTCCAAGATTAAATGTTTTGCTGTTTACCTATGTGCGCAAGATGGGAGAACATGTTAAATCATGTAGTTTTTGATGCCACCAAAATTAAAGATGCCTTCGGTATTAAAAGCTCTTGTTCATGATCTCCTAAAAACTTCAAGCATGCCCCGAGAATGGTCATTTAATGGAGGAATCTGGTCCCTTGTTTCTGTTCGATTTTCAAACTTGATCCATAAAAGTAGGGAATGTGATTTCTTCGAGGCAGATGTAGGGGGATTGTTTCTATTTTCAAGTGCATATTTCATGGATCTTCTCTTCGAAATCTGTTTTATGTTTTAAATGCTGCGATGCGAAAGGAAGATGAAAGACCTCTATAAATACCAATGTACATCTTAAGAAAGGAGGAGGACATTTTTGCAAAAATTGAAGCAAAAATCCTAAGTGCATTTTGCTCTGTTCTTAGAGTCTTTTGAGTTGGTGATCCAAACTGTTGTTCATGTGATGCTTTCTGTGTGATTCACTTCTGTTTAGTCCAGTGTTAAAATATAAGTTGAATTCTCATTGTTCTGAATTTGACTATGTTCTCATTTGAACATTTGAAGTATAATTGAAGGCAAACTTATGGTCAATGTTTGATCCAATTTTTGTATGTGCATTATAAGAATTAGTTGTTGCTTATCTTTAGGATCTACTTGTGGTTATTTTCTATCTGAGGTTGTTCTCCCTATCAACTGTCGGCTTTAGCCATATTTCCATATTTTTCTGTTATTTCTAACCCTTACCTTGAAACTAGTTTAGATTAGTTTGGGAGCCAGCCCTCTCTTGAGATTGGCCCGGGAGACTTCTCTTTCTCTCGGCCTTTCAATGTTGGTCGGGTCTAGGGCACATTTTATATGACTAGGCGGATCCCTGAACAACAAATACACAACCAACCATTGTGTCCATTAGTTCCTAGCCCTGCATATCCTAAGAATTTTGAGATGCCTAAGTTGGAGAAGTTTAAGGGTGAAGAGGATGCACAAGAACATGTCACCAACTTTATCAATTCATGCTTTCATCTAGACGATTGTGATTTCCTTAAAATCACTATCAATGACAAAATGAAGAACCAAAATGGTGGTAGAAGCCTCCGGTATTAAAAGCTCCTGTCCAAAGCCCTAAGATAGTAAAATGCCGCTTGGTCATTAGTAGGGCGGAGACCATCAAGAACTCTCTGCCAAGTTCAGGATAACCTCACATTGAAATCCACTATCTCCTCTTGAGGATGCCTCTTGATATTAGTAAATTGATGCAATAAAGAAAATGGATCCGCTTGCTCATTGAACCCTTGGATTAGCATCTCTGCTAATTGATCCCACGAATTTATGGAGTTGGGAGACAAGGATCTATACTAGCACAATAACTTACCTTGGAGTGACAGCACGAGCAATTTGATCATGACATCTTCATCTGTGATATTATGAATTGTAGCCAAGGATGCCATATCTGACACATGCTCATACATGGTATTTCCAGTCCCATCGTATGTAGGCAAAGCCTTTAGTGCTGCAGTAGGAACTGGATTTTGAAAAGGCAGGTCCAACACTCTCGAATGGTTCCAAGCAGGAAATTGACGTGGAGGAGGTTGTTGACCAGCCTTTTGCACTGCTGGATTTGGATATACCAGCAAGCTCATAGCAGTACTGGGAGGAGTCGAAGATGGCACAAAATGACCCGCTGCCTATGAAGAGAAAGCAAATGATGGGTTCACAGGACTTACCAATCTTGAGCATTCCCTCCAGTAAACATCGATCTCAAAGAATTTGACTGGGTCTTCTGATTCTTTGGCACTTGATCTCATGATCATGAAGAAAAGATTTTCACCAGATTCATGATTGGAGATTTCTAGGTTATATACAATCACCCTCAGTAGAGTCACCAGATGAACTTACAATCTCTGCTTTGAGGTCAAGACAGTTCATCAAAATCTTGATTCCTCTGGGTGTCAAAATATGGGACTTGGGTGTCCCACCGGGCGTGCCAAAAACTGTTGGCATAGGTGGGTTTATCAACTTGGAATAGCACCTGTCCCACCATTATGGATCTTACTGAGACAAAAATAGTCTGTCCCACCGGGCGTGCTATCTCCAATCATGAAGCTGGTGAAAATATTTGCTTCATGATCACGAGATCAAGTGCCAAAGAATCAGAAGACCCAGTCGAATTCTTCAAGATCGATGTTCAAAACTGGAGGGAGCGCTCAATATTGGTAAGTCCTATGAACCCATCATTTGCTTTCTCTTCGCAGGTGGCGGGTTAGTTTGTGCCATCTCCAACTCCTCCTAGTACTGCTACGAGCTTGCTAGTACATCCAGGTCCAACAGTGCAAATAGCTGGTCAACAACCTCCTCCATGTTAATTTCCTGCTTGGAACCATTCGGGAGTGTTGGACCTGCCTTTTCAAAATCCAGTTCCTACTGCAACATTAAAGGCTTTGCCTACATACGATGGGACTGGAAATGCCATGTATGAGCATGTGTCAAATGTGGCATCCTTGGCTACAATTCATAATATCAGAGATGAAGATGTCATGATCAAATTGCTCGTGCTATCACTCCGAGGTAAGTTATTATGCTGGTATAGATCCTTGTCTCCCAACTCCATAAATTTGTGGGATCAATTAGCAGAGATGCTAATCCAAGGGTTCAATGAGCAAGCGGATCCATTTTCTTTATTACATCAATTTACTAATATCAAGAGGCATCCTCAAGAGGAGAGTGGATTTCAATGTTAGGTTTGCCCGAACTTGGCAGAGAGTTCCTGATGGTCTCCGCCCTACTAATGACCAAGTGGCATTTTACTATCTTAGGGCTTTCCACTCAGATATTTGTATGAACATTAGAATGTCCAACGTTCAAACATTTCCTGCACTATATTCACGAACTTCTGCAGGAGGTTTCTTTCAATGACACTATCCTTAGTATGATTTGTTGCTTTGTTGCTTGTGCATTTTATTTGAGTCCTAAATCCTTATTTTCTCAAAATTCCTCAAATTTATCATTTTTCCACTAGCCCTTTTTGGTCAAATATTCCACAAATATAAAATTTGATCCCAAAAACACTTTTTTGAGTTATAGCCCATTGTGATCAGCTCATCTCACTAATTGTTTTGATATATAACACCCACAATGTTTTTTGGAATTTAGAATTTTCTATAAAAAAGAAAAAAATGGCCGAGGGAAGAAGATATCAAGACTCTAGCTTAGAAAATTGGATCATGATATTCAACAAATCAAGAACCTACTTTCATAGGTTAATATCAAGCATACTTTTCAAGAAATGGAGGTAAGGATGGCTGGATTGAATGCTAAATATGACTCTTTGAATAATAATATGGCACAAGTACAATAAATCACACAAGCAACTATAGCTAGTCAGTCTCAAAGCACACAAGGTTCAAGTTCACAATAATATTTAGGACAAACTATAGGATCGACACATCAGATGCACATTGGGGACCAACAAGAATCCATCCTTCCAAGAACAACTAAGTTAGATTTTTTCAATTTTGAATGAGGAGATCCGACTAGCTGGATCTATCAGGTGGAATAATATTTTTCATTGAACCAGATTCTTGAGGGGTAAAAATTCTATATTGAATAATTCCACCTCGAGCATGATGTTATCCAATGGTACCAATGGTATTGTTGGTCACGAATCCGCCTAGTCATATAAAATGCGCCCTAGACCCGACCAACATTGAAAGGCCGAGAGAAAGAGAAGTCTCCCGGGCCAATCTCTAGAGAGGGCAGGCTCCCAAACTAATCTAAACTGGTTTCAAGGTAAGGGTTAGAAATAACAGAAAGAGATGGAAATATGGCCGAAGCCGAAAGTTGATAGGGAGAACAACCTCAGATAGCAAATAACCGCAAGTAGATCCTGAATATAAGCAACAACTAATTCTTAGAATGCACATACAAAAATTAGATCAAACATTGACCATAAGTTTGCCTTCAATTATACTTCAAATGTTCAAATGAGAACATTGTCAAATTTAGAACAACAGAATTCAACTTATATTTTAACATTGGACTAAACAGAAGAGAATCACACAGAAAGCATCACATGAACAACAGTTTGGATCACCAACTCAAAAGACTCTAAGAATAGAGCAAAATGCACTTAGGATTTTTGCTTCAATTTTTGCAAAAAAGTCCTCCTTCTTTCTTAATATGTACATTGGTATTTATAGAGGTCTTTCCTCTCCCTTTCACATCGCAAATTTTAAAACATAAAACAAATTTTGAAGAGGAGATCCAAAAAATATGCACTTGAAAAGAGAAACAATCCCCCTAAATATGCCTCGGAGAAATCACATTCCCTGGTTTTATGGACCAAAACTAAAAATCGAACAAAAATAAGGGACCAGATTTCTTCATTAAATGACTGTTCTCGGGGCATGCTTGAAGTGTTAGGAGATCATGAACAAGAGCTTTTAATATCGAAGGCATATTTAATTTTGGTGGCGTCGAAAATTGCATGTTTTAACACGTTCTCCCATCTTGCGCACATAGGTAAACAACAAAAAATTTAATCTTGGAGCCTCTTTGACCTCGATCTCAAAATCAGTTGGAGAGCTTTTAAAACATTACTTTGTTTGATCCTCATTTTCTCCTTATGATATTCTATGCAATATGAAGAAAAAATGTGGACAAAACTTTATTGGACCTTTGTTGTCACTTCTATTGCGAAAATGCGACATGTCGCGATATCGTGACATTTTTAACTTACTGCTTTCTACTGTTGCCACCAGTCGCGAAAATGCGACATGTGAAATCGTGACAATATTCTCTCGCTTGGCCTTCCATCGCATTTAGTCGCGAAAACGTGACATGTCATGAAATCGTGACATTTTCTCTGCTTGCTGCTTTTGTCTTCTTTACTTCTGTGAAAACGTGATGTGTCGCAAAATCACGACATTCTCCTCTCGCTTAGCTCTTCCGCTGCTCCAAGTCACGAAAATGTGACAAGTCACAAAATCACGACATTTCATACTTGGCGCTGTCCTCTCTACTTTCGCCCCGTGAAAACGCGACATGTCGCGAAATCGCGACATGTTTCTGCCACATTGTACTTTTCTGCTTTCGCCCTGCGAAAATGCGACATGTCATGAAATCGCGACATGTTTCTATTTTCTCCGTCGGTTTTGCTTTCCTGTCGCGAAAACGTGACAGGTCGCGAAAATGTGACATGTCACGAAATTGCGACAATTTTCTCCGTTTTGTCCTTTCGTCTTCATGCTTCCGTGAAAACGCGAAGTGTTGCAAAATCGTGACATTTTCTTCTGCCTTGGCTTTTTATCCTTTCTCCCCAGGAAAACGCGACATGTCACAAAATTGTGACATGTTGCACCATCTTGCTCCTTCCCTGCTTTGTGGTCGCGAAAACGTGACATGTCGCGATATCGCGACATTTTATCCTTGGCGCTCCTTCCTCGCTTTCCTGTCACAAAAACACGACATGTCACGATATCGTGACATTTTTAACTGGTGCTCCCATTTGCTGCTGTATGTCATGAAATCATGACATTTTCCTATCACTTTGCTTTGT